>CM060976.1:28305000-28905000 GCA_030765065.1 Deroplatys truncata | reverse complement strand
CTCTGCATCGTACAATAACTGTTTAACATATAAAAATTTGTAAGATTTAGAAAAAAGTATATAAATTGTTGTAACGCTGGATGAGAAAAGTTTTATAATCGAATTACTCTCTATATTACCATGAGTACCTGTGATACTAGTTGAATTGCCTGTTAAAATGACTTAAATACCTGTGATACTACCCGAATCGTGTGAAATTACATTAAATAGCTCAGATACGAATTCCTGCTCTAAATTAGTACGAGCACCTGTGATACTATCAGAATTACCTATTAAAATGACTCAAATACCATTGATACAACCTGAATCAGCTGCATATACCTTAAATAGCCGTGATACAAATCTCTGATAGAAATTATTACGAGCATCTGTGAAACTATGCTGATTATCCAAATACTTATGATATTACCTGAACTATCTGTAAAATACGAAACTAGGCTATAACCAACCCCTGGAACCTACCCTCCTGTAATGCTTGCTTAATTACTCTAAGCACTAAGTTACTTGAATTATCCTAAATACCTACGATACCCTCTGAATTAACTGTGAAATATGAAACTATGCTATACCCTACCCTAGAATCTATCCTCTTGTGATACTACCTGAATTAGCCTAAATACCTACGATACTAGCTGAATTAGCTGTGAAATCATGCATAGCTATGATGCAGTTAGCCTCTGGAATCTAGCCTTCTGTGATACTAGCTGAATTAGCTTAAATGCTCAAGATACTAGCTGAATTGGCTGTGAAAATGATTTAAATACCTGTGATACTACCCGAATCATGTGAAATTACCTTAACTAGCTCTGATACGAAGTCCTGCTCTAAATTAGCACGATCATCCGTGATACTATCTGAATTACCTGTTAAAATGACTCAAATACCATTGATACAACCTGAATCACCTGCATTTACCTTAAATAGCTGTGATACAAATCTCTGACCGAATTTATCAATAATATCTGTGAAGCTATGTCGATTACCTCTAATACTTACGATATTACCTGAACTATCTGTGAAATACGAAGCTAGGTTATAACCAATTCCTGTAACCTACCTTCCTGTAATGCTTGCTTAATTACTCTAAACACCTATGTTACTTGGATTATCCTAAATACCTACGATACCCTCTGAATTAACTGTGAAATATGAAACTATGCTATACCCTACCCTAGAAACTATCCTCTTGTGATACTAGCTGAATTAGCCTAAATACCTACGATACTAGCTGAATTACCTGTGAAATCATGCAGAGCCATGATACAGTTAGCCTCTGGAATCTAGCCTGTGATACTAGATGAATTAGCCTAAATACATACGATACTAGCTGAATTACCTGTGAAATCATACACTGCTATGCTCCAGTCAACCTCTTGCAATACTAGCTGAATTACTTACCTGTTAGTGTTAGTGGGTTAGCTTTTCCCGTTGCAGGTCACCTTTTTCCCTTTATGGCTCACCGTTTTCCCTTTGGTGGTCACCTCTTTCCCTTTGTTGCTCACCTTTTTCCCTTTGCTGGTGACATTTTTCGCGTTGCATGTCGCCTTTTTCCCTGAGCAGTCACCTTTTTCCCTTTATGGCTCACCGTTTTCCCTTTGGTGGTCACCTTTTTCCCTTTGTTGCTCACCCTTTTTCCCTTTGCTGGTCACGTTTTTCCCTTTACTGGTCGACTTTTTCCCTTTGTGGGTCACCTTTTTCCCTGAGCAGTCACCTTTTTCCCCTGAACAACTCACCTTTTCCCTGAATAGGTTACGTGATGGGCATGTCTAGAATTAGCCGTCTAACATTGACATCAAACAGTTTTCCACTAAGTTTACGTCTAAAGTCGCTTTCAAGTCTAGCACCTCCTATTCCCTATCTCTCCTGTATATAAGTCCATATTGCTACTCCTTTAGTATCTGTCTAGCCTAACACCTCTCCTCCTGTTCCTATACCTCTCATATAAAGCATACTCTACTCCTCGACTTCTGCCTAGCCTAACTCCTCTCCTCGTTTCCCTGTACCTCTCATATAAACCATACTCTACTCCTCGACCTCTGTCTAGCCTAACACCTCTCCGCGTTTTCCTATACTTCCCATACATATAAACGCATACTCTACTCTCAACCTCTGTCTAGCCTAACACCACTCCCCTGATCCCCTACCTCTCATAAAGAGTATTCCCTCCTGCCCCCCCTCTAGCTGAGTATCACTCCTTGGTTTCCTATCTAACCTAACTTTAACACCTGTCTATCCTAGCATAGGATCTCTCACCGTTTGCTCGTCTCTCCTTATAAACACATACTCAATTCTCCTAACCTAATACCTCTCCTCGTTTTCCTATACTTCTCATATAAACCATACTCTACTCCTCGACCTCTGTCTAGCCTAACACCTTTCCTCGTTTTCCTATATCTCTCATATAAACCATGCACTACGTTTCAAGCCCTGTCTAGTCTAACACCTCTCATCGTTATCCTATACCGCTCATATAAACCATACTTTACTCAGCCTCTGTCTAGCCTAGCATCTTTCCTTGTATTCCCTATCTCTCTCGTATAAAGCATATCCGTCCCTCCTTTAGCATCTGACTAGCCTAGCGTCAGTCCTCGTATTCCCTATCTCGCCCATATAAACGCATTTTCCTCCTTGAACCGTCGCATCTAGCCTCGTTTTCCCTATCCTTTCCCATATAAACGCAAAAAAGTGGCCTCGCTCTCTCTATATATACCTACTTACATGGAAGACCGAGTCTGGTTGTACTGTATACCTCTCCAATAATACTTATATTGCAATTGAATTTATGAGAAAAGAATACATGGAAATAAGTGGTACACATTTTCCGTAACAACATAACTTTAATGGTTGTTTAGTACATTCCTTAATCTAATGGTGGTATTGGTGTTCATAAGTGTACAATAAATTTTTTTGGTTAAAAACCAAATGGGCGTGTGAAAGGAATTATTAACTGCTTCATACCATATTCCTGAGTTAATCCAAATATTAAAATTAGAACGCAAGGTATATATAAGGTTTAAAAAGGAAGTTTGGATAAATGTTTGGTAATTACAAAATGGATGTATGTTTTAATAAATAATGTTTATCCACGAGCATTTAGTAATGGCTACTTATCCATTATCGTGTTTACCTACCTTGTAAACCTAAACTTTTGTCTACAGAGCTTTGGGTGCTATTAAATCTATGTGCAACACAGTATACTCCCATCAATTGCCCTTAAATTCCATTACAATATGCTATAACCATATACCACAGATTAACCAGATTCTCAACTCAATGGTGAGGACAAGGTGTCGAATAGGGCGCTTTTTCCCTGATCTTTCGGAGTAGCACTAATTGGAACTAACGATTGAGTCGGTAATGCCGTGAATTTCTATTGCGACTGAGCGCATGTTACGGTACCACCGTTCCCCGCCCACCTCTGCGCCATGTAATACATATTATACATTTATATAATTCAAGTTGGGTGTTTTGTCATAATTATGGTAGCTGACATTTCGATATGTAGAAATCATTCAGCAATAATGTGGTAATACACACGTTTTATGTAACTATTTATGCTTCCAAGGCCAGCGCTTAACCGAGTTACCCAGATTGACAAAAAATTCCCAAAGATACACAGTACATATGGAGAATTTTCTGTTTACGAAATGCTTTAAGTTATTTTGCAATGAAAAAAGCATTATGTCCTAATTTATTTATTTGGTATAACAGCAGGAAATAGTGTTTGAGCACAACACTAATACACGTCCAAAATCAAACTATGGATCCCAAACTATTATCATTACATCATTACATAACCTTTGAGCATGAGTTCTCATGTTCGTTTTACGATATTACTGTGCAATCCACAAAAATAAACTTTTCGAAATACAGTCCCTAATTCGAACACATTTCAACACTAAATAGCACAAACACACATTTTAACACCTTAACATACTAAGTATAGTTTATATTTAAGTTTAGCTTGTTTTCGCTATATATATTTCAATTCTTCATTAAAACCAACTAAACTTTCGATTCATAACCTGTCTTCTACCTTACTAGGTTTTCAGGTCATGTTCCAGTTTTAAACATCGAATGCGCGTTATTTGGTACTCCATATTAAATAAGGTATCACTATAAACTCCTACATTTACACAATTGCTCGTTGATACGAAAATTCTGCTTTATTTTTATATTTTCGGCATTGCTATTTTATCAACTGACTTCCATCTTCTGACTTCCTTCTCATCAAGGTGAACAACATGTACTCCATTATGCTAGATAACAGGTTACCTGTAAAAGGTATTATTTCACAACTCATTGCCGTAATGTATGAATGTGCAGAATTTAATTATAATTCAGTCATTGGTTTATTGTTTTACTTAGTATTTCCTACTATACTGTTGAAATTACGATGCTACTAAATTAATGGATATTGGTATCACTGATACTTACTATACATCCGTTGAAATCTGGGAAAGAGATACATCTGTTGACAGGAACCTGAGGTAAAATTGATGTGCAGCGCTCAAAATGTTTGGTTCGGGGTCGGCCGATGTGGGAACATCGATGCTGCACCGGAAGTTACTATCCCACTTGACATACGCTGCCATATACCGTACAATGAAATCGACCCGTTCAACATGGCGTCCTCTGTGCAGACGAGACTCGATTTCATTCGTAAAAACTCTGTTTCGCAATTTCTCCAGTATATACTCTACCTCCATGCTTCTGAACGTGCTCCGATGCGCTTTTGTCTACTTATCGCTGCGCTCTCTGTGCCAGTAGCAGACAACTATTTACATTCATAGCAAACGCCATCTGATGTTCCCGATTGTTTGAGGTTAGAATCAGATGTCAACTGAAATAAATGTTTCACCGTATGAAAGGGTTAATTAACATGTGGTTAATAAGTATAGGCGTATTGTCAAGTGCGGAAACGCTGACGGTCTTACATTAAAGGAAAAGATTGCGCCCTGATGCAAAATCCGCGAGTAATTTCTAAGTTCAGTAAGCTACTGCGGCAATTTTATGCTAACATAAAGTGCAGCACTAGAAACGTTATGTGTGAAGAGCGTTTAAGGCAGTTTAAAACTGGTGGTGTACAGTACATTGAAATTAAAGTGGGCAAAAGTATGTTATCGCTGATTCATCAGGTACACCCAAACAATATACTGTTTGCTTCTTGAAGCAATTGCTTTGGAAACCTTCCGAATAAACTCGCAAACGGTAGCTTTGGAAATACCAACATTATCACCCACCTAGTACATGAAAAATGTTAGTAGCATAAAATCTAAATACCTAATTAACACTTGTAGCATCGGAGAAAGAGGCATGCTTCTGTTGGTAGTATTCTAACCTCTCGTATTTCCTATAAAAACATGCTCATGATCTCTTTGGACAGTCTATAACGCTTTAAGAATTCCTCCTCCTTTTGCAGGGTTTTAAATTTATTATGACGTACAACTGCCATTCTATTGGGAATGACATTCAAAAGCGGCAAAACCGTATCAACAGCTTGATTTGCGGCAGCAATTTTCCAACTTCTAATCTTCTTTGCCAAACGCCTTAACACAGGGTACGGCGATGTTAACTTAACACCGACTTTAACATATTGTTAAAGTTAACAGAATTCTGTTAATTTCAGTGTTAAATCAGTTTAACATTATATTAAAATTTAGCATCTGTTGGTGAAACCGGCCCTAACCAAACATCTCGGATGCCAACATTTTTGCAGAAGAAATACCCACGCGTACTAAGTGCCGCTTTCATCCTCGAGTCTAAGCACTCGTGATACTATATCAACAAGGTAATAAATCACGACAAAATAGAAGAGTTCTCTAATGACAGATGACTCATAATGAGATCACTCCACAAACTGAACCTGCCCCAAAGGAAATAAAATCATTGTCTATCTCGGAATCACTATTGCCAGTAAAATCTCTAATGGAGACGGGATCTGAGAAATTTTCACTGAGTTTCCTTAAACTTCAGATTCCTTTCAAAAGGACAACTGGCGCCGTAGATGTCGCTGTTGTAGCCCTTGCATAAACCAAAGATATACAGTCCCTTGCAAATAGAAGGATACTGTATCCACACTGCTTCTGTAGGAACGTAAAGAATAAGAACACCCGTTTGGCAAAAAAGATGTTTGTCACAATTTTTCAACAACACTCAAAGAACAAAGATCACCACAGCACCTCCACAGACACCAAGTGAAAAGGTTCCTTTCTTTGCACACATTGAATACGAATGTCCTCAATAATTCAGTGCAATTTCCTTGGATTTAATACACCTTCAACTGTTAATAAATTAACATAATCCCATAGCAAACTGCTTTCAAAAAACAAACTTCGGTGTTAGCTCGTAGCTCAGTTAAATCACTACTCACGCCATGCCAGTGGAGCCATGTATTACGAGGTGTGCTTTTAAAGTATGTACCGTTTTAATATTTTGCGGCTTCAGCGCAGCAGACGCAATTTTGAGGATGCGCGATTACTTCCTCCCTGCTATGAGCGGTTCTCACTTTGGTTTTCCTGTTGTTAGAGCTTTAGTAAATGTTGAAAACTATCCAACGAATCGCCGACTGTGAAGCCAGATGAGTGATTGGTTTCTTTGATTGCGAGAAATGTTCCGCCAGCAAACATTCATCATTGGTGAGGTTTATGGGAAACAATATTGAGTGACAATGGCCGGTCACATTTAGTCAAATAAACTCAAGATCTGATCGCATAATTTGTTTGGGAACAATTCCACCAACCCCTCTACAGTCCGGATTTGGCACCAAGAGAAGAAATTCCTTGGTGGGAAATATGTCAACGAAGATGATGAGCAACAAGAATGCAGGCTTGAGTTTCATCTCACGCGGCATCATTATTTGACAAGGGTATACGAAAACTGGTTTCTCGTTAAGTACCTGAATAACGGCGGTAACTATGTGGAGAATTAGCGTTAACTGTAATGTAATGAATGATGATAAAGTAATTGGAAAATAATATTTTGCTATTCTTAAAAGAATTATCGGTTCTTAGTTTAAAAACAGGCCCCGTACATTAAGGATATTACCCCACACAAACACAACCAGTAAACACCGTACTAAGCGCAGTAGTAGTATTTTAACCCTATATATTTATCTTTGTATCTTTGTACCTAACATTACCGACTTCGATCCCGTAACTCTTTAATATCTATTACATCAACTGTCTCAAACATTCATATTAGGAGGAGGTTTGAATAAACATTACGGTCTCTGGGGTTACACGAATACAAACACATAGCTAAAATTATAGAAAGCATAATGCTACAAAAACTTATCTATTTTAAACACGTTACAAAATATTACTTAAGTACTTCTATATCAACCTTCAGCTATATGGATCGCACAATATCAGCTCCCATAGCAATGCCTAAACGCACTTGGACAGTATATTCTAGACCCCAAGGAGCGACCAGTTTTCTATTATTATTATCAGCCTCCTATATATTAAACTCTAAACGAAATTCGATAATGGCGATTTCACACAGTACCAAAATGTCATTCCAGATGATATTCAGACACTATTAGCTCTCAATATAGAAATCCTCTTGTCAATGACACAGTAATATTGTCCCAGCTATGGGAATAATTTTTACTTTCTCTACTACGTATAGTAAGTAGGGGAAGTATTGTATTCCACCCAAAAATTTGATACCGAGATTTCACCGGAAATACATGTTTAGAGATCCCCTGAATCCAAAAAAAGCATTTTTAGAAACATGTCCGTGTGTGCGTCTGTGTGTCTGTCTGTCTCTGTGTCTGTCTGTCTGTGTGTCTGTCTGTGAACAGCATAACTCAGAAACGAACAGTCGGATAAACACCAAACTTGGTATTTAGGTTCAGTATCTTCCAGAGATGCGACACGAAGGTTTTCAAGAAAATCCCCCCACCCCAGAGTACCCTTTACATGGAACGTTTTCGAAAATTTTAATTTTCTCAAAAATGGCTCTAACGTATTTTATTAAAATATCATATGTTTAAGATATTTTCATGACAAATAAAATGTATATCTTGAATTTTCTGGGAATGTCTCCAAAAGTATTCTTCATTGTGAACGACTTTTGCATACCTGGTAAACCATAAGAGATAGACAAAATTTTACTACACAAAAAATGTAGATAGCGTTAAAATACACAATTTATGTCATATACATTTTTTGTGTTGAGTGAACCATTTTCGAGATATTGCTTGTTATTCTCTTAAATTTTCAATACTTATTTTCTCAAATGGGAATTCGTTATTCATTTTTTTGTCTTGGATATGCAAAGAGTATTAATCTGTGGCAAAGGGAATGGTGCTGCACCTAGCAACCATATTAAGAGATGTGTATGTGCTTAAAGGCTACTGTATTTCGATACTGCCCTTGTAAATATATATTCCCCTTGCATCTACAAGAAAATTAGCAATAAGATAGAGTCTGCAAATGTTTATCTCGATTAACATGAAGTAGATGGAGAATAAGCGTTTGTAAAAATAGTTTGTACAAGAGTAGAGAAAGTCATGTGAGTGTAACACATCAGATTTTATGAGTAGAACTGTATGTAATAAAATTGTTAGTATAAGTGAAAATATCTATATATGTATTTATAATATAGTAAAAGTAAGTCAAGATTTTTGTAACCCAATACTACTGTGTTGGCGATAATATATTAGAGAAGGCTCTGGAAGAGTAACATTCTAGCGAGGGAACCACGTCTTACATAGCTATGCAGCAGTATTGTTACATGCGTTGGAGTAAACCTCTATTCAAGCATTGTATCACTTCAGCTATTTAGTCAAGTGGGGCGAGAATCGCAACGGCGTCTGAAGTTAACGAACTTCAGTAAAAGGCTGAAATAATAGTCACATGATATAGGGAAAACCCAATAAAATGCATGCTATAAGATAACGTGAAAATAGTCGCTTAGAAAAGGGCGAAGTTGCAGCTAATAATATTAAAGAACTAATGTGACGTAGACAGACGGTTACTGTGTAAGGAGTCGGATAAATAAAACCATGGCCAGACTTTCTCAGTTTCTAGGATCATCCATGTCGTTCAGCGCTAGAGTTTGGCGCGGGAAATTAAGTATTGCGTCGAAACAATATTTTTAAGCCTCAACAAGGTTGCAGGATAGTTTACAAGAGTGATGGTTCTCAGAGAATGTACTGGATGCATCGAGTGTAAAAAGTTAATTATTGATCTAATATATAAAGTGCCAGAATGTGGAATTGGGTGAATAACAAACATATAGCCTCCTCTGACGAGTTTATCGTGAACAGTGGTGAGTATTGTATGTGATAAACTTCTTCCTAAAAGTGAATCAAAATTATTGTTACCTCCTTTCCTTCCGGTACCATAACCTGGGATCGTCGTGGTACATATTGTTACCAGAATATATTCACATTTTACCTCAGTCCCTCATCCCAAACACATAAAAATACAGATAGCTGAGGATGTCACCAAGTGTTAAGGAGATGTAAGGACTCCATGCAGTCACAATGAACACAGGTACTGTTTCAACTTTAATATTCTCACCACTGAAGTAGGAGATCTTATTGTTTCATCAGCAGACCTAAACATCCGAAAAGCAAATATGCCTCCCAATAAACAAAGGGTGACCTGATGGAATCAATGGTGAAAAGATGGCATTAAAAGTAAGAATAGAGCATTATACATTACAAAATTATGTTTAAAAACTCTTGCTCAAAATCTCACAAGGTAATCAAACAGAGCAGTCGACAGCGCTGGTTTTGGCTTTCCTTCCTGCTTAAACCAAAACACCCCTGTCTCTACTGTATGGAAAAAATTAAGAGAATAAGTGGTACATTCAAACCAACTAATTGGCTTGCTCATGTTAACAGAATTACAAATACAATACAATACAAAATATAAATTGGTTAGTAGTACAATATTATAATCCTCGTGGATTTGTAATTGAAAAACAATTATTAACACCGCCATACTTACTGGTGACTGTGAAGTACACTACAATGAAGAATTAACGATGAATGAAATCCTACAAGAGTTTAAAACATGCTCTTCAATGCACCCAGACCAGACAGTACACCTTATGAGTTCCTAGAACTACCACAATAAGGATTTGTTTATCTAACTGAACTCTACAACATCATTTAGTGTATGAAAGCTTCACCTAATTAAAAGTCATTCTTTCTTCAATTCCAAACAAGTATCATTCACTTCCATAGAACTTTTGCCCAATTTTCCTAACCTGAAAAATGTATAAGCTTATGGTTTAAACCGTTCGTAGAAAAGAAACAGCTCAAAATGGCTTTCGGAGCCATCACTCGGCTACTGATATATTAGTCACCCTGGAAACTGAAATAGCAGTTGCCTTTAATCATCATCGCATTTATCATTACTCAACCTATATACTGAAAACTCCCATCATACTGCATTGAAACAGTACATACTGCAAACTACTGTAGACTTCAATATCAGCGGAGATATGCTCAATTTTGTGTATAATTGTTTCTAGAATGGCAGCATTAGTGTAAAGGTCAACTATCTAAACAAGATGGTATTGAGGATGGAATCCCCCTAGGATCAGTACTATTTGTAACTATATTCCTTGTTGTTATTGATAACGTTGTTAAATACCCACGTCTACCTCTAAGGTCTTGCCTGTACGATGACTTAACAATATCTACAGACGTAAAAAAAATAGTTTCTACTTAAACATTACGGCAAACTTATTTTAAACATCTAACTTGAGGTCATTAAATCATCTATAAAAAAAACACATTCTCCAGTAAAATGCTCCCGATCGAAATCATATCAGTTCTTAAATGAAAACAAAAACGAGATCGTTAAACGTATCAAAATTCCTGGACACATTCGACAGCAAACTTTAATGGGTCTCAAATCTGAAAGGCTACTCGCATAAAACGCCTTAGCGTTACCATGACCTTGGTAGTGATGGACTGGGGCGCTGACCTCTGACTCTTAGTATCTACATTACTAATGCAGTGGTAAGCCTTCAGATATAAGCAAAGTAACAGTTCTCTCTCTACCCGCAGAGGATGTTAAGTCTCTCCTACGTTATTAAATAGTCTTTAACTATTATGGTCCTTAGCGTCCCATTCTATATTGGGCGTGAAAAACCAGAAATTTTGCTCTGAGGCCTCTTTATAAGCTTGAGGTTCTTTTACGTTCCGTAAATCTACGACACGGGCCACCGGCTTTACTCCCCTTCCGAAGGAAGCCTTACTAAGGATTGTTACGTCCGAAAAAATCCATCTCCTCCGCCGTGTTTGGACCCCCTAGATTATTAAGATAGTTTCATTTCCATCTAATGCAATATATCGCTACATCTCTTGCTCTTCAGTGACCAATGTACAACATCGCTAGGTGCTTTTCACACCAGAATTACGGAGTACTGCAATAAAATTAATTTTAAAACTCCTAAAATCGATTCCCATTATCCTGAAAGGAGCATACCTCTCTACCACTATCTATGCCCAACAACTAAAATTCCACTTTGCTGCAACACAGAAATTCAAACATCAAATTTCATCTTCAAACAAATGTACAGCGCTCTACGAGACACTCACGGAGATTCTATGGAAATCTTTGAGGATGGCTAAGCAACACTTGAAGGACGCAGCTGTGCACTCGTATACCCTACTCACACGATGCTCTTCGTTTTACTGCAGTACCTTTTCATTGTTTCCCTATGAAGCTTTCGCAAGAAGCTTAAGGAAGAGCTGAGCTACATAATCAAACAAATTATGTAATTTACAATAATCTATCAAGCACAATTCATGCTACCCAAAACCTTAGTGTTAAGCAGCCTTTGATAAGTGATATCCCTTGCTTATATTCTATCATTCAACGCTGTGGGAAACAAGTAATCCTCATTTGGGTCCCCTCATATGCAGGTATTGAAGGGAATGAAAACGTCGATAAATCCGAAAAGGCAACCACCCCCAACCTTTTTTTTCACCACCCCATTATACCATTAGCTACATCAACGGACAATTTATAGAACAGTGGAACAAAATATGATCGATATACCACAGCAAACTGCTAGATGCAGGCGCTGGATCTAGTAATTCCTTTGAAGCTCTTCGAAGAAATAGTGATTACTCGCCTCAGAATAGGTAATTCAAAGTGACATTTCATTCACCCTTAATGAAGATCCACCACGGAAATGTCAGACCAGCAATGCAACGCTTCTGTGCAACTCATCCCAATGCAATGCCCAAACTTCAGAACTTCAGGTTCTTAGGCTCGACCGTACGTAATAAATAGCACTAGCCACTGCCAAGAAGTGAAATGAAGAATAGCAGCAGCAAAGCTTGAAAGTTGCGACAAAGTATGCGGAAACTCAAACGTTGAAAGTAAAGAAAACGATTATATGCATTTGAAATGTAAAACAATAATGGTATATTTCTGAAAAGCATATGCTGTACAGTAAAGATTAAGATACTCCATGTTCCCCTGGGAAGATATGGTTTCGAATATAAGGCAGCACCGAAGCATTACATATACTTAATCTTCAAAATATTACTACAGAAATGGATAATGCTGAAATGCCTCACTTCTGGGTTGAGATATTGATATAGGAAAGAACGGACAGTGTGACATACGGCGAGGGAGACAATGAGGATGTTTTAGACAGACTGGCTGGAGTAGAATAATAGAGATGCTGATTAGGAAAAGGAAAAACAAATATTGGATAGAGCATTTGATGAAAGTACTTGCTAAGCGATTCACTGGGGAAAATAATGAATGAAAATATGGCAGTTTCGTGGCAGAAGAAGTTGTTAGATGGTGCAAAACATTATGATAAATTCTCCATATGGAAATATGAAGAGAAAAGTGTAAAGGAGCGAATAATGGAAGAGGCTGAGTTTGGGAAAAAGAACTCATCTTGCTTCTTAAGACACGAAAATATGACAAAATATTGGTTTTCATCAACTTATATTCCTATTGATGATATTTCTTTCCGTTGCCGATGGTATTGTCAATGTAAATGCTTAAAAAGTTAAAGATAATATGCACTATGGTGCACTACTTTTATTAACATTTATTTCATTGTATTTTATGTCCTTCGTCTAGTACTTTCATTGGTAGGGTAGCACATTTTCATCACGATTTTCTAAGGAATATATAATACAATGTGTAACAGTGTCAAACATCCGCAGTTAAGCCAAAATTAGCTTCAGTTAGGGTATTAAAATGTAAAGTGGTGTATTTTTACCTTGAAAGGAAGACAGTCATGTTAATTCACATTTTGAAACAATCTAGAATATAAATATTTTGTTTTATGAGGGCAGTATACCAAGGGACGGAGAGTAGCAAGTGCAAATCTACCAGATTGGCGGACCTGGTTATAAACAAGATGGCAGGCCAGGGAGCACCTGACGCGAAGTGCAAAAGTATCCGGGCCTTCTAGTTGATCAATTTATCTTGTATCCATGTAATTTAATGACAGCTATGAAGTATTAAAGCGCTTAGAGAATAGAAAGGAGAAATTGAGAAACATATCGTGTTCTGGAACGCAATTATTGCGTGCAAGCTGAAAAGAAAGAAAAAACATCAAAAAGGAAGAAACCCTACAGAATAAATACGTAGAAATATCATAATTATTTAGCAATGATCATCAGTACCATCCTCAGGGTAAATCATTCTTACCTTTGGTTGCATTAGCTATAATAAAAATAGCAAAAATGGTATAAAACTGAATTATTCCATACAACTTCGGAAGTAAATTAAGACAGCAAACAGCTGTGCTGCGACGGTGGCTGTCGTAGAGAACGCCATGACAGTAAACCATTTTGTTTTGCTTCTCGTCGCTCCTAGTAATCTATAATTATACTAAATTTTCAGGAGTTTCCTACTATTGCGGTAGAGATAAAAAGCGTAAAAGTATTAAAAATAGTCTACTGGATACCAACCGAGTGAATATACTTAAGAGATTCCTTAATAAATTCTGTATATCTACTTTTCACACGCTAACCTATGTTATACTATACTATCGAAGTCGCATAACAATGTATATAATCTACGACAGTTCCTGAGTGTAGTAGTTTACTTCGCAGAACGTTAATACTACCTCAGTGAACATGAATACTACAGGAAAACTCGTTACGCTTCAGCCACACAGTCAACACTCAAAAACAAAGAAGTCATCGTTATTGTTTCTCATTACCATACTAGCCTCTAGTTCCCGAGGTCGCGGGTTCAAATCCGGCGGAGGGGGATGAATTTTTTCGGGCGTAAAAATCCTTAGCATGGCTACCTTCGAAAGGGAAGTAAAGCGGGTGGTTCCGTGTCGTAGATTTAGGCACATAAAAGAACCTCAAGCCTGATAGAGGGGCCTCTGAGCAAAATTACCGCTCTTTCACGCCCAATATAGAATGGGACTCTAAGGACCACAGTAGTTAAAGAGCGTCCATAAATAAAACTCAATTTAATTTAATTATTTGATTCCCATGACAGACTTACCTCATGACATTGCAGTGAGCAAACTTCACAACCAAGTAGCATTAGATTTATTCCAGGGATCTCCAACTCGTGCGTATACTTAACGTCATTCAAAATAGTACAATCTCTAGGATGTTTCTCTCCAACTTCGTCCACTAATTACACAGAAAAAAGCATAATACGAATAAAGTTCCGTATACCTCAATAAGGCTCTAGGATACATAATACTTACGGAATCGATTCATAGTGGATAATGTTGTCTCGACTAATGAAATGTACCCACCAACCCGTCTCGAAAGCTTGTCTTGCTTATATAGGCCACATTTTGATGTAGTTCTGCCAACTGAATAAAGCGAAGTTTGGCGAATCAATGGAGCCAGCGTATAGAAATGCAGTGGAAAATAGGGGTAGAAAACACCACAAAGTGTAGCGTAAGGGTGAGTGACCTTAAGCTGAGATGAGAGTAACAAAATGGAATGTGACGTCTCGGAGCACCAAATGCTCGGGTTTACTAGCAGTTTTTTGGAGAAAGAAGATGAATTAACGAGACTATTAATGCAACACGGTGTACTCTGAAGGGCAATTCGTTGCGAAAATGTGGAAACCAGGCACGTAAAAAACTAAACTTAACCTAACCTATCGCTCCCAAGAATGACAAGCCAAACTTTATATAAAAAATAAACCTAACCTAACGTATCACTACTCTAGTGAATCGGAAACCAAAGCTTAAATACGTAGTGAATCAGAAATCAAGCTAATTTCTTTATTCGTGTACCTTGGCTATGCATTTATTTACAAAGTTGAGAACACAAGAAAAGCTCCCATAGTGCCTCGATGCAATGCGTGTGTATGACGCCAATGTCGAAATTGTTTTCCTAACAGAACATATTTCTCTTGATTTTGTTGTATTGCAATGCGTTAAAGTGTGATGGAATGTTTAAAAGGTGTTTAGACGTCTAAAAATGTTTAAATGTTTTTTTTTTAAAATCCGTTATAGTGTTAATTATGAATAAAAGATCCAAAGATCTATTCGAAGAATCCGATTCATCCAAAGATCCATTCAAAAGATCCAATTCATACAAATATAGTATATGGAATAGTAGCGCCAAACTCAGTCATAGAGACCCACTTACTGTCATATGAGGACAAACTCATATCTGTATAAGGCCGGTATCCCCAAGGAGTTTCTCATATACTAATTTTATGTTCGAACCGTTAATGTTGAAAAGTTGCCACTTAACATCAATCGAATCCGAAGGAACTACCTATTGGATAAACCGCGTGAGACTTCTCATCCTGCAGTTGGGTAGCTAGGCAACCCTGTATTTTACAGGTGATGCGAAATGCAGGTGTTGACACCGCATTCACCAGCCCGCTGATTAGGGCAGTGGTGGTGCTCGTTGTTAACATGCTGGAAAGTCATGGTTAAGGTCGAAAGTTCAAATCACGACTGCGAATAAATGATTGCTTTATTCATTTCTGTTCATGTATGGAGAACGTTCTAGCAAATCATTATTTATTTCCGAATGCACTAAAAAGTGGATTCGTCTATAAATACGACGTTCCAGCAGTTCGTGCTCACTGTGGAACAATGTTTTCGAATAGAGAGTATCTGGACATACTGTTAGTATACGGGGAAGCGCAGAAGAATGCAACGGAGGCACGTCGTCTGTACCAACAGAGGTTCCGCAGAGAACACTTCCTACAGATCGCACGTTTTTGCGAGTTGCGAACCGCCTCCTGGATTCAGGAAAAGTGGGCAAGACACCACAGCCACGAAGAGACCACTCTGTCTGTTATCGTGTGACAATGACATTCAGTATCCGCATTGTAGTACGACGGACATTCATAGGCATTTCAATATTAGCCAATCTTTCGCGTGGAGAATACTACATCATTCAAATTTTCACCCTTATCACCTTCAACTACATCCGGCTCTACTGCGGCAGACCATTGACGAGAGTGGCGTTCTCTAGATGGATCATACGACAAACTGAACAAGATCCACATATATTTTGGCAACAGCGTTATTTACAGACGAAGCAGGGTTCCACAACACAAGCTATATAAATCGCCACAACGTGCCTTAATGGAACACTGTAAACCCACATTGGATGCAAGAGGTGGCCTTACAAGTCCGATGCGGTTTCAACGTTTGGGCTGGTATATTCGGTGATCATCTAATAGATATCGTCCTCCGTGGTGTAATGGTTACCATGCTAGCCTTTAGTTACCAAGGTTGCGGGTTCAAAGCCGACGGAGGGCGATGGATTCTTTCCGGGCGTAAAAATCCTTATCTTGGCTTCCTTCAGAAACCAAGCAAAGCCGGTGGTCCCGTGTCGTAGATTTACAGCACGTTAAAGATCCTCAAACCTGATGAAGAGGCCTCTGAGAAAAATTGCCGATCTTTCACGCCCAATATAGAATAGGACGCTAAGGACCACAGCAGGTAAACCGCGTCCATAAATAAATCCAAATTTTATCTAATAGGCCCGTATTTTTGTAACCACCAACTAACTGAGAATTGTATCCACTTCCTACAACACCAGATGCCTACTCTATTGAATGAAGTGCCGTTGAAGAACCGAGTAATTATGTGGTACAAGCATGATGGGGCGCCAGCTCATTCGGCCCGTCGTGTAACGTCTTATATTGATGCCATCTACCCTGAGCGATGGATCGGACGGCATGGAACAATAGGGTGGCCAGCACGTAACCCCGCTAGATATCCTTTTATGGGGTTATCTTAAAGATATCGTGTACCAGAAGCGGCCAATGACCCCTCAACAGCTCAGTATATGCATCATCTTACCTTGTCATGACATCACACCGACCATGTTAGCGCCGGATTAGGCTGGCGATGATGGTTAGACTGAGATCGTGCATCCGCGACATAATGGCTAGTTCGAACACCTATTACAACCACATGGAGGAAACGGGTAAGGGTTTATCTGGTTGATGGTCCGGCTTGATGTCATAGTCACTGTTAAATGCACTACGTTGGGAACCAGAGAGGTTCACAACGATCATTAATATGTGCTTGAAAACGTTATCTGGTTTATATGTACTGGTGTATTTTGTAAGCTCTCAGAACTATTTATTGGATTTATTTTACATGGAGGAATATCTTTAAATAGTAAAAATATTATTTAATCATGCCTTATATGTAGTTATAATTACATTTTATATTAATATATTTATGTTTATTAAAGCACATTCTAACAAGTAACAATTGTTTTAATGAAATTCACATAATTCAACTAATTAAGTGAAATGTCACTTTTATGCCAAACTATCAGTTCTCATTAAATTTACTACACATAAAAAGTACCTTCAATTGACAGTATTTGAATCTAGGAACTTCACCGCTGAAGGTCAGCGCGCACACTATTGCGCTACGATTGCAAGCCACTGCACGCACAGCGGTGCAAAGCAGTCATTTCGACCGAAATTGATAAGACGCGATTCAGTGGACATTGTTTACGGCATAGTCTGCACAACGCTGGGACTGCAATACTTCTCAATCAGCTGGCTGAAAAGACTCAGCCGGTATATTATATTGGCGGATACACTCGTCTGTTTCATTTGCAAGCAGGAAGAGCACCTTCACAAACCTGCTGTGATTCCAAGGTTCCACAAGAAATTACTTCTGAAGTGTTGAGCATACACCAGTTTCTTGAATTACCCAACGCAATAGGAATATGCAGGTTCATACTTCTTCTGCACCTATTATCTCTTCTGCTAAAGAAAATGTTCCTAGTTATCAGCTTCATTCCCTCCACTCCTAAAAATTCACTACCACCTTAAGGTAAACCCAGCAAGCCCCAAACCCTATCCCTATGGAACAGTAGTCACAAAGGCCTAAACGGCCAGTGTCAAACAGCACAACCGACACTGATATTGGCCATCGGAAGGATGCCAAGTATTATCTCAGATTAAAAAGTATCTGAATCGTAAATTGTTCCCACCAAACCATACATCAGTAAAAAGAATTAAAGATCTGAGGTTATTGCATGAACTGCAGAAATGCTTCAACCGATTCGAGACATAATCGAGTCAAATACTCACAGTTTCACATTAAGTGATCAACTCCAAAGTTTACCGGAAAATATAGGTGGTGCAGTCACAATTGTTCAAGAGTACACCACATATTCAGAGCCTTCAGGAAAGCTTTACTCCCATTATGAACACCGAAGGATAAAGTTCAGAAAGAGCAGACTTGAAAAAAAATGATAGCCTAGATGAATCAAAACAATGAAACAAACCAACCAAACAAATACTAAGCCATCTTTGAAACAGTTAATACTAAACGCTAATGTATTTGTCAAACTCCAAAATAGAATAAAAGTAATTATGGCTCATTTACACCACCCCCATTAGATAGAAGTTTTGCATCCACTAAGAAATACCAAAGGCGCCACGCGAGCCAAGTTTTCTCTTCACTTATTGGATTGAAATTGTCAACAAAAGCAGAGTAAAAAGCAAATTTGCCGTGATAGTTATGAAACAAGCTGATTTCCTGGAGTTCAGCAAAGTACCAGCACACCACATAACAAAACGAAACTCAGCAAGAGATGGACATCCTATTAACCTTTCAGAAGCTACAGTGTCACATTTTTGGCCTCAAATCGTGATTCAATGTTCCTTAAGCACACTGTCCATGAAATTAATGTAAAGAAGCGTGGCTGTCCAACACAGACACCATGGATTGAGATCTTAACACCAAAGTATCATAGGCCCACTCCTATATAGCATTATAGTTTCTATATACCTGCGGTGTATCATGGATGTATTTTTATCGCTGACTCTTTGAAGCCACAGAGCAATTTCTTAGATGACGCTGACAGTAATGTGAGTTGTGATCAGTGAAGCCTAATGTTGGCACAGAAACATTGGCAATACACAATGACAAGCCACAAAATTATATGCATTCCTTGTACTTAATATTGTTTTGCACTTTACAGTAGTTAAAGATGTTCTATTTCATGTGACATGAATAGCTTAACATATTATATAAAACCTTATAATACAATAAACATACACTTATGTTCATCACCTGATTTATGAGAACTTTGAACGTTCATATGCCTCTCCTGTAAAATTCACTTACGGTGGCTTACCATATCTAGCACCGAGCACCTCAGTTTCCTAAGACATTTATTTTACTGAGAATACTTACAATACAATACCATTTGGGGCAGTCAGTATACAGACACAAGAGGGAAAATAGTAGGGAAATTATTACACAACGAACTATTATGTCATCTTTCTTAATGATTCTTTACTAAAGAATTTAAATGTAGTAAACGGTACTCTTAACATTAAGTATCCCTGGTATCCAAGATAAATTAGAATGGACAGCTTCTAAATAAATATACTGCAGTTATCAATTTCTCATTCTATTAACTGATGTAGATGTAATTCTTCAGTTTCACAAATCCCAACTGCAGAGTCTAAAAATACAAGTTGGCAAAAGATCAGAGCACATGTATCTGAAAACTTATCTTATCTGACTCCAACGTATATATTCTGTCAACCAAATCCTAATGAAATAGTGAGGTGGTTTATATAGTTGGTCCTCTAGTCCTACGATAACAACATTCCGCAGAAATACCTAACTACCAAGAAAACTATAAGCTGGTGGAACCAAGAATGCAAAGTATCGATAACCGCCAAGAACAAGCCCTACTACGGTCTAAAAACGGCAACCCACACAAGAACACAAAATTAAACTCCGAAAAGCAAGAGCTAAGACCATTTCAAAGTGTTAAGATATGCAAAAAAGACTATTGGTTCACCTTCATTTCCAATCTAAAAGCCTCAAACATCTGCAAATTTAGTATGGCAAAAACTTTCATAAAATAAAAGACTCATGTGTGAGAATAGAGAATATAACACTATATGATTCTTTGGAAAATTCTATGCTTACAGATCTATAAACCATAGCGAATACTTTAACTCAATCCTTCGCAGCCACTCCCAAAGAGGAAGCAGATAAAAGTAAATTATCGGAAAATAAAATTCCGGTAATTCGTTACAAACAACCTAACAAAGAAAACGATCAAAGCTACAATAATGACATCACCTCAAATATTTTAGACACCCCTGAAAAGTGTGAATGTTGCATCCTAGGACCCATAAATTATTGTAGCGAGGTTAGAACAGAGAATCAGGAATTGCGTTAGTATTGTCAGTAGATGATTAAACATCGGCCCCCTGAAGATATGTCTTTGTAGGACACGTGGCTGCTCTGTCAGCACTCTAAAGGATATTTAATGGCCGTGAATTCAGACAGATTCGATGGTGAAGCTCTGAGCAACAAGGGGTGCTTCATACCCCCATCATAATTAAGTTAACATTCAATAAGTGGATACGTCCAGACCTCACTAACGTACAGGTAAGATGCACTAATGTTAAGTTCTACCTCGTACTGGCCGCCAAGTTCTCCGACACCCTGCTGACTCAACTATGTACTTTAAGTATGAATACAACTCTTAGTTTTTATACATATCCAGGACCGTTTATTTGACGCCTCTTCCTATAACGCACACGCCCACGCCCTACCTACCAACCCCGATACCAATCCCTCTCCCCAGGTGAGTCTACAGCCCTCCGGTGTATGCCACCCATCGGGGCTAGCTACCCTAGATAGGGCTGCTGCAATATCTTATGTGCTATTTAAATCCTTAACTCAAAATGGACTAATCCACATTTCTGAAATTCTCAAATATGTATGTAGTTCCAGAAGGTTTCCTGGTCAGTAGCACATTACAGTGCCCATTCCCAAACAAAAGAGATATTTTTCTTCACTTTAGACTATAGCTCTTACTTATACTATGTGCAAAATATTTAACAAAATAGTTGATAGGTGAATTCCTTGCCAATTAGAGAAAATAGAGTTTTAGAATTTTTTTCCGAACGTGAAAATAGCTTTTGCCACTTTCACTTCACCACTAATTATCTTTCAATAATCTAATCTGAAATAAGAGCTGCATTTATAGCGAATCATCCGTTAATAGCACTAAGTTTGAACAAAGAGAAAGCGTACAACACAATATCGCGAAACTTCATACTTGAAGTATTACAAAGCATCGGTATTAGAAGTAACATGTACCCTTATTTCGATTTTCTTTGTGAATATAAAATAAGGGTACGTTACTAATGAGTCATGCCCGAGGAACTACCTGTAGAAAGCGGTGTTTCACAAGGTTCTGTCATCAACGTTACACTGTTTCTTATAGCTATCAACAAGCTTGCTAGCA
The DNA here is from genome assembly GCA_030765065.1 of Deroplatys truncata. Lineage (NCBI taxonomy): Eukaryota > Metazoa > Arthropoda > Insecta > Mantodea > Mantidae > Deroplatys > Deroplatys truncata. The sequence continues at coordinate 28,883,291 of CM060976.1, read as the reverse complement.
ACACCTCACTACATATCGTATTATGTGGTCTGTTTACTACTTGCAGATGACTTGACTCTCCCCTGTAAGGAGAAAAACCCCTCGCTACTTTAACACTTCTTCAGGAGACGCTACAAATGTGATGCTAGACGCTTGACCTGTGTAGCGTCAGCTGTCGAAAACTAGGAGGTTAAAACTTTTGATGCCCTAATATTTAAATGGTTTGAGAACTGTATATACATTTATAGTTTATTTTATTTATTCTAACGAATATTTAAGATCTATATGCAAGTATAATTATGTATTTACAAATATTAAACACCATGTGACAGAAGTTCATGCTATAATTTGCCAAGCTCATTCAATAGATTGCTTATTAAAGCAGTTTCCTCAGTTTACCTTTAAATCGGAAGAATGGAGATGTGTATATGAATTCAGCAAGGTGTACATTTGAGTGATTGTCATCATCTGATGATCCAGATGACTCATCACTTGATTCACTCTTTAGCTCTTGCTGTAGATTGTATGAGAAGGTGGCATGTCAGGCTCCTTAAGGAGATTTACTCGAATGACCTATTCTGTACCGTCTGAAATCTTTGTTCCTTAATTCTTGGGCCTCTTCTGATAATTGATATTATACAGGAATCAATTATATTTGCACCTTGGATTAATATATTATACAAAGTAACTGCCATATAATATCATGCATAATGATTTAGGTACAAATTTGCTGTATCCTGAGTAAATCTTGAAAGCTGCGGTATTTACAGAAAATGGACAAGAAGGAGCATACAAGATTAGTAAAGACGTTTGATAAACTCTTCGTTTATGCTAATAATCTGCGAAGATAATGCTGAATTCTAAAAAATCGGCCAGCAGTATTACCGTCGTTCGATGTCCCGCTGCCTCCAGATTTTTTCGGGCCTAAAAATCCATAGCATCGCTTCCGTTGGAAGGGAAGTAATGTCGGTAATTCTGTGTCGTAGATTTACGGCACGTAAAAGAGGCTCAAGCCTGATAAAAAGGTCTCTGATCAAAATTTCCAGTCCTTCACACCCAGTATACAATGGGACCCTAAGAACCACAGCAGTTAAAGAGCGTCTGTAAATATAACTCAATTCAGTTCACTATCCTCAGATCTTCGTTGGTTTAACAAGCAGGCCTATATCTGATCTAAATTTATTTATTGTAAATTTATTGCTGTTTTTTACTTTGGCATTATCTTCACTAACTCCTGCTTACCATTTCGTAATTTCAGTTTTGTTGATGACGTGTAGGAGATATTTAAAAATCCGATTCCAGCAATGGAGAATGCAGAATCCAAATTTATAATTCCCTTCAGCAGATGCAACTTTCAAATGTGTGAGATTATTGAATTCCTTGGGGAATGGCATCACACACATAACATTTCTGTGTTTGAAATAGAATTACAGGCTTTTCCATCCACCATGGTTAGTAATAATTTCTGATTTATATTAATGCCATTTCCATAAAATGTTTAGTTGGTATTAGAGATATGACTTCGCTTTTAGTTTGCTGAACCTTCCTCCTGATTTATTCGGTAGTCTCCTCAAATAAAATTTTAATAGGTCTGTAAAATTCTTGTTGATGAATTACTTGGGTTCTGTCATATGATTGTCTTATCACTTACTTCTGCATTCGTAGAATAGAGTCGCAAAGGAACAATGGAAACTAAAAAAATCAGTCATTGGAATCATAATCTGTAAATTTCTGCTTATACTATGTCCACTTGAACCATCACACCCCCAATTAAATATAATATGAAGCACATAACTGTCAGAAATGGTCTGTTTCACGAATTTTCTATACCAGTATAAGGCGCTTAATTATTTTATTGTGACAGCTATTTCTATTATTGTTACTGATTCATCTTGTGGATAGCTTTCGTTTTAGATTCTCTAATAATATGATAAGGTTGGAAAACATTGCAGTTTCTATTTTTACAATCTGTTTGTATGTTGATATATTGACGTTTTTAATTATTATCTACATAGAATGCTAGTGTCTAATGGCCAGATAGTGTCAGAGGTTTTAAAGTTAGCGATATATGCCTTTTTAATTTTGGTAGTTCTATATAGAGACTTTACAGTTTTTAACTATTTTTGCAGCAACTAGTTTTCCAGACATGTGCAATAACACTTGTGTGGCTTGAAGTATGTTTGTTCAGAGTGCGTAGAGAGCAGGGCTTGAATTTGTTTCGTTTTAATTTGTCACTACTTTCTTGAAAGAGCTTTCTAGGTCTTCCTACCGAGGAGTTTGATGGAGTAGGTGTATTAGTTCTTACATTTTAACTATTTCGGAATCATAGACTATTTTTGAGAATACTATTTCTTTTTGCAACCATTGGAATAGTTTGAAGGGAACGTCTTTAATTCTATGAGCCTACTTCCACTGCCTATTAAAATTGTATATAAGATGCTTTGAATCTCTTTCTAGGCATTCATTTATATTTTTAGAGCAATTTTCTCACCTTAATTTTGTTTTAAAAGGCCACATTTTTCTTTTTGAAATAGTATTCGAATCCAGTACTTGGAACAGCTGAGAGCATGTGATAACTGGCTGCGCGTCGTCCTCTAAAATGTAAAATGACGAAGTAAGTGGCAAAAAAGTAGCAAACAAATTTATATAGGCCGTAAACTAGGACATTAACTAAACTTTAACATAACGCAGAAAGTGACTCAGATTGATGCAGCGTACTAATAGTTCAGGTAAATATATATTATGAAGCATAATTGTTGAACATTACCCACTATGAATCTACTTAAAATATTCATAAACTGATGTTAATAATTAGTGAAACAATTGAAAGATTGAATGAATAAACCTTAAGCTCTAGGCTCCATCTTAAAGCAGTACATAAAACACTCACACGATCAAAACACACAACCTTCATAATCACGCTCCAAATCAGACTGCACGATATAAACAGGAATGTAGGAGGGCTGTGATGAAAGCTTTTACGCTGGTGTAGTTTATACTGCAAGAAGATAAGCATCAATCATATATGAATGCAATTTAAATGAAAAATATCTATTTTTGAAAGATGAAGAAAAATAATTTTGGTTCTCTAGATTTGGATTTTGACCCACCCTGCGTTGGTCTTAATCTTCCATATCGAAAATCCAATGCATATGCTTCTCCAGGTCATCCTTAAATGTTGCAAGTTCACAATGTCCATTGGCAATAAGATTACTAAAGCTTCCAAAACTGTCCAAACTTTTTAATTAAAATTTTACTCGTTAAGCTTGGAATACCACATAGCCCAATCAATAACTGAATGTATAAGACGACTTTAATGTTCTAAATGCTCTGGCATATGGAAACTGTGGTGCTCACTTTAACGTCCTGTGACAAAATTGGATGATGCCTACCAAGCTCTTATTAGAACAAAATTGGACTATGATGTCCAGGCATATAACTAAGCTAAACCAAAAGCTTTAAAATCAGTAAATATAATTCAAACAATAGTTTTTAGAATATGCTTAGGAACATTTAGAAGAAGTTCTGTAGCCAGTCTATGGACAGAAACCAACGAACCGTCACTGGACCTCCGCAGAATGGAACTGAGGCTGAAGTATGCAATCAATATTTCAGCAAGACCTAACTGAGATATCCATTGAAATGTTTTCTGTAACATAGAAGGAAAAATCATAGCGAAGTCAAAGCAGTAATTGCCATTTCACCTTAGAATAAAATAATATACTGAAGAACTTGGTGTAGATATACCTCTGATACAGCCAAGGAAGCTTCACGAATTACCGCCAAGCAGCATACCCCAACTTTACTTGGATGCTACAAACTATAAAAATTCCCACACGGATACATCTACATAAAGACTAATGCTCCAAGAAACACAAACTATTCATTATTGCCGTAAATTCATTTACACCGGTGGATTTAAAACAGAAAATGGGAGTGGGTGTACAGTGATAGCCGTAGATATCACAATTAAATCAAAGCTACCTTATTCATATTTTACTGCGAGTTTTATTCCGTTAAGCAAGCCTTGATGTACATAACCCAATCCAGCTAGTTACTTCCTTATACGTACTGATTCACTAAGCACTCTCCAAAGCCTTAGAGACCGCTCGATTGATTTACAGTTACACCAGGAGATTCATCAACTTCATCAAATGGCTCTTACAAAAAATAATAACATCCTTTCTGTGTGGATTCCGTCTCGTTATGGCACCAAAGGCTGGGAAGAAGTAGACAGAGCAGCCCAAAAGCAATACAATTAACAGAGATTACAAAACATTCAGTTCATTATCGTGACGTCATAGTATACTTTTCCAGGCAGCTTAGATGAAACTGGAACCAGACATGGAGCCAAAAACTAACAGACAAGTTATATATGGTAAGGAAAGATAACATCAGTGGCCCTTGCCTCATACACTCCCCAAAGAGGAAAGTGCAAGTAATTATCACAAGAATACGAATTAGACATACTGGATTAACACACTCATACATCTTCACCAAAGACAACCCACCTCATTGTGAAACCTGCAACACACATCTTACTATTAAACATCTTTTCACAGACTGCAGACGATATAATGCAGAACGAATAGCTCTATGGCATCACTGGAGATCTATCCACAACACTAAATACTCCATCAAAATTAAAACAAGTTCTGCTGTTCCTTAGAAGTATAAAACTAGATTTGATACTCCAATGTACTTGTTAAAAATTCTTCGTTTAATTGTAATAAAATGAATTGAATTGTTTTAAATATTGTAGAGTCGCGACTTAAAATTAATTAATTAAAAAGAATAACTTTCGTTAACACTAAGCCGCAATGCATCCCGCAACCCACTATTTGAATATAAAATTGCTGTGTGCGATTCTCTCTCGTTGAGTTGAAAGAGAAATTGGTTTGTGACATTAGCATTTTTTGTGGTATACTCCTTTAACATGCAATAAAAGCGTTACACCTGAATGTTAATATTATGGATTTAGTCGTTTTTGGCTGAGCGAAGTTAATGAAACTGAATGTTTTCTTCATCTTTTCATGTCAGTGCTCGGATTCTGACTTGTATAACACTATATCGCGTGAACACTATATCCAGTCATTGAAAATACGAAAAACAAACATAGAGAGGTGAACTGAAAAATCACAGAATTCACAATATGGGTGAATAAGTTGATTAAATAGGCAAATGGTGCCTATGCTAAATGAAGCATAATTTGTTTTTCATGCAGAAGGTCTCATAGATACACATTATGGGATAAAAGGTATGCTTTCGGGCAGTTTTGATAAAATGTTATGGTTACGTTAGTCGTATTGGCAATTAAGACTGTTATTAATTTGTACTACCAAAGATATTTAATCCTTTAACGATATTTCCAATCCCCCAAGTAAGCATTTTTATGTAAGTTGCAGAAAATAGCTCGTATATCCCTTATGGAGGATTTTTGCTCGGAAGAGAAAACGTTAGGTAATAAAACGAGAAAGGGAACATTTTAGAGGAAAGCTGCAGTACAAGGTTCCCTGCACGTGACATCCCGCGTTGATGGATGACGACTTCTTTCTAGCGTTAATTTCGTCCGAGACAGAAGCGGATTGTAATGCCGAGGGTTTGGTCCATCCACTTTACGTGGACCGGAGTCCGGGTTATTGAAACGTTGCTTTATGTCCATCCTTCGGTCCGAGTACCCTGATCTCGACCGAGGAAGCACTTTGGAAAATTATTCGCGGTAGTGGTGGTAGCCCTGTATAGAGAACTATTCCGTCTGTCCATCCAAACTCTTCTCCTTATGAAGTCTTCCCCTTTTCCAAACGCGCCCCTCCAGTGCCTACCTTATTTCCAGAACCAAAACGGAGCTAGGCCAATCACACTAATGACACGTGAGCGTACATTCCCCACTAGAAATGTGTAAACATGTGCATATTCTTAATATGGAATGGAATCCGGCGCTAATGAAGATTGCAATCCAAATTGCGAGAGCTCAGAAAAAAACACAGCCTACTGCGTATGTTCAGAAAATCACCGCAACTTTGAAACAATCCCAAGTATTCTCCTGCTAACAGAGTCCCTTCTTAAGAACATAAAAATAGCTCTTTTAATCAATTTAAAAACCTACTTTATGTCTTACACGAACCTAAAATAAAAACAGTTACACAACAAAAGAGAAACAAGACTCTCTGATGTACTTATACCTCATCTGTTTCAGGAGAGCTATATGTCTCGAAACTCTAATATTACTTTTACTGCAATTTTAACATTGGCCTTTACGTTCATTAACTTTGTCTATCTCATACCTATGATAGATATGTGGACTACTGTATCTCATCCAAACTTTAAATGTAGATTTCAGCGTAAATTGTTTTTTAGAAGTTCACTAAAAAAAAGAAGTGTATAAAAAAGGTCCTTGTGTGTGTGTGTGGGTGTAGGCATAGCTCGACAATTAAACGTTAGGTAAATCCCAAACCTGAGATTTGAGTTTACTATCTTTCAACGATACGACACGAAGATATTCAAGTAAATCCCTCCCCCATCAACTACTCTTCACATGTAAAGTTTTTCCTTAGTTTTGATTTCCTCAAAAATACAATCAATGATTTTGATAAAAATAGCAAATGTTTGAGTTGTTTTGATGATTAAAAACTGGTGACCTTGCATTTTTTGCGAATAGCCTGAGAAGTCCTCTTCGCTCTGAATGAATTTTGCATCTATATCATTGCTAAACGGTGAGGAGCGCAGAATGTAGATCTCCATAAAACAAGCAACTTATTCAAGTTACTTTTTGTGATATTAAGTATTTCCGAGAAATTCATTACTACTGGTTTAAACTTCGTTGCAGGCCGAGATCATTAAGGCGCGATCGGAGGATGGTTCATATGCCGCCAGGACATGACAGCCTTTTCCATGCTTTCGTCAGTCCTTGGATGTACTCTAAAGTTAGTCCTGGAACGTTTACTTCCTAAATTGGCTTACACAATTATCATTTAATTTCATGTATTACCAATGTAACCACCTGTGCTGTCGTATGTAGTAAGAGCGGTCTTTAAATATTATTCAAATTACTCGTTGTATATTATCCTAGCTGTTTTAAGAGCTTGGTCTGCATTACTTTCTTACTCGCGATGTCAGGCAAACAATAAAAAATGAAGGTCAGCTTTGCATTCCAACCAAAACTTAATACCGATATTTCACCGGAAAAATACGCGTCTTGAAACTCCCTGAATCAAAAAAAAAATCTGGTGTGTTGCACTCACACGACTTTCTCTACCCTTATACAAATTACTTTTACAAACTCTTATTTTCGATCTACTTCATGTTAATCGAGATAAACATTTGCAGAAACTATGTTATTACTAATTTTCTTGTAGGTGCAAGGGGAATATGGTAGGTCATTAAGCGATAGTCAAATCTTTTAAGAGCTGGTTGCTATGTGAAGCTTTTGCATATCCAGGACTTAAAAAAACGAATAAGGAATTCTCATTTGAGAAAAAGTATGAGAATTGGAAAATTCAGACAAATAACAATGAATATCTCGGAAATAGTTCACTCCACAAAAAAGGAAGAAAGAAAAAAAAAGAATGGAAAAGTATGACAAACTCTGTGTTTTAACGAGCTTTACACTTTTTTGCTAGAAAGAAGAAGATTTTGAGAACATTCCCTGAAAATTTAAGATCTACATTTTATTTTTCATGAAAAAATCTTAAATATATATTTTAACCAAAATCGTTAGAGCTATTTTTGAGAAAATAACAAATTTTTTAAAAAATATTCCATGAATATGCTAGTCTGGGGGGAGCATATTCTTCAAAATCTTCGTGCCGTATCTTTGAAATATGCTGAGCCTAAATATCAAGTTTGGTATTTATCCGAATTTTCGTTTTTTAGTTATGCTGTTCACACACACATACAGACACACAAACGGACCTTTTTCTAAAGGTGCTTTTTATGGATTCAAGGACCTCAAAACATGTATTTCCGGTGAAATCTCGGTATCGAATTTTTGGCTGGAATACAGTACTTACTATACGTAGCACAGAAAGTAAAAACGAATACTGAATTTCCATGTGAGAGAAAACATAATCTTTTTTAACTTCCCTTGTTTACCCAGTTTATTATTACTGTGTTTTGCTGTATTCTTTACCGCTTATTACCGCAATTACGCAACACACAGACATATACAAACACTCATGCCCATGGCGGGACGCGAACCCACGACCCTGAGCTTGGCGGAGCACCGAAGCTATACATTCCAGTGACCGCGGCTACGAGAGCCGGCCTATTTATTGGAAAATTCAAAATTTTCCGACCAAAAACTACCATTTTCTACTACCCTTTTTCGAAATTTTTTGTTATAACAATGACTCTAAAGATTTTGATTAAATGCTTATATTAAAGATATTTACATGGCAAATAAAATTTGTATCTTAAATTTTCTTGGAATAGCCTTTGAAGTCCTCTTCGTTTGGAAGGAATTCTGTATAATCTTTTTAACTAGTAAACTTTAAGCGATGGACGAAAACGTACTTGATAAGAAATGTAGATCTTTTTAAAACACACAATTTGTTCCAAAACACCTTTTATATGGTATCAGCCATTTCCTAGATATCGTTATTAATGGTCCAAATTGTTCATTATGTGGTCATTCTTTAAAGTACCTTCAACATTCAGTTTTTCTCGCGATTCCATTGAAACAGTATGGAATTTTAAGGCAGCGTACAGCGTCCAGTTGTTCAACATTTTACTATCGCTGTTCTCTTTGCATCTAATAACGAAATGTGTAATATAGCTATTTCTGCAAAGGTTTATTAGGATTAAAACGAAGTATATAGAAAAATAAGCTTTAGTAAGAAGAGTTTCTATACCTATTAATAAAGATATAGAGTAGAGAAAGTCATGTGAATGTATCACATCGGAATGTTTAAGATTAGTGTATCGCCTCAGCTTCCTATCTCCATCTTGCATAAAAAATGAAATGTAGTGAAAGCCTTTCCGCAAATGCTTATCTCAATTAATATGAAGCAGATGGGGGAAAAATCATAGAAATAGTTTGTATAAGGAGCACTAGAGAAGCTTATGTGAATATATCTAACACATAAGATTATTTTTATTTTTTACAAGTTTTCCTTGTTTCGTTAGTTAGAAATTAAATATTCAATCCACGCTAAAAGAAAAGTGGGAATTTTTCTCTAGCTAGGTTTCTTTCCTATCCTGCCCAGAATCTGGAAGTATTAATGAGAGTGTTGATTGCGTGTGTGATCTAATGATTAAAAACCCAAAAGGGGCAAGAAACCCAAAGACAAGAAAATACGAGTTAACACCATTGTCAGTAGGCAATATGTTCCATAAGAGGCCGGCCTCGTAGCCGTGGTCGCTGGAGTGGTCGCTCCGACGCTCCGCCAAGCTGAGGTTCGCGGGTTCGAGTCTCGCCACGCGCATGGCTGTTTGTGTGTGTTGCGGAAATAAACGGTATTAAAACAGAGTAGCATAAACTGTGTACATCAAGGGAACTTTAAAAAAAAAAAAGCAAAGACCGCCGATAAGGCCAATGTAGTTAAGGAACCAAGAAAAGAAAAAGACTGTGGCTACAGTATTTTACATTGAATAACATGTTCATTTACATTTTACAGAAATACAGGTCAAAAGTCTATTTTTGTGTTAATCAGTCATTGATTTTGCCTGCGGAAAAGCAAGAATTATAAGGCTGTAAGCGTGCTTCTTAAACACATGAGAAATTTAAACCTGTTCCATTAAGAAACTCTGCCACTCAGTCTATAGCATAATAAATTAATGTTGCTAAGATTCCTTTGGAATGCACACTAACCCCAGTTAATTTTAAAGCTTTGTTTCGGCGTACAAACTGTTTCTTGTAGAACAAGCACCATAGACCTGCAGGTAGCAGTTTTGAAAATCAGTTTCGAATGTCATTGGCTTTCGTTGTTGTAAATAAATACTTTGTAATTGTAACTATTTATTTCTATTGGTGTCAACCTGAGCTGCTATAACCTCATCTGATGTACTTCATGCTATATTTGTTGGTTTATGTTGGTTTCCATAATCTTCGACACACACACGCACACGTACTAAAATATGCCTTTTACTGCCTTTTCGTTTCAGTCCTCAAGCTTTGTGCCGTCATTTCCGATCATTTTTAATATTTTAGTTAGCTTTTAGAAGCCTAAAACGTAAGTTTTAGTATCATAATAGCCTAAGTCCAGCAACTGATGACTAATCCTGAGCCGTATTTTTCATATGAACATTATAGGTATACTAATATTTTAAGTTTATAACGTAATATATATAATATATAATCAATTTATATATAAATTTATATATCTATATATAGATATATAAATTCAAATAAATGTTTCGATTAATGATAATTTATTTACTCATAGCTTAAATGCCATTGAAAATACGTAGCTAATTTAAGTTTTCTAGAAACTGGTGTAGAACAATTTTATACGCCCTCTCACCCTCTACCTGCTGCATTTTTACTTAGACTGCGTAAAATTGCGTTAAGCAGAGAGCCAATTGAAATTTCTGTGTTCCATATATCTAACGATAGAGGCGTTAAATGTTGTGAGGTGTTTCTTTTACTATCAATACTCACAGAATAAGACCGTAGTCTTCTCCTTCGATTAATCTTGATTTATTGTCTATTTAAATGATCGTTTGATACAAGACGTTTTCAGTTTTTCGCGGTTAATGTTTTTTAAACACGTTCTTAATCTATATACAAATAAAAGCGGGTTCGCGCTTTGCAACCAAATTAAAAAAAAAAGATCCACAAGCTACTTACAGATCAGCAAAATTTATTTCAGAACTGTTTGACTTTTTCATATTTCTAGTGTAAAAAGCTCAGCAAACCTTTTATAATACAAGTTCAGAACAGTTTAAGAGGGTATTCAACAGGGTTTGTGTATTAGCGTTAGTAAGAAATTAAAAGCGCTAGAAACTTCTTGTGTAAATAAAAGTGTAACTGAATTAATTATTCTTCCACCCAAGTTTAGAAAGCTAGAATCAGACGACTGAAAAATTCAATGCCATCGCCGAGATTTGAACCACGGATCTTTCGGCTTCCGTCCGGTTGCACTACCACTGAGCTACCATTCTAAACTTTCTAGCCTCATTTGTTACTAAGGCATACACAGCATGTATTTAAACGACGAATATGCGCATATGCTGTTGCTCTATGGTCAAGCAAGATGCCTATACCAAGAGCGATTTGCAGGAAGAACTACGGATATGTTTCGAAGAGTTGAAAGGCGCCTCCGTGAAACAGAGTCAATCAAAAAGGCACCTCCTCGGGTAGCTCCAGCGACTTCTGCAGACAATGAAGAAATGGTACGTAATGCAATTGAAAATAAGCCACTGCCGGTTCTAGGGCCATAGCACGGGATATGAACATTAGCCAGGCATCAGTGTTGGGAATATTGCACTGCAATAAAGTTACACCAGGCTGTGCATGAACGCGACCATCAAGCGCGAGTGGCATTTTCATAATGGCTATTGCAAAACGTAGAAAGTGACACGGGATTCTTAAGCAATGTGCTCTTTAGTGACGAAGTCACGTTCCACAATATCGGAACTGTGAACGGGCACAATATGCATTATTGGAGTGTAAATACTCCACACTTGGTGAGAGAGACTGCTTTCAGGTTCAACGGAGTATTGACGTGTGATTTGGAATTCTAGGTGATCAACTAATAGGATTATATTTTTTCGAAGGTAACCTCATGGGAACTCAAATCTTCAGTTTCTTCGAGAAGATCTGCCGTTATTATTAGAAAATGTGCCGCTGATGAAACGGGTGAGAATGTGGCTTCAGCAAGATGGAGCGCACCCACATTGGTCCGTAACCGTAGGGAATTACCTTCACGGAGCATATGCAGAAAATAGATTGGACGAGGGGCCTCTATCGCTGGCCAGCTAGATCTCCTTATCTCACTCCACTGGATTTCTTCCTGTGGGCTACTTTAGAAAGGGTCTATGCAGAAGAATCACACAACCCAAATCAATTACGGTTGCTGATCAGCATGTCACACCACATATACCTATTGAAGCACATAAGAACTTCTCTGCAAAAGGCCGCTCAAATGTGTATTAAAGAAAGGGGGCAACATTTTGAAAGTGCTGCATTAATCAATTGCCGCCTTTTGAACTCACTTTATTCTTGAATGTGATTTTAAATATGTTAAAATATTAATAAGTAACTATTTGGTATAAATCATGTATAAATATATACGTATATATCTTTGTTACTTTCTCTACTACGTATAGTAAGTAGGGGAAGTATTGTATTCCACCCAAAAATTCGATACCGAGATTTCACCAGAAATACATGTTTTGAGACCCCCTGAATCCAAGAAAAGCATTTTTGGAAACATGTCCGTGTGTGTCTGTGTGTCTGTCTGTGTGTCTGTGTGTGTCTGTCTGTGAACAGCATAACTCAGAAACGAACAGTCGGAGAAACACCAAACTTGGTATTTAGGTTCAGGATGCGACACAAAGGTTTTCAAGAAAATCCCCCCAACCCCAGATTACCCTTTAGATCGAAAAGGGGTTTTCTAGTCTACGGAACATATTTATGTTTTAGCTTTTGGCAGCTTATAAGGCCCCATTTATGCTTGCGATTTCATGTCGGGCGACGAGTGCGACGCGACCTGAAGGTATACTGAGTTAAATGGAGGGATTTATCCAATGCGACGTCTCGTACGGACTGAAAAACACGTCGCATTGCCGCATTGTGAGCTAAATAAGCGATCACTGCTGCCACGTTGGGAAGCATAGAACTCTGAATGTTTGGGTTTGCGCTTTCAGATGTTGCGAGAATAATCTGATTGTCGTCGTTCAGACTTTTATCAAGTATGGATGCGGAATATTTTATAGAAGAAATTCTTATCGGGAGTTCAATTTGAGATCATCGCCAGAAAAATACAAGGGACGTGATAAGAAGCAATTTCCCAAAGGGGTTCCGAAACACAAGAACCTTGTATTTTTACTTTCTCTACTGTGTATAGTAAGTAGGGGAAGGATTGTATTCCACCCAAAACTTCGATACCGGGATTGCACCGGAGATCTATGTTTTGGGCTCCCGAATACAAAAAAAAAACATTTTTGGAAACATGTCCGTGTGTGTCTGTCTGTGAACAGCATAACTCAGAAACGAACAGTTGGATAAACACCAAACTTGGTATTGAGGTTCAATACCTTCCAGAGATGCCACACGAAGGTTTTCAAGAAAATCCCCCACCCCAGATTACCCTTTACATCGAAAATTTTACGAAAATTTTAATTTTCTCAAAAATGGCTCTAACGATTTTGATTTAAATATCGTTTATTCAAGATACTTTCATGACACATAAAATGTATATCTTGAATTTTCTGGGAATGTGTCCAAAAGTATTCATCATTGTGAACGACCTTTGCGTAACTGGTAAACCATAAGAGATAGACAAAATTTTACTACACTAAAACTGTAGATCGCGTTAAAATGCACAATTTGTTATTTATTGCTTGTTATTCCTTTAAAATTTTCCAATACTTATGCTTTTTCTCAAATGGGAATTCGTTATTCATTTTTACTTTCTCTACTACGTATAGTAAGTAGGGGAAGTATTGTATTCCACTCAAAAATTCGATACCGAGATTTCACCGGAAATACATGTTTTGAGACCCCCTGAATCCAAAAAAAGCATTTTTGAAAACATGTCCGTGTATGTGTCTGTTTGTATGTGTGTGTGTGTGTGTCTGTGAACAGCATAACTCATAAACGAACAGTCGGATAAACAAAAAACTTGGTATTTAGGTTCAGTATCTTTCAGAGATGCGACACGAAGGTTTTCAATAAAATCCCCGCACCCCAGATTACCCTTTACATCGAACATTTTTCGAAAATTTTAATTTTCTCAAACATGGCTCTAACGATTTTGATTTAAATATCGTATATTTAAGATATTTTTATGACAAATAAAATGTACATCTTGAATTTTCTGCGAATGTTTCCAAAAGTGTTCTTCATTGCATAACTTATGCATAACTGGTAAACCATAAGAGACAGACAAAATTTTACTACACCATAAATGTAGATCACGTTAAAATACACAATTTATGTCATATACATTTATTTTGTTGAGTGAACCATTTTCGAGATATTGCTTGTTATTCCCTTAAATTTTTCAATACTTATTTTCTCAAATGGGTATTCGTTATTCATTTTTTGTCTTGGATATGCAAAGAGTATTAATCTGTGGCAAAGAGAATGGTGCTGCACCTAACAACCAGCTATTAAGAGATATGTCGATGCTTAAAGGCTACTGTATTTCTATATTACCCTTGCAATTACAAAACAAGGGGAACATAGTAGGCCTTAAGCGATAGTCAAATATTTTTAGAACTGGTCGCTATGTGTAAAACGTAATTTTCTTTGTTTGTCAAAGGATCCCTTTCTGCAAATGTTTATCTCGATTAACATGAAATAGATGGAGAATATGAGTTTGTAAAAATAGTTTATACAAGAGTAGAGAAAGTCATGTGAGTGTAACACATCAGATTTTAATTGTCCTGGTAATGTAATGAGAATGGAATACTCAACATAGCAACCAGCTCTTAAAATATTTGACTATAGCTTAAAGCCTAGCAATTCCCCTTGCAACTACAAGAAAATTAGCAATAAGATTAACATCTCGATTAACATGAGGCATATGGAGAATAAGCGTTTGCAAAAATAGTTTGTACAAGAGTAGAGAAAGTCATGTGAGTGTAACACATCAGAATTGTTATAGATTTACACTGCACTCCTATATAGTATGTAGAGAAAGCATTTATTGTATTGCATTCAAAAATGCGATACGAGATTTCACCAGAAATAATGTTATTAGGCTCCTTGAACACACGCAAAGCATTTTTACTTTCCTTATCATGTTGCTAGTGTATAGAGAAGATATTGCATTCCACCCAAAAATTCGATACCGATGACACCGTGAATACATGGTTTGAGGCCCTCTGAATCCAAAAATATTAGAAAAAGGTCCGTGAACAGCATAAATAAAAACGAATAAACACCACACTTGGTATTTAAGTTCAGTACCTTACAAAGATGCGACACGAAGGTTTTCAAGCAAATCCCCCACTTACACTACACTTTACATAGAACTATTTTAAACATTATGATTTTAAAAAATGGCTCTTAACGATTTTTATTAAAATACCACATATTAAAGATATTAACCTGATAAATAAAATGTACATTTTTTAATTTTCTAGGAACAGCCTGTGAAGCCCTCTTCATTCGGAAGGAATTTTGTACAACTGGTAAACGGTAAGTGATAAACGAAAACGTACTACACAAAACATGTAGATCTCTTTAAAGCGCACAATTTATATCAAATAACCTTTTTGGTGCATCAACCGTTATATAGTTATCCGTTATTAATCATTCGATTTCGTCAATACCTTTAAGTTTTTTCTTTTAAGTTCTGTCGTCAATTTTCACTAGTTTCTCGATTGCATGGAAACGGCATGGAATTTTAAGGCCAGCATATAGCGTCCAGCTCTCAAGCATTTGACAATCGTTGCTCCCTTTGCATTCTAACGAAATATGTAATGTAGCTATTTCTGCAAAAGGTTATCTCGATTAAAACAAGGTAGATAGAAAAACAAACTTTCCTAAGAATAACTTGTATACCCACTAATAAACGATAGCGGGTAGAGAAAGTAATGCGGATGTAGCACATCCAAAATTTTTTTATAGTTAAGAGTTTGTAGGAATAGTACGACACACAGGGATCCCTTTTAGCTGACGAACCAAATTTGGAAACGGGCTGGTAGAACTGATTTCTCAACAATACACAATGCGACACGTCGTACGCATAAACTCACCGGTTATAAGTTATACCTGTCGCTTCCTTGTCGTGGCATATGAAATCATATGCATAAAAGAGGCCTTAGTGTTCACAGAACTTTTCGTCATTGATATAAAATACGTCCAAGAACGATTGACAAAATGCAGTTACAAAACAAATTATTGATCGACAAATGGAGCAATGTTTTCGAGCAAGATTATAATCTGCGGGTTGCATAGATAAGAAAACATGGGTTCAGCTGATTCACCTGATATATAAGCCAGGATGTTAGAAGATGTTACACCGCTATTGACTAAACAGAGGAACAAAACGTTTTCAAATATCGAGAAGTAAACTTTAAATTTTTTGTTGAGACTGATTAACTGCTCTCCTAATGTTGGATACACAAACATTGGTTAAGTATAAAATGTCTGCTTTATGACTACATTGAAAAGCCAACCTCAATCTGAACCAACACGAATATATTGGCTCAGTTTGTCAAGTTCAACAAACCTGCCTCCAACGGAATAGGTATACCAAATATATGCAAATGCACAAGCTTATGCACTTGCCATAATACTGTTCGGAAAATGCTCTATATAGTGTCAAATTCTCGTGAATCCACATATTCACATTGATGTACGGCAAATACCCGTTGGATTTATAAAAATAGCTTTTGCGATGCGTGCTAATGACTTCATACACGATTCCGTGCCTGGACCAAAGTGCTTGCTTCCGCGTTCCCCAATCACAGTTGTGGAAAGGCTTAGCCAGCGAGATCTACCGTTAATACGGAACTTGAATTTGGTTAGTAAATACGAAAATTGCAGGTATTTCTATAAAAATCTACGCGTTCAGTACCTACAATATAAAAATGCTAATGATTTTGGTATTTTGCTACAGTTTTTAATCATTAAAAGGCTTTCCATCTGTAACCTTAATTTACTGCTGAGAAATTACAATGGACTTCTATGTTATAGATGATGTCTCATAAGTAATATTGGCTTTTAAGCAAAACTTTACTTCAAATATGTTGTTACAGGAAATAATTCTAATCTTCAAAGTAAAGACCATTGGATTCTATGGACTTAGACGCCTTTCAGCGAGGTTTGCTATCCCGCAACGGTTTTTGATGCGAAGAATTAGCTGATGTCCATTTCAACTGCTTCAATCTTTTCAAAATTTCTTCCACGTAGGAAATGGGCTATGGATCTAAACATATGGTAATGTGATGGCGCAAGATCAGGGCTATATACTGGATGTGGTAACGACTCGATTCCTTCCAATTCCTGAATTTTGTCCATTGCTCTACGAGCTGTATGAGGTCTTGCAATGTCCTGCTGCAAAACAACTCTTTTTCTATTACCTAATGCCGCGTACATCTGTCTCAAAACTTGATGAACTCGTTTCAGTTGTTGAGAATAAAAATAGCCTTTAATGCACTTTCATTTGGAACAAATTCCCACTGAATCACACCTTCAAAATTCTATCAGATACATAGGGACCGAACCGATTTTTTCAACGACAATGTTTGCCGGCTGTTGGGTATCGAACCACTGTTTCGAGGTGTCAGAGTTGCGGTAATACACCTACTTTTCATCATATTTGATAATTCGTCTGATGAATCTATCATCCTAGGGATTAGCGACAAGCTGACGACAGATATCCGGTCTACGTAGAGTTTGATCAGGGGTCAACTTATGTGGTACATAATTGCAGCTTCTGAAATATTTTTAAGTGTCTTAATATGGGATTTATGGTATCTTTTGAAGCACCAAGTTCTTCTGACATAAGCAGTATTGACAAAAATAAAAGCGTATATACGCACGATATAAAACCAGTTAAGAAAACGACATGACTTATGAGATCACCTAGGAACAAAAGTTTGTTGAATTTATAACCACAAAGACAACAGTATTGCGAACAAACGTGTCCTGATTGATGACAAACCAAACTATTTGGCCACTCCTTACTTACCAAAAACAATGTTTAATAATGAACCTGTTACTTCTAAAAGATTAAATTACTTAGTCACAGCAACAAACCCCACCAAAAAAACAAACACTCTTATTGAAACCAACAATGACACAATATACTCGTAAGCGATTAGATATCCGTTCTGGGAAAAGTAATCTCTCCTATAGATATTTTACAAGTTTCACGCATATTAAAGTAATCACATGATATTTCCCCTCTTCCAAGAAATGTACTGAAGAACTAATGAGTAAATAAAAGCATTTTGGAGACAAAGGCCTTTTTTCCAAGAAAGGTTCTTAAACCTCCTACCATAGTAGAATTAACGTTTTCGTATACTCACACACAATCACCCTGTCGTACTCCGTGGTGTAGTGGTTACCATGCTAGCCTCTAGTTCCCAAGGTCGCGGTTCAAACCTGGCGAAGGACGATGGGTTTTTTCGGGCATAAAAATCCTTACCATGGCTTCTTTCGGAAGAGAAATAAAGCCGGTGGCCCCGTGTCGCAGATTTACGGCACGTAAGAGTACCTCAAGGCTGATAAAGAGGCCTCAGAAAAATTACCGGACTTTCATGCCCAATATAGAATGGGACGCTAAGGACCACAGCAGTTAAAGAGCGTCCATAAATAAAACTCAATTTCAATTTTACACTACCACCCAAACGAAGATAATAACAATGCTCTTAAAACTAATACATTGGAAATAACAAGATAGCATATTGGCTATATTTATTTTCAGATTCACCTACGTGCTTTCGTTGTATTGCTGAAGAAATTTTGCAAGAGAATAACTTAACTCAGAGACCTAATTCCTAGCGTCGAGCACGATCCCTCTGTTTAGCAGAAGTCAATAGACAAATACGAAAAGAGGAATATTTGTACCTTAAAATGTCAATTCTGCTTTCTCTCCAAAAACAAAAGCTTTATTTCTGCGCAAAACAACTTAGAAAAATGTACTAAGCCTTCACACTAACAACCTAGTAATACATATACTGAGAAGTCTCCAAAAATTACACGGACTGTATTACCAAGCTTTTCGAAATGTTGACTGCCGAGATTTCAAAAGTCTGTTCAATGATTAATGGTGTCAGAGTCGAACAAAGCACTGTCCTTTGCGACTCTCGATTTATTTATTTTTTCCATGGGGAACAGCCACAGCCCCATAGTTAATTGGTTACAGCTGGATAGATGCAAATACGGATGAGTGTAGCACTAATCAGTAATCGGAATCACCTGAGAAGGAGATCCTGCGGCAATCTCTTCAGACGTGTGGACAGGCGTGTTCGGACGCCGAAGTTGCACGTCACAGCTTCTGGAACGCCTTGACATTGTAAGAAGGGATGCGAAGTCTGCAGCATGCACACAGAAAAGTATATCAAGTTCCTGATGTAATTATTAGTTCCAGAAAAACCACGGGTGTTAGTAAGAAACCGCTTCATGTAAGCTGGATACGGTAAATGTGTCAGCTGTTGGCCGTATCTCTCCTCTTAGAAGCATTGGTGATAATTGGGGCGAACAAGAGAGTTTTAAACAAGCAGGTAAGACACGACACAGGAAGACAAGCTTATGGAACAGAGAATAGAGTTTAGAAGGTCATCCTGAGGCAAGGGAAATAGTGCGATCAAAATGGGTATGGCAGATAAGCTTACTAGCACTCTAAGATATTTTTTCAACGATAGTACTTTTTGATCCACTTCCCTTTCGGTACAGGCATGGTGGAAGTTGAAATACAGGGCTGGTAACAACCGAATACGTTTCTTGCCTATTTGCTGCACATATACGAATGAAATAAATTAAATTCTATAACTTCTGGTATGTTTTTAATACAGGCCTGATACCTGATTTGTTACCATCTAAATCTTACATGAGACTTTAATTCATTTTATTTCTTAATTTTTATTTAGGATTTGTTTATTAGCACCTAAGTATAAAAAGTAAGTTATTGACCTTTTTTAAATTTAACAACCAGTCATTTGTAATCAAACGTCAGTTTGCTACCAAGATAATGTTGGTGACCTTGCTACTGGAACACACGTGTTCAACAAGCTTTTAGTAATTAATTTTATTTTTACGTAGTATTTATATTTATCACTATGTCAGAAAACGTAATCTGTACAATTTCATTGGAACATCTGGGAAGAAGCGTCAGAGATTTGTGCTGTGTTGAAGGTAAAAACCACTGTATGAAGCGATCAGGAGAAGCTTGGAGAACGCCAACAGCAGCTTGAAGCTTGGGAAGAGGATAGTAGAGAATATTATATAATAAATATAAAGTAATGTGTCAAAATGTTACAAAATGGTGTATTTTGATGCAAGGGGTAAAAGTAGGATTTTAATTTGCATGTACTGTAAGTGACTCACGAGATTGGCTTTGTCCTTGAACTGCAAGCGTGCAGTGGACTAGGGAGCTTCGTTCCTGCGATGCAAATAGCTTAACACCAGCAGTTCAAAACGATTGTCAACAGGTGCAGTCCAAATAATGTTTCACATGTATATGGTCATAAATATAGTGGTTTACATGTATGCAGGTTTTACAGGTTCACTTATTGGAAGTACGATCAAAACTGTATTGCTTGATGCAGTAATATAATGTACTACTGATGCTACTTCGCGTAATATTTATTGTTCCGGGAAAGAAAGGATATAAGTACCTTTGGAACAGGGTGTGAAACAATAGAGCGAGAGGGAAGAACAATACATCGCTGGCTCAGGTTCGCTTACGTCAACCACAAGGACAGAGCTAAACTCCTGAGTCGCTGACAGTAGGAATGTTTGCAAAACAAGGTTGTAGGCCGATTTCGCAATCCTACGAGCAAAATAAAATCAGTTTTAATATGTGTGGCATGCACTATATTTTAAGCAGCACTAAATTTTTTTAAAATATCAATAATATTATATTTATTCACATTTCAAACGCGGTGCTTGAAACAAAAGAAATGAAGCTAAAAAAGCGAGATGTCAGATGATTTGTTGATTCGCTAGCAGTCATTTTAGTGAAATTATTTTTACCATGTTTTGCCTTATACCAGGCAATGAAGTCATAAAATGCCTCATATATCATATTACTTTCTGGATTATTTTTTATTCTTTCTGTTACTTCTTTAATTTCATCTGGCTCTTCCATTTCAGTTTCTTCTGAATTCATAATTGCCGCCATTTAATCTTTCTGTAGGTTATACTAGATAAAGGAATAACGTTTTAAATCAAAGAAAGTACAATGCTGCCAATCTAATGTATAGGTCTACGACGAATTGCAATAAATTGAAGTATGAGGTTTTGTATTGTGAACAGATAATGCAAGTGCCGTGAGAAATTAATAGTGTGAAACGGCATAATGAAAAATAAAACCTAATAAAACGAATTAAAGTCATTAAGCACGTGCAAATACAAAAGGGTAATTGCCATGTGATTGGACTTGAAAACAAAGTTGGTCGCAATAAAGATTATCGCGATGATCTTTGCCTTTTAGCTCGTGTGTTCTGCGTTAGAAGTTTCATGAACCCCTTTAGTCCCCTTTAGCACAGACAAGAATCTTGCACATGAATCATGTAAGAAAGGTTCAAACGTGTTTATAAAAGGTGCTACAAAGTGGCTGCACTGAAACCAGAAGAATATAACTCCATTTCAAATAACCATCGATTCATCGCATTAAACGTGCGATATGTAAGCTACTGGAAAATGATTAGTAGAGTAAGTTGAAAACATCAAATTAAATTCAAAACTTTTTCTCAAGAAGCGGCACATCACCATGATTAGCTAAGGTACTGAAAAAGTATACGACACTGTACGAAGGATTGTATTCTAAAAGCGCAGTGACTCATGCATAAGTGCTCGCCAGCGGTTTTCTTAAGGGGAGGGCAAAATTCAGTATTATGTGGTTATTAAACTTAATGTCTTATTAAAGCAATATTATCGAACTACTCCTGTAATACTCGCTTCATGTTAAACTCGCCTAGGTTGTCTTACTGCTTTAAGTTTTATATGTATTTCTTTTGAACACATTCTTTTCACTCTTGCATTTACACCATCAACTCTACACGGAGTAGGGAATGATGAAATAAATTTGCCCCATCCTAGTCGGGAAACAAATCGAACTCTTTTGTTTTTGAAGTCAACATGCTAAGCATTCAGCAGTAGAGTAGTCAGTAATATGTGATATTTTGTTCCTAGTTAAAATAACCGATGAAAATCATATTCTCGGTGAAATTAATCAAACTTAAATTATTAGACAAATAGCATGCATGTAATTATAACTAATATGATTTTCCGGGCTGTTATGCCGTGGTCTGCTGAAGAAAGATTTCCCAGACGTTTCGTCCACAACTGCGGTGGACATCTTCAGTGGCGCGGGCGAAGTCTTCTCGGTGAAAGTATCGCAGCGTCTGATGCGTTGGCCGTTAGTGCCGCTCTCTTTATAGTGTGGGCGCTCTCTGCTGATTGGCCCGCTGGTATGAGGGGGCTGGCGCTGGCTGTGTTGTTGCTCTCTTCTGATTGGCTCGCAGTGTTTTTCGGTTTTGTATGACCTTTCTTGTTTTTGATGACTAGATGCCAGTTACTGTTGAGTTTCAATGCTTCTTCTTTCCTATTGAAATTATTGGGATGTTTATAAATCTCTATTGCTTCGCGTTGTAGCGAATGTATGATGTTGTATTGATGTCCACCGCAGTTGTGGACGAAACGTCTGGGAAATCTTTCTTCAGCAGACCACGGCATAACAGCCCGGAAAATCATATTAGTTATAATTGTGACACCGGCCGTGAAAACCTACGTTCTTACACAGCATGCATGTAATTAAAATCATCTATATATTATTTTGAAATAACATACCTTAATTCTTTCCTCAGTTTCCTCCTCCAGTTTTTGAGAGCCAGCCAAAGGTGCAAAGCGCCCTCAATAACTTCAATAATAAATCCTTGTTTATCTGCGTTCTGTATTTCGTGCTGAACGTACTTTAGCAATTTTACGCAATGCTCTGCAAATGTTTCAATAGTCGAATAATCATGGAGCCGCGTGTTCAATGAAATATTTTCGGGCACGTCCATCAATCTAATTTTCAGAATATTTTGTAGAGCAACTAAGATATGCGACATTATAGAGGTTCTCATTTACCGGAAATATTTAGGAACGCATGAATTCTATTTCCTCTGTATTTCATGTATTACTATAAATTATTGCCAATAGTTTTCCTCTTCTTTAAACAGTTCAAATTGTTCAACAACATTATGAAGCAGATGATAATCTGGTGAAAGAATACCAAATCAGAAGCGTTGTAGTTGGAAATTCACGTCTGAAATGCGAAACTAAAATAATTATGTTAATGATAATAATGATGGTGATGACGGTAACAATAAAGAGAAATAAACAATTGAATATGTAACGACGTACTGTAGATACAGTGGGATTATAGCAAGGGCATGTTCCCCTCCTTACATAACCTCCCTGACCACATTCATTGTATCAGGTGAATTTCATAACCAAATGTTTTTCAGGGTCAAAATAATTAGAGACTTACGAAATAAAGATTACATAAGCAATGAGGTGGCGTAGAGATCAATTGTGTGTGTAATTACTCTGTCTGTCGGATACAAACAATATTGCTTATATCATCATATCACCGTTTATTCGTAGATGATCCAACCAAAAAGTTAAAAACAAAAAAATAAAATTCATCACAACACAGAAACAGCAAGAATTAATTCAAAGCATTCAGATAAGGAGGGTAGTTACATGTTTTCAACTTTTTAAAGAAAGATAAGTATGCCCTTCAGCACTGAACGAAAACTGTAAACAGCCAAACAGAAAATAAATATAGTTATGTGAATATTACCTTACATACCTACAATTTGATTACCCTTTAATTAACATCCTATAATTGGCTCCGCAATAATGTGCGAGGCTCGAATTCTGTAGATTCCGGGTTCAATTTCCATCGACCACCTACGCTGACCTTGTTTTTTTTCTCAGCGGTAGGTGAATGCTGTGATGGTTTCTCATCTACCACGATTTCCTTTCCACAATTTCTTCTTCATTCCGTCTGCTTCTAATGTTTCATGTCTGCTTCCGGTTTAGTGGCTATGGCGGCACTTCTGGGTAGCTGTAGTTGTGGGACAGGTCTTCGAGTCGGTAACTGTTAGGGACATCCACGTGCTTCTGTGGTCTGTCTGTGGACAATTGCTGCTTCAGTTCTACTAGGGAGTGATAGCCACAACGGATTTCCCGTATATCGCAGTGTGCGAGGTGACCTCTACGTTGCATACTGTATAACCTAACATCTTATGGCTACCTTCTTACAGATCTCAACGTCCAATAACGTCTTGTTAGGTTCCCAAAGAGCTCATTTTATAGTAAAATTGAATTGCATTTCCCTGGTTTTCACCCTGAAAGAAAACATCTTCACAAAAACAGTAGATAGAATATAAACTGTTGGTCCTTTCTATATCACAGCCACTCTAGTGTAGGGAACCAAACGCCAAATGTAAATAGAAGAATATCATTATTTTAGCCTGGCTCTCAAGACAGCAGTGGTAACAAATTCAGGAATAAAAATTTGGCTCTTCCTATGATACACAAAGAAATAATATATTGTAGATATAGATTTTCTAGCTTACAGTGAACACGATTCTACAAGATCCTAAAAATTATATAGGGTCTTTCAAAAAGAGTGTCCTATCTTTGAACTTAAATAAAACAGTTTCTATAAATGATAGAGGTTTATTTCTTTTTTTATTTTGGAGCATAATTAATGTTATTACGTGTGAAAGAGAACATCAGTTATCCACCCAAGCCAAGGTGGGAATGCATCGTGCCGAGGGATGAATGGCACTGGGGTGGTAAAAAATGCAGTGTCGTAAACGATCTCTTCAGGGCACCTGGCGACACCCTGAAGTAATTAGCCTTCCCAATATATACGGGGCGCTGTATTGGGTGACTTTTATTTCCCTGCTACTCGTGGGACCAATATGGACCAAAATAAAATAATTATCACCAAGGCGGGTGAGAGAGACTCTCCAGCAGAGAGAAATCTGTCACTAGATAAACAAATGGGTGCAACAGTATCTGGAATTAATAGAATGCACCTGGACACTAAGAAGTTGTCAGGGGCAGCTAGAAGAAGAATAAAAAAGCTAAGGTAATGTAAACACACAGAGTAAACGGGTGGAGGTCCGTACTGATCCAGGGACTTCTAAAAGAACCAGGACAAGTGTGGATACTCCTCCTTCGGATAAAGCCAAACCTGTTAAAAGGCCTAGGGGCACTGAACCTGATGTCACTTACAGGGAAGCTTTGGCCGCTTTTAAGATGGCAATTGTTGAAGAATCCTATCCTGAGAGAAAGCTGATTGGGGAGGACATTCGACCCATTCAGGCTGAGATTCTGAGGAAGATAGATGAGGCGCCAACCAGTGAATCTCTACCTAAACTCAGGTCCTTTTCTCTACAGGATGGGGCTCTGATATATTATTGTGATGATGAGCAGTCATGTAATTGGCTCCAAAAACATATTCAGGGAGCCAAAATCAAGGAGAGATTAGTTATCAAAGTAGTAGATCCAAAGGATCTACCTAAGCCAGTCAAGGTGGCCCTTAGGACTCGGGACATTACAACCGATGATCCTAAGGTGCTGCTAAGACGCATTCAGAGATTAAACCAGGAGCTGAATATACAGCACTGGAAAATCATTGACAAGCAGGCAGACTCCTCTGGTCAACTCCTAATCCTAATGGTGGACCAAGAGTCTGCTAAGAAGATAAAGGAGCTTGGCATGTCGGCCTATACCGGGGTAGACAGGGCCCTTTTTAAGATCCTGTCTGGCCCGGAGGGGAAGGCAGTAGCAGACAAAGCGAAGAAGGCAGGCAGCGATGGCGGAGACAGTCCGGAGATGATGGAGATAGGGGACTCTGGAGGATCCGCATCTGGTACTGCTTAAGGTAAGTGTTGTGGGTTAATGCAAATATGAAAATAGTTCAAATTAACTTGCAGCACTGTAAGGCAGCTTCAGCCATTCTAAGTAAGAGACTTGTTGAAGACAATGTTGATATTGCTCTCATACAGGAACCTTGACTTTTCAGAGGTTCAATTAGAGGGATCAGTTGTACTAAGGGCACTATATATAGACCTAGTAATAATAATCCAAGATCATGTATTTATGCTAAGAATTGGATAAACGCATTGCTTCTTACTGAGCACTGTTCCAGGGATGTAACTACAATCCAAACAACAGTGGAGGAGGCAGGAGAGAGAAGAGTTTTAATACTCTCTTCCGTCTACCTCCCTTACGAAGACTCTGATCCACCATCGATAGCGGTGAGGGACCTTTTGACCCACTGCGGAGAGAATGAAAAGGAGTTAATCCTGGGGGTTGATGCCAATGCACACTACACATTGTGGGGGAGCAGAAAAGTTAATGGAGTACTTGGTGGGTACAAACCTTAATATTCTAAATCGAGGTAATGAACCAACCTTTGTAACTTTGCGAAGGGAGGAAGTCATTGACATAACGATAGGGACTAATATTATTGAGAACCTAATTTCAAGTTGGCGTGTATCATCGGAGATCACTCTCGCTGATCATAGATGCATATGCTTCAATATTAAAGCACAAGTCTACCAGTGATTTACAGAAATCCGAGGAAACTGACTGGGACGGATATAGACGAGACCTATCAGCATTGACATCTGGTATCTCAAGGAACATTCGTTCGATATTGGATGTGGAGTTTGCCGTTGATGAAATACAACGGTCAATTCTCCTATCCTATCATCAAAATTGTCAGCCTAAGGTAGCTTGTGTCTTGGTGGACTAAAGAGTTAAGCAGACTTAGGAAGAAAGCAAGGAAATTATTTAGACTTGCAAAAAGAACTGGTGATTGGGATTCATATAGACAAGCCCTCACCAATTATAACAAAGAAATACGCAAAGCCAAAAGGATTTCGTGGAGGGAGTACCGCCAGGGGATGGAGAATGTTCCCAGCAGAGCAAGATTCATGAAACACGTGGAAAAGGGTGTTAAAAAAATTGTGAACACTATTAAACTGTCTGATGGCACGTACACACAGTCTGGTTCTGAGACGCTCCTGCAACTTGCGAGGGCTCACTTTCCAGACTTTAAGGTAGACAATGACAGCAATTCTGTGAAGGGGCAACCAAATCTGGACCATCTTTCTTTGGACAGAGAGGATTGGAACCTAATCAGGAGCGTAGTCAATGTCACTAAAATACGATGGGCTGTCAAGTCGTTTGGACCATATAAATCGGCAGGCCCTGATTTAATCATTCCTGCATTTCTACAATATGGTATTGATTCAGTTCAATCCCTACTTTGTGGTATTTTTAGAGTTTGCCTAGCCTATGGATATATACCCATGGCTTGGAGACAAACAAAGGTGGTGTTTATACCTAAACCAGGGCGTCCTAGTTACGCCCAGACCAAGGCTTATCGCCCTATAAGTCTCTCCTCTTTTATGCTTAAAACTCTGGAGAGGTTAGTGGATAGGCACATTAGGGATTATGTTTTAATGGAACATCCATTAAACAAGTACCAATTTGCCTATAAAATAGGGAAATCAACGGAAGCAGCACTTCATCAAGTGATCTCGACTATTGAGAAGGCGCTTAATACCAGAGAAATAGCCATTGGTGCTTTTCTTGATATTGAAGGTGCGTTTGACATGACATCTTGTGATATCGTGTCGAACGCCCTCTATGGACACGATGTACCTTCACTTCTTTGTGAGTGGATACGTTTTGTCTTACAACATAGGAAGATAACCATGAATCTATGTGGGGAGACGCTGGATGTGTCCACGGAGAGGGGCTGGCCGCAGGGGGATGTTTTATCACCCCTGCTATGGAACCTTGTAGTGGACACACTTCTTTGCGCACTCAATAGTGATGGTTACTTCACAGTTGGTTTTGCAGATGATATTGTAATAATCATAAGAGGGAAATTTCCTCAGATAGTTTCTCAAGTGCTACAAATGGCGCTTAAGAAAGTGGAAGCTTGATGCAAGATGAATAGTCTAACTGTTAATCCAAGCAAAATAGTAGTGGTACGCTTCACCAGGAGAAGGGGGCCTGATTTAACCAGACTCTCTCTCTCTCTTTGGTGAAGTAGTGCCCTATTCAACACAAGTTAAATATCTTGGGCTTGTTTTAGACAAGAAATTAACTTGGAAACATCACATGGAATTATGTATTACCAAAGCCTACAGAGTCTTTTGGACATGTAGAGATATGCTTGGTAAGACATGGGGTCTGAAACCTAGCATAGTGTATTGGATATATACTGCCATGGTGAGACCTATATTCTCTTATGCCGCACTGATGTGGTGGCCTAGAGTTAATTTAAAGGTGTGCAGAAAGGAACTCTGTAAATTACAGAGGACCTTCTGCATTTCAATTATGGGAGCCTTCAAAACTACTCCAACTGCGGCAATGGAGATGCTGATTGGGCTCACACCTCTCAAAATATGGATGAAGGCAGAAGCCATGATCGCGTATCATCGTATTTGTCGCCCAACTAAAGTGTCTAATACTGGACATATTAATCATCTCAAGCTTCCTTGGGATAAGAATGTACAATAGATACTCAACATGGGGACTGACATTCTTGAAACAAGATTCAAGTTTCATTTGAAATTTATGGTATCCTATCCACAGCGGAGTGAATGGGAAAGACTGGTAAAACCTCATAATAACAACGGCCCAACCTGGTATACTGATGGTTCTAGAACCAAATCGGGAACGGGGGCTGTGCTTTACGGTAATGGTACCAAGATTTCTTATAGTCTTGGTACCTTAGCTACAGTTTTCCAGGCTGAGGTTTATGCAATCCTAGCCAGTGTCATGGAAAGCATTAAAAGGAGATATAAGAATAGAAGTGTTCTTATCCTCTCAGACAGTCAAGCTGCTCTTAAAGCACTTGAATCACCATCAATAAAATCAAAGCTCGTCTCAGAATGCCGGGAATCCTTAATGACACTGGCTGAACACAATAAGGTTCAACTTATGTGGGTGCCAGGACACATAGGTATACCAGGCAATGAGAAAGCAGATGAAGCAGCCAAGATTGGCAGTGAAATCCCATTTTTTGGTCCGGAGCCTGTACTGGGAGTGTCCTACAGACCAGTGAAACAGACTATTAAGTGCTGGGCTCAAGCAGAACACAAGAACTACTGCAACTCCATTGAGGGTGCCCTAAAGTTTAATCTATACAGAATGGGATTGTTTAACAACCCTATCTGTAGTAGATGTCTAGAAGGAGATGAGACTGTTACTCATCTACTATGTGATTGCCCTGCTCTTGCGAATCAAAGAGCAAGTACTTTTGGTAGTCACTTTCCAAAGAAAGATGAACTATCGAAAGCCTCAGTTAGCAGTCTGGTTAAGTTCATATCGAGCAACAGACTACTTAACTGATGAAAGGGGGGATGCGCAATAGATCTTAAGGTCGCAGTGCTTGGGCATAAAACCCACCCCTTCTCAAACTAGAAACTAGAACATCAGTTAAGCGAGCGCCGCGACTTCGTTGGCTTGCGCGTATGCCGTTGACCCGTTTTCAATCACAGAAGAACGTAAATTATGTCCAACTTCACGCATGATCTTATTCATAAGATCATTTACTGTTTCTGGCTTGTTGACATAAACTCGAGATTTAACATAACACTACAAGAAGTAATCCAACGGCGTTAAATCAAATGACCTCGAGGGCCAGTTAACATCACCACCACGGGAAATTATGAAACCTTTGAACTTCTCCTTCAAAAGATCGATTGTTTCGACAGCAGTATGACATGCGGCACCATCTTGCTGGAACCAGATGTTTCTGAGATCCATACCATCCAATTGAGGCCAAACGTAGTCCCTTATAAGAGCCCGGTATCTTTCTCCATTGAAAGTTAGAGCTTCTCCATCTTCATCTTGGAAAAAAATATGGACCAACGATTCCACCATACCAAAATCCACACCACACAGTAACCTTTTGGGGATGAATCTCCATTTATTGTGATTGCTTCAAAAGCGGCAATTTTTTACTTTCTCTGCTACGTATAGTAAGTAGGGGAAGTATTGCATTCCACCCAAAAATTCGATACCGAGATTTCGCCGGAAATACATGTTTTGAGACCTCCTGAATCCAAAAAAAGCATTTTTGGAAACATGTCCGTGTGTGTGTCTGTGTGTGTGTGTGTCTGTGTGTGTGTGTCTGTGTGTGTGTCTGTGTGTGTGTGTGTGTGTCTGTGAACAGCATAACTCAAAAACGAACAGTCAGATAAGCACCAAACTTGGTATTTTAGTTCAGTATCTTCCAGAGATGTGACACGAAGGTTTTCAAGAAAATCCCCCCACCCCAGACTACCCTTTACATGGAAGATTTTTCGAAAATTTTAATTTTCTCAAAAATGGCTCTAACGATTTTGATGAAAATATCGTATGTTTAAGATAATGTCATGAGAAATGAAATGTATATCTTGAATTTTCTGGGAATGTCTCCAAAAGTATTCTTCATTGTGAACGACTTTTGCATAACTGGTAAACCATAAGAGATAGACAAAATTTTACTACACAAAAAATGTAGATCGCGTTAAAATACACAACTTATGTCATATACATTTCTTTTGTTGAGTGAACCGTTTTCGAGATATTGCTTGTTATTTCCTTAAATTTTCCAATACTTATACTTTTTCTCAAATTCGTTATTCATTTTTTTTGTCTTGGATATGCAAAGAGTTATAATCTGTGGCAAAGGGAATGGTGCTGCACCTAGCAACCAGCTATTAACAGATATGTATGTGCTTAATGGCTACTGTTTTTCTATATTGCCCTTGTAAATATATATTCCCCTTACATCTACAAGAAAATTATTTTATGTCCTGGACATGCAAAGAGAATGGAATGCGTCACAAAGCAACCAGTGCTTAAAACATTTGACTATCTCTTAAAACCTACCATATTCCCCTTGCATCTACAAGAAAATTAGCAATAAGATTAACATGAAGCATATGGAGAATAAGCGTTTGTAAAAGAGTAGAGAAAGTCATGTGAGTGTAACACATCAGATTTTTTTTTGTTAACACCACAATTCAAGAGTGGGCTTCGTCGCTGAAGATGATTTTTTGACAAAAATCCGGGTCAGCTTCCAATTTCTCCATAGCCCAGTCAACGAACAAACCGCGCAACCTATCGTCGTTGGGCTTTAGTTCTTAAGTTAACACCATTTTGTAAGCGTGAAACTTCAAGTCCAGATGCAGAATTCGCCAAGTTGTGATCGGCGAAAGCTCCAATTCTTGCGCTCGACGAGCAATTGATTTGTTTCCTTTCTCGCGTAAACTATCGCAAACGACGCCTATGTTGTCGTCGATTACGTACAGGCGTTCTTTGATCGCTGATAGAACCACTTCTTTCAAATTAATCGATAAAACGCCAAATCGTTCTCTCGCAGAGACGATTATGCACACCTTAAACTTCACGCAATACACGGAAGGTTTGGCGAACAGATGACCCATTTTGATAATAAATTTTCACAATTTCTACGCGTTGCTGAATCCTGTAACGTTCCATGGCTACGTTTCAATAACAACTGTAACCACATGAAAAAATCTGATGTGTTATACTCACATGACTTTCTCTACTCTTGTACAAACTATTTTTACAAACGCTTATTCTCCATATGCTTCATGTTAATCGAGATGTTAACCTTATTGCTAATTTTCTTGTAGGTGTAAGGAGAATATGGTAGGTTTTAAGCGATAGTCAAATCTTTAAGAGGTGGTTGCTATGCGCAGCATTCCATTTCCTTTGTATGTCCAGGACATAAAAAATGATTAACGAATTTGAGAAAGTATATAAGTATTGGAAAATTTAAGGGATTAACAAACAATATCTCGAAAAAGGGTCACTCAACAAAAAAATGTATATGATATGAATTGTGTATTTTAACGCGATCTACATTTTTTGTGTAGTAAAATTTTGCCTAACTCTTTTGGTTTACCAGTTATGCAAAAGTCGTTTACAATGAAGAATACTTTTGGAGACATTCCCAGAAAATTCGAGATATACATTTCATTTTTCATGAAAATATCTTAAACATATGATATTTTAATCAAAATTGTTAGAGCCGTTTTTGAGCAAATTAAAATTTTCGAAAAATCTTCCATGTAAAGGGTAGTCTGGGGTGGGGGGATTTTCTTGAAAACCTTCGTGTCGCATCTCTGGAAGATACTGAACCTAAATACCAAGTTTGATGTTTATCCGACTGTTCGTTTCTGAGTTATGCTGTTCACAGACACACACAGACACACACAGACACACACGGACATGTTTCCAAAAATGCTTTTTTTTGGATTCAGGGGGTCTCAAAACATGTATTTGCGGTGAAATCTCGGTACCGAATTTTTGGGTGGAATACAATATTTTCCCTACTTACTACACGTAGTAGAGAAGTAAAAAATGACTGCTGTAACTCAATAAGAACGCAAAACTCCTTATGAACTAAATATTGTCAACAAAAGAACAAACACATAAAGAAAATTACCTTCAATTGTTTGGTCAGGAATGTAGAAGATATTAAAAATATCCACAAAGTTTCTGTAGTGAATCAACGTACAATATTAGAGGTGGTTACTGGGTAATGTATGCTAGTCACAATGTCATATAATGCTATACTATCTGAATTCTACGTTATTTTTTCAAATATACTTTAGAGATTTAAACAATCGATGCAATAAAAATATTTGGATACCATATTTTAATGTGCTTCTTGAGCTTTTCGGACTCGAAAGTACACAGCTTAGCACAATTTCATACTCAAAGAAAAGAAAACTAGTGACTTGTTTGCAAAATTAATAATAAAAGAATACCTGTAAAGTTAAGTATCTTCACACAGCAATTGAGCAAAATAATTTGTCTGATCTGCAGAACAAAAATCTGATGTGTTACACTCACATGACTTTCTCTACTCTTGTACAAGCTATTTTTACAAACGCTTATTCTCCATATGCTTCATGTTAATCGAGATATCGAGATGTCAATCTTATTGCTAATTTTCTTGTAGATGCAAGGGGAATTGGTAGGCTTTAAGCGATAGTCAAATATTTTAAGAGCTGGTTGCTATGTGGTGCATTCCATTCTCTTTGCATGTCCAGGACATAAAAAAATGAATAACGAATTTGAGAAAAAGTATAAGTTTTAGAAAATTTAAGGGAATAACAAGCAATATCTCGAAAACGGTTCACTCAACAACAAAAATGTAAATGACATAAATTGTGTATTTTAACGCGATCTACATTTTATGTGTAGTACAATTTTGTCTATCTCTTATGGTTTACCAGTTACGCAAAAGTCGTTCACAATGAAGAATACTTTTGGAGACATTCCCAGAAAATTAGAGACATACATTTCATTTGTCATGAAAATATATTAAATATATGATATTTTAGTCAAACTCTTTAGAGCCATTTTTGAGAAAATTAAAACTTTCGAAAAAAGTTCCATGTAAAGGGTAATCTGGGGTGGGGGGATTTTCGTGAAAACCCTCATTTCGCATCTCTGGAAGATACTGAACCTAAATATCAAGTTTGGTGTTTATCCGACTGTTCGTTTCTGAGTTATGCTGTTCACAGACACACACACACACACACGGACATGTTTCTAAAAATGCTTTTTTTGGATTCAGGGGGTCTCAAAACATGTTTTTCCGGTGAAACCTCGGTATCGAATTTTTGGGTGGAATACAATAGTTCCCCTACTTTCTCTACGTAGTAGAGAAAGTAAAAATACTGCTGCATTATACTCACATGGGTTTATCTACTCACTATCTGGTCTTATGCTATTACTTCTAAAAACTATTCCTAGGAAAACTTATTTTTCTAAACATTTCTGTTAAATGAAATAAACCTTCGGAATAATAATTTCGTTACTTTTGTCATTGTAAGTACCAGGATACCGAAATTGGTCTTGAATTTCCACATTCTTTCTGTGACATCACCAGAAATAACTCAAGAAGACAGCACTTTAAAAAACTGACAAAAGCATTGCAAAACTCCAATCAGCAATAATGCACAGTTCCAAAATAGCTGATGACATAGAAAAAGTTATTTAAATTACATGTGTGTTTTAAAGTGACCTGCATTTTGTGTAGTAGGGTTTTCTCTATCTCTTATGATTTACGCGTTATGCAAAACTATACATAATTCTTTTGGAATGAGAAAGTTTAATACGTTATTATCAAACATTTCCAGATCTTTGTATTCAACTTCACTATCTTCCAGAGAAGGACATGTAGATTTTCAATAAAATTCTCCCACCTCAAACGACCCTTTACATGGGAAAATTTTTATAACGATTTTGATCAAAGTACCTCATATTTAATATATTTAGCGAACAAATGAGATGCTCAGTTTGAATTTTCTGTGAACAACCTATGAAATTCTTTTTATTTGACTACATTTTGTATAATTTTGTACCATTAGAAAACTTAAGAGATAGATTAAAAAACAGAAAAATAATTAATGCTCACTTAAAATACACATTTTGTGTAAAATAAACATTTTCTTCGTCTTGGCCGTTTTCAAAATGTCCCATGTTGCAACTTTGTATATTTTTCAAATGCAAGTGTGTCTTTTAATGGACATGCATGAAAGCTTACGATTCTTTCTTTCCATAGCAAAAGCTCGGTGTCACCAATAAGTATGTGCTTCAAATATGTAGTTTTATGCTGCTTTCTCATATTGTATTCATTCATTCATTTTCTGTTTACCCTCCTCTTATGTAGGACTTACACCACCCAGGACTTACAAGCGGGTGCCTGGGGTCAGAGGCCGTCGAGGAGCAGACACTAATGGATCAGACAAAGCATTCAGGATGGGTGATCAGCCCGATGCCTGGTATGGGATGAAGGAAGTAGATGAAACGAAATGTTGGTGAAATGGATGAAAGGAAAGGTGATGATGGAGCAGTTGGTGGAATGAATGGCGGGGGAAACCGGAGAACCCGGAGAAAACCCGCCCAGACGCCGCATCGTCCACCACAAATCCCACATGCAGGTCCCTGGGATTGAACCCAGGTCGCCTCGGTGGGAGGCGAGCGGTCTAACCACTCGGCCACGCGCCACCCTTTCTCATATTGTAACTAAGTATTTCTTGTAAGAATAGCCCAAACTAGACGCTCTTTACAGTTTTATGCTTCCGCATGCACAAGTGCAAAAGAAGTTGCCGCGTTACTGGTTTTCAAAGGGGCAGTGCAGGTACAAAGCGAAAGTTCGCTCAGGTAGTGCCTGCTCTCTGCATGTGTTTAGTACTGATAGCGTCGCGTGGCTGTCTGCTTGCAGTGCGAACCAGAACATTCAGGTAAACAGGTAACAGGTTTATCAACAAGAATTCATGGATATAGTTATGATCTATGGGAAGACGCACCAAAATGCAGCTGAGGCTCGAAGGCCGCATTCTGAACGTTTTCTGACATGTCTGCCTTCTGCGCGCGTTACTTCGAAATACTCGACAGAGGCTCCTCGTGTATCGTAACGAAATTCTTCAATTCTTGAAGCAACTGGTGACTAGTATCGTCCTCTCGTACAGATACCAATCTCCTCCTCAACTCGTGCTTGAGCTTAGCAATATTCAACACTTCAAGCTGAAATGACAAGTCCATGTGTATGAATGAAACAATATACAAATTTTATTCAAAAACCTGCCCAAGACCAATTTTGGGCATACATTCAAATATAATTTACTATAATTTTCCAAAGAACAGAACACTCACACACACACCTACAGGCAGTAATTCAAGCCAGATGTTTGTACCACCTTGAACACTTGCGTATCACCTGGCATTATTTCATAAAACAATTACCACCCTCCCACACGCCGGGGAAAACTTTTTGCCAGTGCGCAAACTTATTTTGTGGTAGATAGCAAAGAGGCACCCTTCACGGGAGGAAAGGCTCTGCTACTACTGGTGACGTTTATGCATGAATAAATTAGTGTGTACCTCTCTCTCTTGGTCATGGTAATGGTAAGGGTGATAATGATAATCAATCTCTGCTACCAGTTGTGACGTTTATGCGTGACTAAGTTGGCGTGTTGATTAACTTCTGTGCACTGTATGATCTTATACAGTTAAACGTGTACATGAATAAGGAAGCGTACGTACTGGGATTAGCAAAGGCCGGTGGAAGAGGGTGACCGGTAAAACACACATGTAACTGAATATAAATTATTATTGAAAAATTTACGACACAAGTATAACAAATATAGCAATATAAAGTAGGCTTTAAAGTGTACGATATGAATCGTTTTTCAGAGACAGCATACAGTTATAGCTAATTCAGTAATCTACTTCATCCAGTAACCGAAAACTTAAAAAACAATTTCTGATGTGCTACTCCCACAGGCTTTCTCTACTCTTGTACAGCTAGTTTTACAAACGTTTATTCTCCATATGCTTCATGTTAATCGAGATATCGAAATGTCAGTCTTATGGCTAATTTTCTTGTAGATGTAAGGGGAATATGGTAGGTTATAAGCGATAGTCAAATCTTTTAAGCGTTGGTTGCTATGTGGAGCATTCCAATCTCTTTGCATGTCCAGGACACAAAAAATGTATAACAAATTTGAGAAAAAGTATAAGTATTGGAAAATTTAAGGGAATAACAAGCAATATCTCGATAATGGTTCACTCTACAAAAAAAATGTATACAACATAAGTTGTGTATTTTAACGCGATCTACATTTTTTTGTGCTGTAAAATTTTGTCTGTCTCTTATGGTTTACCAGTTATGCAAAAGTCGTTCACAATGAAGAACACTTTGGGAGACATTCCCAGAAAATTCGAGATATACATTTCATTTTTCATGAAAATATCTTAAACATATGATATTTTAATCAAAATTGTTAGAGCCGTTTTTGAGCAAATTAAAATTTTCGAAAAATCTTCCATGTAAAGGGTAGTCTGGGGTGGGGGGATTTTCTTGAAAACCTTCGTGTCGCATCTCTGGAAGATACTGAACCTAAATACCAAGTTTGATGTTTATCCGACTGTTCGTTTCTGAGTTATGCTGTTCACAGACACACACAGACACACACAGACACACACGGACATGTTTCCAAAAATGCTTTTTTTTGGATTCAGGGGGTCTCAAAACATGTATTTCCGGTGAAATCTCGGTATCGAATTTTTGGGTGGAATACAACACTTCCCCTACTTACTATACGTAGTAGAGAAAGTAAAAAAACATAAATGTATGGTTAATTACGTAATCCATATTGAAAGTCAGGGGAAACAATATGACAGATAATATGAACATTTTTGGAAAACAAAATACATGATCTTACTTATATACCTTTATTGTATATCTACATTTTTTCCAGTTTTGATGTTTTTTTCGCGTTGTGAAAACTTGAAAATCGGTTAGGATAAGACTTGGTTACAGCATTGTGTAAACAATTACGTGCCATGATGTTTATGTCTTCTATTATTTCGTAGTGCTGGCCTTCCATGGCTTTCTTTGCAGCACCTAAAAAAATTGGACTTTCTCTACTCACTCTTGTTCAAACTATTCTTACATACGCTTATACTTCTATATACTTCATGCTAACTATAACGGAGTACTGTGTGCTTTAAATAACAGCCAAAATCCTTCAATAGTGGATCGCTATGTGATTGGTGGAATTTCGGTTCTCTTTTCATGGCCAAAACAGCGGGGGGGGGGAAATAACGATTTCTTATTTGAGAAAATTATATATACTTAAAGATGAAAACCAATGACAAGGAATACCTTGAAGTAGTTAACTCTATAACAAAATTATTTGACATAAATTGTGTGCTTTAAGAAAATCTACATTTTTTGTGCAGTAATAGTTTGTCTAACTCTTGCGGTTTACATTTAGGCAAAAGTCATTCAGAATGAAGATGACTTCAGAGGATATTCCCAGAAAAGTAAAAATATTAATTTTGTTTTTCATAAAAATATCCTAAACACATGATATTTTAATCAAGATCGTTAGAGCCATATTTGAGAAAATGGATAATTTTAGAAAAACAATTTCCTGTAAAAGAAATTTTGAGGTAGAGGAATTTCCTTGAAAAACTAGCCATATTCTTGGCAGATGCCGAATTTAAATGCCAAATTTGATTTTTAACCGACTTTTTGTTTGAGTTAGGCTATTAACAGTTTCTCCCTCTCTCACTTACACACACACACATACAGACACACGTATACACGGACTTTATTTCTAAAACTGCTTTTTTGTATTCGGCGGGCTTCAAAACATATACTTCTGATGAAATCTCCACATCGAATTTTTGGGTGGAATACAATAGGGATTTCCCTACTTAGTATACGTAGTAGAGAAAGTAATATGATAATCGGAGGTTGCTAAGTGGTGGCCGAATACTGTCATTACCTTTATAATACCCTCTCCTTCATTTCTCTATCTCTGAAGAACTTCTTTTGCGACGATTTTTCTGTGAATTTTATTGCCATAGACCATAGACCCATTGGGTATATACTTTCCAATGATTTGAACTCTTGGTCATATCTGAAGCCTAATTTGCTCAGTGTCAAGTTTTGCCGCAATTACATTCACAATTTTATTCTCCGACTTTCTAAGTAATCTCATTCATTCCTTTTTCTTTTCTTTTTTTGCGGATGAATTCTAGGATGCAGACCTTCATGCACGCTTTCCACATTTAAGTTATTTTATCCATCTTCGTAAACTATTGGCACTTAAGCGCAAATCTCCATAAGCACGCTGAGGATTTTGGTAAACTTCTGGAGCCCTGATTCCCGCTCCAATCAAAGCAAACTGACAAAACGAAACATTAGTTATAGGCAAGTTACAGACATTCGATATTAGCCAATAATGGTCGCGTGACGAAAGCTACTAATGTTATGACATGATCGTGGTCTGCTTTGTGGTTCTATATTTTGACAAAGTAGTTGGTTTATCATCATTCACAGATCGTGATTAAAATAACGTAGCTTTCAAATCTGAAAAACTAAATCTATATACTGTATATCTTACTGAAAATACTTAGATGTACAGGGAATACTGGACATAACAGGACAGTGAATACTGCAGTCAAAAGCTGTGACTTATGATATACTTGATCTTGGGGAAATATCGGGACCTAATGTTTAACAAAGCATCATATGAAGAAATTTTTGTATCACGCATATATAGAACTCAACATGAAGTTTTCAAAACTTTGTAAAATATTTATGTAGAAAATTCTCCAATCCAAAGATCGAAACTATTCTCATTTATGCTATAACGTTATGATTCGCTACTGATGACGTATAACCTTAAGCGTGAGATTATTTGTCCAACTACTGAAAAAATGTCCGAAAGAGATACTGATTCATATGTATTTCTAAAAACTACTATGCTGTCCAACCCGTAATTAGTGAATTTTGGTATCACAGTGGAGAGTTACTTGTAATTGATCAGTCTGTTCCCATTACAAGGATAAGTAGTGGAGAGGTTACAGAGCTATTAACAGTGAGGGAATATATAGGGGCAACGTGTAACAAGTTTTAACTCCTTCCTTAATTATTTATGACGATTAACAGTTCAAGCTTTCCCTGTAAGGTGGCGCCGCGTTAAAGTGTGCGATTAGCATCCGGGAAGTCCCAGATTCAAACCCCGGGACCGACCAATCTGACCGATGGTTTTTCTCGCGGTTTTCCTGTCGCTAGGCAAATACTGGTTTCAATAGTTTGATCCGCGAATTTTCCTATAATCACTGCATTTCATTTCCTTTTTATTCACTACTATACCAGATATTGGACCGACCACCCATCCTGGATATGCTGTGGTTCAGAGTCTGCTTGCTCCTAGACAGGCTCCTGACCCAAGGCATTGGCTTGTAAGTCATTGGGGTATAAGTCCTACAAAAAGGAGGTAATCTTCTAAAAAGGAGAGGAAGAAGCTTTCCTTCTCACTTAAAGAAAATTAATGGTTCCTAAATTAATGAATGGCTAGCACAAGGTATCAATATATCTTGCAAGCACAAGAGAGAGTTTTACAGAGCTTCCCGTGAAAATTTTAGTGCAAATATTCAGCGAACAAAACTTTGTACATTTACGCCTCAGGAGACAGCGAAAAACAGGTTTAAAAAAATACCTGCCAAATTATCAACTCCTTGCATACAGATCTAGAAAAAAATGACAATCTCCGCCTATAAGACCCAATAATTTATAGAAATGAGGTCGATGTGCAGTCTAAGTTCCAAGTCCCAATTTTATGTTTGGGTTACACAATATATGAACACATTTCTAACATACTAGTTACAAGAAGTGCAATATATTCAATAAACAAATCACTAATGTGCTTTTAATATTATCAATTTATTAATTATAAATTAGCTAACTTCTTCATAGCTTCAGATCTCGGCGTTAGTTTTCTCATTGTTTAGATGGGTATGCCTATTAATTACCAGTTCCTGATATATATACATTCAGCATATTAAAACGCGCGCACACAGAGAGCGAGAGAGTTAGCATTTTTTCCTAAAAATATACTTTTGGACTACGGAGATCTCAAAACGAAATCTCAAGATTACATCTTATAGTCCAATGAATAGTCTAATCTACCTTCTCTACGCACGGAGTGTGAAAACGCTAGACTTCATAATCAATGTGCAAATTCTCCTTTCTTGAGATGACTCAATTTGATCATTTTCCCATGTCCGAGAGGCATAAACTGTCCTGCAAGACCCAGTAAGCAAGAACAAGACAAGGGATGAAACGAATATAGGTCATTTAGTTAAGCTGCACTTACCGTTGTAACCAATTCTAACACAGAGAAACAATATATATATATATATATATAGTTATATATTAAATTCATGTTATTCAGACAAAACACTCTCATTTCGTTAATGTTTAAAAGATTAGCCGTTAGGTTTGAGAAAAGGAAAGTGTAGTGTTTTGCTTTGATCTGAAGTGAACGCACATATTGGTTTTGCACATACGGTGCTCTTATAACAATCAATTGTAGTAATAGAAGTTACGCATTCCACCTAACATAGTTTTTCAACGTTTTAAGATCTTATAAATTCACTTATACTCCATATATCTATATCTTTACTTTAAATTTATCTGGAGCTTCTTTAGAGTTTTCAACAAGTTATGTAAACACAGTCCTTTGGTTTGTTTGCGCTTAGCGTCTCCGACGACATACGGTGCATTATGACCTAACTCAAGGTAACAAGCCGAAGACAATTGCTACGTGCAGAAAGACCTAGGTCGGCCTACTATTCAAAATGCAAACATGTGATCTTATTAATATTGTAGCAAACTTTCGAATACAGAATCAAAAGTTACGACAGTAATACCAATACGCGAGGTTACGATGAAACCTATTGCACTCAACGTTGTGGGAAACGAGAACACTCACTCAGCAAACTAAATAATATTTAACGACCGCGATTTTAGGTCACAGCGCACTCACGTTTACTCTCCTCTAGAGACCATACTCGACGGCAAAGATCTGAACAGAAAGGGGTGCTTCACACCCCCATCAATACTAAGTCAATATTTAAGTAAATGAATACATCCAGACACCACCAACGTACAGGTAAGATGCACTAGTGTTAAGTTGCCCCTATGTACCTTAAGTGCGAATAAATCCTTAGATATAATTCAACCCCTGGGCCTTTATTCAAAGCTTCCCCCTGTGACTCAGCCGAACGCGTCCCCCATACCCACCCCGATACCCATTGACCCTACCACCTGAGCTTACTCCTCCCCTAGTTTAAGACAACTCTGGGGTTAACTACCCTCGGTGAAGGGTGTTACAATGTGGTGGATCGCCGGGTATAATTACAGGGTAGATACTAATGTTTCAGTTACAATAAAAACGGGTGGTTAAGTGTAGTTTTCCCCGGTTTGTGAATGCACTGAGGCATTCTTTCCTCTCAATCACCTTTGATTTTATGG
Source organism: Deroplatys truncata (assembly GCA_030765065.1). Classification (NCBI taxonomy): domain Eukaryota; kingdom Metazoa; phylum Arthropoda; class Insecta; order Mantodea; family Mantidae; genus Deroplatys; species Deroplatys truncata. The sequence continues at coordinate 28,841,571 of CM060976.1, read as the reverse complement.
CGCTAATTCCAGCATTAGAGGGTCCTTATTTAATTAGAACCCACCCTTGCTTAATGATTTTATTAAGTGCTTGCTCTAATCTGAATAGTTCGGGAGTAAAATATAGGTAGCCATAAGATACAGTACCCACCCACAAAATTGTTGAGGTGCCAATTAAAAATGGGGAGCAGCACCGGAAAAATCACCACAAATAGATGGCATTGTCGAGTAATAACTTGGCATATGCAGGGGGATGTTATCGCCACAGAATGGGATAACGGCGAAATACGACGCCCAGAATTTTTTCTTTCTCCGCTTCTGCTATAAAATTTATAAATTCACCTGTAATATTTTTTCTCCCCCGCCCTCCATTGCAGATAAGTAAATTACACGTTAAAATAAAATCACTACCTTTAATACACCAGATGCCATGTAGACACAGTCATGATGCCATGTAGAAACTACCCGCCCATCCGTTGCATCATGACATGTTTTAGGTGATTGGAGAATTCTAAAAATTTAGTAGTTAGATGTATAGCTTTAGTGTGTTAAGATTTCCCTTTCAGCTGCACCATAGAGGTATTATTTAAGTTATATTAAGCACAAAGTCAAAAGACACCACTACAAATTAAATACGCCGTCACCAGTACAGTTAGAACACGCATAACGTAAATGACGCAAGAGACGTGTAAACGACAAACATACAAAGTGCACAGAATTAACAGACTCACTTAAAGATATAAGCATATAGCAGAGCTTGACATAAAAGAATGTGTCAATATAAAAGGTCACTGTATAAGATTTCCATTGTAGAACTTCGATTTTATAATTGTATTAAAAGATAATAAGTTGTATCCACAACAATTTCGTCAGATTTCTATAAATTAATATAATGCATTCGGGAAGCAAGTCCAGTGTCGTCTCCAAGTGTAATTCTAATAATTATTGCTGCAACATTTCTCTTACCCCAAATCCATTTATTTTAGTGAAGAATAGTTTCCGTTGGCACGATTACGAAAATCACAGCTGACCCATCTTTGACACACATAACAAGCGCTGAGTATTTAAAAAACGACAGGAGATGTTTGCCTCACCCACAGTCACAGAAACATGCTGTCGTTTCACTTTCAGCACACACATGTTAGCAAAAGCGTTTCCACACACAAACTCGAAAAACATTGTTTTCCTCACACATGCAAGACTAAAAGATGACGATATAGAAAAGAAGGGAAATAAAAGTAAGTAAGCAAAATAGGAAAGATGCTAAGCTTTAAACTTTTCATAATAGTTCTCAAATGCCCGAAAATACTTTTAAGTATTGCTATGATACAATGAATTATATGTTTTGCAACTCCAGCGTAATTTAAGGTTTCTATTTGTGGATCAGATGGTATTCCACGGGACCGAACTGGTGATTTTGTTGTAAGAAGTACTAAGGAAAGGGAAAAATGTCTTAAGTGAGTGTGACGTTTTAAAGTTACGACACATTGTATTTTGAAGACCGAGCAAAGCAAGAGGCGGTCGGCTGCTGCAATTCCTTGACCCCGTTACATCACTGCACGTCGAACAGAAAATGAACGCGTAAGTTGGGCAGTATACTTCTCTCTGCGTACTCATGCGCAGCAGTTCTACGGCAAGAGTAATTGTACTGAGTAATTGTACTGGTATAGTCAGCATGAACACATCAATTAGCACGACACAGTTATTATGAAGCAAATTACCTAGTTCAAGTAAGCATCATCGTCCCTGCATTCGTAATGATTTGCAATTGTAATTAGCATTGCCACTAGAAAGGTTCATATGTAGCGTGTATGCTAGAAAGGTTAAAACAGCATATGCGGACATTGTGGCGGCACATCATACACCCACTTAAAGTGAGCAGTCGTCCAAAATGAAACGGAACCTGTGGGCCAGATGTAATACTAAATGGTAAATTTCCAGAATGCAGCGTTTGGTAGGCTACGAGACCAGCACCCAACACAGGAATGTGATTGGATTCCGAGTGCGGCTATATGTAGGCGGATATACAACAGAAGACCAGAGAAAGCCATGGGAAAGACGAACTTTGGTTTCGGCTGTATTCGTCTCTTAAGCCATACTAAACGGGTAATATTCACTTCATTATCAAATCTCAAAGCTAAAGCCATGCCAGATGGACAATTGACACTGAAGTTTAAGAAACAGTGATGGACAGTTATAAATGTGGGTATTGTGCTTTTCATTTTATGTAACATTAATAATTCAGTTGCTATAAGCATATTTCTAATTTGTATAAAGTTTTATGTTGGGTAGAAGTTCCGAAATTGTGATAACAAGCATAATATAAGTGGACGTACGTAGTGTAAAGACTGATAGTGTTTTAGAAACATTTCACGCATAACATTACGTAAATTATATTCAAAGATTTGTATTTAAAGTTGCATTATCCCACAGAACTTGGCGAAGATGAAGAATGTAGTTTATCATATGTATTATTCAAACTAAATGTGTTTATGTGTATTCACTATCACATTAAAATTATAACATCAATCCTGGGTTATGTAATTTAAAGATGTCATGCTGTATCCCTAATTCACAATTTGTGCATGGAAGCAAACAAAGTTAAAGTAGTTAAATTTCGTATTTGTATTGGTTCTGACCCTGGGGATCCATTGTTCCAGGCTTAGCACGCGGGAGTCATTCTTGAATTGTAATTGTAAGGATAACTCGAAGTTAGGTCAATAGTGTGAAGTGTTCATGAATTGGGTTGAACTACTGAGCACGAGTGTGAGTGGCCGCGGGTGTGGTGGTAGGGTGCGTCAGATGAGTTACAGTAGGTAATCCGAAAACGCGACCCTGGTTTCTTCGCATTCTTAAAACACCAAATGTTCACATTTTAAGATTTGAACGAAGTATATTGTTCTCCCAGAAGTTAAGTTCGGGAACACAGTTTTGATGATAAGTTTGTTTGAGGAAGTTTGTGGTATAGGCTTCAACGAATATGCGCACATGAAGTATAAGAATTTTATGAGTTTCCCGATATCCTTTATAGTAGTATAATGACTGAAAATTATAACTGGAATATCTTATGAATATCTAAAGCTTATCGAATGCTTAAGTCTAATCTAGATTTGTCTCTTTTGTGGCATTAATTTGTTTCGAAAATCATTCATGATAAATGTTAAGTCAGTTGGAGCTGATTTCTCCAAAAGTAAAATTTTGCAGGCGAGAACTATAAATAAATAAAAATCGTTGACAGCAGGGAAACGGGAAACGCAGAGTTAGAAGCAATTTATAGTATAGAGGTGATAAATACTAAATAAATGAATAAATGTCAAAAAAATATATTGGAAGTAGTGGGGTAGACAATGGCAACTAATAGGTCGGGGTAATATCAAAATAATACGGAATCCTGTACCCGGCACCCCGTTTCAGTACAACGAGAGAATGGCCGGCGGTAAATTACGTTGATTACTTAGTCTACTCCCCATCTTGATGAGTGATGAGCAACCCCTGCCGGTAGTAATAAAACTGGCCGTCTGGAGGTCACTACCACAAACAATGGCGCACCAATCGTCGGTGCGCCTAACCTTCAGCGTGACGAGAGAGAAAGCCGACATGCAACATTCGACAGTAGGTGGACCCTCAGGTAAATCGACAACGGGTAACACTATAGACTATAGGGGGAAATAGACTACATTGGTACGCTTCTAGACAACGAATTGCCAGGTTACAGGAGGCATCCCTCAAGTTTGATGAAAATGGGCACGGTCGGACAAAAAGGGACTGGCTCTGCTGAGCAACGGCCTCAATTTCTGTTGTGATGTAGCCACCAGCTCCGTATGCCAGCCGCTACCAATAAAGAGCTGTTGGACCTCTATGAGGCACTGGAATCTGTGGTAGCGGACGACCACGTTAGCGTCAGCGAAAGACGCATTAACATTCCATAACGATAACTTGATTACGGTATTTAGGAAAATTGACCTGTTCGCATCGTGAATGGAGTTCATGCGACCTTAAACGATATTCAGAAGAAGTTGCAAAAGGTATCTGACCTTATTATGGAGATACACCGAATGACCTTTTTCCGGTCATGTTTTAATTTCGGAGTTGGAATTTGCCAGCCGCGAAGGTAATGTAGTGAAGTATCGAACAGAGAATCAAAAGTTACGACAATGTTACCAACACGTGAGATTATGATGAAACCTGTTCCACTCGACGCTGTGGATCACAAGTACGCTCACTCAGCAAACCAAATAATATTTAAGGACCGCGGATTTACGTCACGGCGCGCTCACTTTCACTCTCGTCTAGAGGCCACATGGGACGGCGAAGCTTAGGTCAGGAAGGGGTGCTTCACACCTCCATTATAACTAAGTCAATTTTTTAGTAACTGAATACAACCGACACCACCATCGTACAGGTAAGATGCACTAGCTTTATGTTCTCGCCCACACTGGTCCCAGGTCAAACAACGACGATCCCCAACTGAAATTGTGTACCTTAAGCGCAAATATAACTCTTAGATTTAATTGAACCCTGGACCTTTTATTCAATGCTTCCTCCTGTGACTTACCCGTATGTGTCCCACGCTGCCTACCCAATACCAATTCGCCCTACCATCTGAGCTTACCGCCCCCTAATGTAAGTCAACCCCTGGGGTTAATCACCCTCTGGTATACGGTGTTACAGTATAACAATGTATTTAAAGGCAGGTTTAAGTAAGTTTAAGAAAACTTACTCAGAATGGCGTCTAGCTTTATGGTTTAAACGGATCCACATTTCAATTACAATCAGTATTCGAGTTTAGGGAATAAAATTATAACCCCTACTCACATGTGTACAGGTGCACACGCAAGGACATATTTGGACATAAAATATAACGATGTTTTCTGATTTCCCTTTAAGAAACACAAAATGTTAGTTTTTTACGTACTGTTGCTTTTCTTTCCTACTGGAATAAATTCTGAAGTAATACAGGGTTATTCATAAGTCAATGTCACATTTCGGAAGTTTGTTGTGAAATAAACACTTGACATAACAGTGTGAATGATATACCAAATGAAAGGCAATCTCTCAAAATTTGTTTGATATACCTTACAAGTATTCAATGTGTTCGTCTCTGATTACACGGGAGATATCCAGGTGATACTCCAATTCCACCCACACCTGCACCAGCATGTCACGGTTGATCGTAGCTACCGCTGCTGTAATGCGATCTTGGAGGTCCTTCAGGTCAGCTGGAAGTGGTGGAATGAACATCCTATCCTTCACATATCCCCAGAGAAAAAATCACATGCTGTTAGATCCGGGCGGCCACCGAAACAATATGACGTCGTTGTCAGCATTTCCTCCAATGCAACGTCGCGGTAAGTTCTGGTTCAGGTACGCGCGCACCAGTCGGATGTGGGTGAGGTCCCGTCCTGTTGGAAAACGAAGTCGCACCTGTTTGTCAGTTGCGGCATAAGCCCTTGTTCTAACATATGCAGTTAAGTGATGCCAGTCACTGTGGATTCAGCGAAGAAAAAGGGCCCGTAAACCTTGTCCTTTGACAGGGCGCAGAATACGTTGATCTTTGGAGAGTCGCGCACATGCTCGACTGTAACATGTGAGTGTTGGGTTTCCCAAACTCGCACGTTGTGACGGTCCACTTTCCCAACAAGTGAAAGGTTGCTTCGTCGCTGAAGACGAGTATGTCATCAAAATCATCATTTACATGTCGATGGCAAATTGTGTGCGAACCTGCCTGTCACCATCTGTGAGCGTCTGCTGGAGTACCAGTTTGTACGTTTCGCCTTCAGTTGCTTGCGAAGAATCCGCCACACAGTCGACTAAGACATTCCCAGCTGCACTCATGCACGATTTGTCGATTCTGAGGGCTGCGCGCAAACATCTCACGACCACTGGAACAGTGGCGTCTAACAGTTCCGACATTCCGGGTCGTTTGGGTGGACACAGACAACCAGTGTGCTTGAACGTTTCATACCAGCTCTCGATGGTCCTGCGATCTGGCGCATCCTTGTGAAAACGAGTGCGAAATCACCGCTGAACAGTCACAGTATCCTCTGTTTTCGCAAATTGTGTCACACAAAACGCTCTTTCGTTACCTGCGAATGCCATTTTGTACACTCGTGCTGCCTAGCGGCCAACCGCATCACCACACCATGCGCGCTTCACGAGACACAAACCTGGAAAGTTTCTGTTGCCATATGATTCGGACTGGCACGTCTCATACGTCACGCACAAGTTGTTTTCCAAATGTGACACTGACTTATAAATAACCCTGTACTTCAATTCTTCATCAGCGATGAGTACACAACTCATAACAAATAAAAATGTCCCATTTCTAGGCACGTTCATAATAGTGGAGTGCTTACTAACTTCAGGGTATTATTCTATGGGGCACTGAGGCTAGCGATAGTAGATGGAAGTAATAACAGAAAAAGGAATTATTAAATTTTGTTTCATATAGGCCCGTTAACATTAAGCGCTTTGCATCAGGTGTAGAATTTAAACAATAAAATAATCTCGCATAATACTTTATTTTCCGAATGGAGGGGTTGTCAGGTATCCCTTGTCAGGTTGTCCCTTAGCTACCGCTGAGGAAGAAAATATGTGCAAACATGGCAATACAGGGGTTACTGCTGGGTAGCCTCTCACAGTATCCCAGTATGTCGTACAGCGCCACTGGTCTGTACACCAAACAGTAGTGGCAAAGCAGTGGCCTGAGCGCTCAGATACCACTGTAGTAACTGTATCGGAGATTCGGTTCGATTTACAGCTGGGGCGGGGGAATTTTTTGTTTAATAAACCCTGCAGAAGGTGAAAGTATAAATCTGAAATTCAATGCTATAAAATCAATATAGAAATATCTATAGATCGAGTACCATATTATAGTAGTTTTATAATCCAAAGCCCGGATATCAGTAAAGAGGTTAAAGGACGCTATATAAATGAAACAAAAATATACCATTTCATACAAACGTTAAGACAATATTGTCGGGTACCATGGGAGGGAGCTCAAAATCGTAAAAAATAGAGAAGTAAAGTTGCCCTTTCACAAATATTATGCTTGAAGTGCGTTATCAACTTCAATGCTAGTTCAGTTTTGATGCCACGCTTATTACAGATATAAATATTTCACCAGCAATTTAAATATTTTGCTTTTTTTATTGATTTTTTTCTTTCTAATATATTTAGCAAACTATTTCTCCAATAAAAACTGTTTTCTTAAAACACAATTTGCATGGTTTGGTGAGTATTTGTTGCTTTGTTAATTTTTGCATTTATGACGCTTCGCTTGGCTACTGATAACGTGTAAGCTTGCGTTTATGTTTGGTTTGATTTAGTTAAAGTTCTCCTTTTCTATAGTTTGAATGGACATAAATCTGAATTTAGGATGAACATCGCAAGAAGTCCCTTCATCTCCCTCGACTTTATATCTCGTCTTCCTTCTGTAATATCTGCTGCATAATTTGTCCACCAAAGCAGCAAAAATATAAATAAATAAATAAATAGAAGACTATTCACATCGACTATACACACATTACATATCTAATATAACAAATTGGTTTCCATCGTAAACGGGTATTACTGATACAATATAACAAAATGTGCATTAATAAAATTGCTGCCTTTAATACAGAAAATGTTGAGATTAGTATATGGTATAGTAGTATTTAGGAGGTAGGTTTGCCCCTTAAGCACCTCAGCCTAAAAGACATTTTGTGCACTTCCTGGTTTCTAATTTATGGATCAATATCTGCATTTTTAGTTATTTATATTATTTGTCTCACTAAATTAGGATCTGTTTCCAATTTTGCGGTATCTGCAAGAATTTGGTATTTTGTCCGTTCTGTGGCATCGCATTCTAAAGGAATGTGTTTCACCGTTTCATCGGCTTGTAAATATAGACGGCAAATGGGTTCCATATAATATAGTCCCACTGCCTTCAGGTGTTTTCTAAACTTTCCATGTCCAGTTATGAACTTTTCTGAGTGAAGGTTTGTTAAGCTTAGTAAGGAATTTACTTACTTTTTCTCTAAGCTTGTTAATTAATCACTTTTAGAGTTTGTTTTTTGGTATGGTTTTCCAATTCTTTTGGAATACTTGTGAAAACAAGGTCTGTATTTTTCGTATTTAGCATTCTTATTCCACAGGTGGGTTCTGATCCTATAAAAGGGGGAGATGCTCCCTTCTTTGCTAAGGAGTTAGAATTTTCATTTCACATGTTACCTGTGTGTCCAGGTGCCCACCACAATTCTACTGTATTGTGTGTGGAAAGGTTTGATAAATATTGATAATATTCCCACATTAATTGTGATTTAAGGTGTTGGGAACTGAGTGATCTTGGTACAGCCTGGCTGTCAGAGTTTATAAGGATATATTTCCCTACAATTCCCTTTTCCTAGCATAGTACACTTTCAAGTATAACAAGTATCTCTGTCTGAAAGACAGATGCGAATATTCCTAGGCATATGCTAAAATATTTGTCCGTTGATTCGCGATAGGTGCACCAGTGCACCAGATTTTCCACTTATGTCTGAACGTGAGATTTTCCTTTAATTTTTCTATCAACAATACTTACTTTGAAGGGTTCGGAAAATGAAATTACTTTTGACATGAAATCAGATTTCATTAATAATACACAATCTTCCATTTCGATGAAGATGCAGGAGTGACCTGTTTTATAGCGGTTCTCTCTCCACATTCCTACCTGGATGATTCTGTATGTGCTGGTTTTGTCTCAACTTGGATGCATAGTTCTGGCGGAGTAAGCAGTAAAATGTTTTAAATCTGAACCTATGGATTATTTAATACTGAAACATGGGAACCAAATCATGGAACCCCATTAAGGTTATGTTGAGTATGGCATCCGCACTGTACTACATGCAAACGGGCATAATACCTATAATATTTGTGCACCGACCTAAGAAATTTACTCCGTGCAGAACAACAAAGCTCGAAAATTACAAATGGGCTTGTAAAATCCATCTCAGGAGATTCGAAGAAACTGAAACTGCCAATTTCTCGGGATGGTTTTGTTCGTTTTATCATTTTGTCTCTCCAGCCATGTTGCCTCATACCACATTGCCGTTTGTGAAAATTGAAACACCAAGAAGGAAAGGCATGAATTCAATGAATTTAATAACACAGTATTAAGTAACAAGTAACAAATGATAGAGTTTTCAAATATATACATGACCTTTGAGCCCTAATATTCAGTATTTGGTGTGGCCTCCATGCGCTGCAATTAGAGCTACTATATGCCGTGACATTGAAGCAAAAAGGTTCTGAGTAAATTCCTGAGGGATTTCCCTTCACGTAGTTTGTATTTGAGGCAACAAATCCGTGACACTGGTTACTGGAGGACCGGAACACACCAGGTGCCGATCAACCATATCCCAGACATGTTCGATGGGCGACATGTCAGGCGAACGTGCAGACCAGGGAAGCAATGGTACCCTTCGCTCTTCGAAGAAGGTTTGCACATACCTCGCAATATGTGACCGGACATTGTCCTGTTGAAATGTGGCCTGTGAAGATGCCTGAAGCAGGGGGAGTACCTCGGGCTGTACAACCACCGTTACGTACCGGTTGCTCTTCAAAGTGCTCTCAAATTAGTAGGCGAGATCGGTGTTGCAACCAATGGCGCCCCAAAACATCACACCTGATGTTTGTCCGCTATGCCGCTCAACAATGCAACCCTCCAGGTTGCGCTCACCACGTCGGACACGTATGCGGCCATCACTGTAGGACACATTGAAGTGGGACTCTTCCGAAAAGACTACATTTTGCCACTCAGCACCCCAGTGACGGTGTTCACGTGCCCATTGCATCGGAGGAGCTTGTGGTTTCTGGACAATGGAAGCCGACGTAATGGCATGCAAGCAAACAGTCCAACCTGCAGCAGATGGCGACGAACCGTTGATGCAGACAAGTTCACACCCGTTGCAGTGCTCCAGCGTCGAGTCAACACTGTGAATGACGCCGTAAGGTTCGTTATGGCCGTGCGAATAAGATGAAGGTCATCACGTGCTGTGGTCATGTTCCGTGGCCCAGTACCCCCTTTTCGCTGAGTACGACATTCATCTATCCACTGCTTCCACACACGCGTTACTGTCGTAGTAGCATGCCCTGTACGAGACGAAATGTTACTATATGACAAACCCGCTTCCCGGAAACCGATCATTCTGCCCCGTTCGAATTCACTCACATACCGAGATGGCTCCCTTTGACGTCGACGAGGCATACTGGCCCTCATTATTGTTTCCACCTTTTTGACAGCTCTGCACTGACCACACTGGGTGCAACACTGACCTTGCTCTGCACGCCCTACGTGTGCTCCATATGTCTGCAAACGTAATCACTTATTTCTTGCACACTCTTCTACACTTCCATCAAGTTTGGAGGTATTCGGGAAATTCTTTCTTAGTATTGCAATTTCACAAACGGCAGTGTGTATGACGTTCGCTTAAGGGGAGGCTGAATTGTGAAAATTGCCAAAAACGTATTTTTTAAACCTCTAACTCAGAGCACAGTGCACTGGTGCGATAATCTGCATTATGATAACTTTGATTTGAAGTCCAATCACAAAGCAATTGCCCTTGCTGTTTGCACATGATTAGTAATTCGACTTGGTTTGACCAAGATTCATTTTTGGTTATACCTTTCTACATGATTAATTTCTCATGGCGTTTGCATTATCTGTTCACAATACAAACCGTCACACTTAAATTTATCGCAATTCTTTTTACTCGTAGAGTTAACCTGTGTGTTGTATTGGGAGCCTTCTGCTTTCTTTGAACTAAAATGTTATTCTTTTATCTAGCATAACCTACATAAATATTAAATAGCGGAAATTAAGAATTCAGAAGAAACTGAATGAAAGAGCCAGGTGAACTAATAAAAGGAGCAGAAAGAATAACACTGGAACTACTTACCAAAAAGTCCAGATAGGAGTGTGATATAGCATTTAATTGCTTCATTGTTGAAAATAATTTCACTGAAAATTACTGCTAGCGAATCAACAAAGCATATGACGTCTCCCTTTTTTAACCTCATTTTTCTTGCTTCAAGAAGCGCGTTCTGAGCGTGATATCTGTTACTTTCAGGAATAAAATGTATAATATTACTTAACATTTACAACTTCGAGCGCTGTGTAAAAAATGGTATACCCACACGTATTAAAAGTGGTTTTATCCCTTATATCATAAGCTACTATTCCATAGCCTTATTAAATGGAATTTCTTCTTATTTATCTTATTATTTATTTATATAAATATATAATCATTACAGAACAATTTTTATATTTTAAACATGTTTTCAAAAATTATGCTGCATTTCCACATTTTACAGTGGATTCTGCACCACTTTACAGAAAAAATCTCAACTCTACACACTTTGGAGTAGAGTAATAATTGCTATATTTCGAAACCATTTATATGCTATTAAGAGCTACGAACTCTGCTCCTATTTACTGCATCCCTTTTCCTATTTAAATATATTTAATTTATAACTTATTTCAAGATGGACAACTATTATATCTCATATATTCTGCTTGATGAACCCATTTTAATGCATCTTTTCTGCTAAGAATTGTTGTATGTTATTGCTATTTTAGGTCTTTAATGCAAACCCATTTCGGGTCAGATTTTTAAATAAGTAAATTAGCCCATCTTTAGGGCGAGTTTTTTCCATAGATTGGTACTACTGTTAATCGTGACAGCTTATGTGTGCTCCCTCATGCAGTTTCTTTCATTGCGAATTTATGTGAGTTTATTTTCTCCATTTTTTACTTTGAACAGTTTTTTCGGTGAATGAGATTTTCTGGTTAACAACCTTTTCTCAGAAACAATTGAGGACCCTGAAATTATATTTTTGCATTATAAAAACAACCTGCAAGTGCCGCTGTTGATCAACCTTGATGTTAATTACATGTCTTGTTATTTAACACAATAATTGCTGATAAATGTTAATCAAGATATGGTATAATTAATAAAATAATCTTATACTCCTTAATAAGCAAACTTACTGTATAAAAGTAGGTCAGTATATCTATAATGTATGCGTCTGTATCCTGATATCTCAAATATTTTCTGAGATAATGGCCATGAATTTAGCAGATTTAATATTAACGGGATAAGGTCTTTTATCTCCCCATAAATGTGTAAGAAAACATGAAACATTAGTTTTAATAGGAACAGCAATAATAAATATTTTGTTTGTTTATTCCATGCGAATCATTTGACCTCACTTGTGTCCATATATCAAAGAAAAATGAGTCGTGCTACAGTTGAATGCGAGCTAGGCCAGTAAAGGGACATCATCATCCTTATCATCATCATCTCATCAGTATCTCAAATGCCAAAATCAGCCACTACTAACGCTAGCCAGTATGCATCACAAAGAATTTCACGTTGTAGCTCCACATACGTAATACTAAATTATGTAATAGCTATAGTTATTCTGGAACATAAATACTTGCCCCATTTTAAAATCACTGCTTTCATCAGTGCTGCGTTTTCAAAACGTCAGTAGTGAAACTAGAGTATGCGTATTCTGTTAAATCAGAAATATAAGTGCAGGTATGTATACCGTATGTATACATTTATGCTTTCACTGGTTTCCTTTAAAATAACTCTTAGTCAACATTTCTGCTGGTATTATATTAACAGCGAAGTACCGATGCGTAGCTATTTATCTTTCTATAGCTGCTGCATTCAGAAAATTGAACTTCAGCAACAAAAATATTTTACGAATACAAAGAGTGTTTTAGCTTTAAAGCTAACAACCAATATTAAAAAAATCAAAAAATAAATAAATAAAGCCTTCCAAATAACCCCTGCGTTGTGTGAGTGTAACCTGTCTGCCTTACATTCAATTGGTTCGAGTTCGAATCTCGTTTGGGGCAAGTTACATGGACATGGACAGAAGATTAACGTCAAGAACTTGGATCCCGGGCTCAAGTGAGCATTATTTCATTTACTGCATTCATCGTTCGATGTAACCTACCTAAATTTGGGTGTTAAATTTAAAAAATTAAAATAAATAGGCATTTCGCATTCCTCCAATCGCTCTCTCTCTCTCTCTCTCTCTCTCTCCCCACCTTTCTATCTATTTATTCTTTAGCAGGCAAATTTTAAAACAAATCGGAAATGTATTCGCATTATTAAATTCGGGTGCTTTCGTTTTGTGGTGAATATAATGTAGTAGCGCTTGTAAAACCTATAGATTTGAATTTTGGGGAAACCACTAAAAAATTGTAAACCTTAAAACAGCTCTACAATAAACCATCTTTAATTGCTTACCGTTTTATTTGCGAAATTTTCTTGAAATGCTTAGAGGATAAATAAAGGTAAAGCTTGATGCAGGGAGCATAGCTTCAGTTTAAAGCTACAAAACCGCTGGTGATGGGCAGAGCTACCTTTACACTTACGAATGTTTCCGCTTGGGAAGGAAGCAGCAACGAAGGAAGAAGCTTTCAACATAATGCTAATATAATTACATAATCGCTAATCATTACGTTTAAAATACATTATTAACTTTTTGGGCTATTTAAGGCACATACTGTGCTAGGTTTATCTTATCTGTTAGACATATTACATCCAGGTTTTGCAAAATATATTTTCTTAATTATTATCTTAATTGAATTATTACTTGAAGAAATACTCCACTCATCGGAACTGTCATTACCTTCGGTATGAAAAATTTACTGGATTAGGTGGAGTGCTTCTCAAAAATGTAAAGGATTTTGTCCCAAAATTAAATTTAGAACCATTTAAAAAAGAGGTCTCACACCGAGTGCTCCTGCTTGTCCCATCATGCCGTAATCACCGATTGTTTAACCTGTACCCATCCCATCCAACCTCCGGCGGGCCTAGCCACACTCCACCACCAGCATATTTCCGGCAATGAAATAAAGACTGTCTTGCACCAGAATGCAGTTCGACTCGGACCAAATGACTTGCCGTTTTCCTCCGCTGTATAAATCACTCGGAATTAGTGCAAACAGTCCGTGAGATTTGCTAGCTATAATTTAATTATAAATTGCTACTGCTTTCAGAGAGTAAACAGAGAGTAGGTTAGTATATAATAATAAATTTAAAAAGGTTTATGTGAGAAAAGCTGTAACTTACATTTTTTTGTCCATAAAGCGTCCCTGGTTCCACAGTTTTAATCAGAAAAGTTTGAAATTTTGTAGAAAAGCTCACTCATTTAAGAAACCAGCTCGGTTCTTGAAAAGTTATGATTGTAATAGAAGCAAACTACATAATAGTAGATTATCATATAAAGAGCAACATAAAATCACTTTTAATATGTTTGGCATATACTATTTTTAGAAGCGCTCGAATTTGTAAAATATCAATAATATATTTATTCCTGAAACTAACAGAGATCACGTTTAGAACGTGGTTCTTGAAACAAGAGAAATGACGTTAAAAATCCATATGTCGGATGTTTTGTTGATCGCTAGCAGTCATTTTCAGTAAAATTATTTTCAACAGTTGATTTGCTTCATGTTTGGCAATTTTGTGAACAAAGTGCACTTGTTTCCTCAAAGTCTTTTTTTTCAGGATCATATTACCAGCATTTCTAGTCAGAGTACATGAAATACGTACGTTGAACTATTGACCTTATTTTTAAAATTCCCTCATAGATGAAATATTTAAAAAAATTGTTCACACTGAAAATATTTGACACAAATTTGTAGTTTGATGAGCTCTGCAGTTTCCCAGTAGCAATTATTTTTTATCACCAAGTTCCATTCCACCATTTATATTTATATTTTTCCTTACACCAGCAAATAAAGTGATTAATATGCTATATCATGTTGTTTTCTGGATTTTTGGGTAAGTACTTCTAGTGCTATTCTTTTTACTGCTTCTGTAATTTCACCTGGCACTTCCATTTCAGTTTCTTCTGAATTCATAATTTCCGCCGTTTAATCCTTATGTAGGTTAGATAGATAAAGATAGAGAGATTGGCAGAAGGCTGCCAATATAACGTATGGGTTAACTCTACAACGAATTACGATAAATTGAAGTATGAAGATGTGCTTTGTGAACCGATAATGCGAACGCCATGAGGTCATGTAACGCCAAATCATGTAGAAGGAGATAATGAAATGTAAAACCTAATGAAACAAACTCGAGGTATTAAACATGTGCAAATACAAAGGTTACTTTCAATGTGATTGCGATAATCTAAAGCTTTTAGCTCGATGCACTGTGTTAGAGGTTCTACTTTTAGGCCATGCTGTCTAACAAAAGCTTTATCTCTAGCTTCGCAATTATTTTCTGTAGAAAAGCCTATGAAATTAAGAACTTTTTAATTATTTTTAGTATTTAGTAGTTATATTCATTAAAATCCTCCTAAACACAATAAAATGTGAAATGATTACTATTCATGATTCTAAGTTTCTCTTCAGAATCTAATTATGAAACAAAATGAAGATCAGGATATATTGTTTATGTATTATAGAAGTGTTGTTTTTGATTTCAAGTATTATAAGGTACCTAAACATTTTCTGTATAAATAAAAAACTAATGCAGAAATGATAACGTACAGCGTTTTAAGATCTGAATTAACAGAAGTTTAACCAATTCATTTTCATTTCGTTTTTGGTAATTAAACCTAAGTGTCTGCAGACTACTTAGCAAGAAATGACCAGCACATTTGGCGCATCTTTAATGAGATATGATGCAGTAAGCAACGTGGGAGAAACTGAAGTGTCTAAACATGGTAGCGCTCACTCCTCGGAAGCAATTTGTTAATGCATTTTCGGTTTCAACGCCAGAACTTACGTGTCTTTCCTCGTACGTTGCAACGAGGCCATATAAAAGCTGGCTTGGAGAAGGTAGAGTTGTTTCTTGGACTGTATGAATCCTTTAGTAAGTAGTCCATCTCTTTGATAACCTGCTATATTCCCATGTTAACATCCTTTTGCCCACCTGGCGTAATGACTAAAGGCATACAGGTGACTGGCTCATCAATCCCACTTTCCGAACTTCATCTAGATGAGAGATAGGGTAGCTACGTGCCAACTTGCAGAAACTTACTAAGGTACTGAAAGAAAATGGGCAGAGCTTTGCCTATACACAAGCTCATAGTATTTCCCTAAATGTATGTAGATCATATAATGTGATATTGCAGTTCATTACAAACACGTTCTATACTGGAAAATACATGTTTGAAATGAAGACTTCATTACGCATGTCCAGTTTCCAGGCTGTTTCAAGTAAACCAAATTTAAAAAACTTTAGGTATGTCCATTGCTTCTCTGGACATGTACTAAGTACAGGGAACGTGAATATTTATGAAAATACCAATATATGTGAACTTTCAAGCTCGTACATATGGTAGCTGCTCTGGAAATAATATTCACCTCTATAAAGGTATTTTAACAAAAAAAATTACAGTTTTGTACACCCTTTTTATCAGAAAGTATCTGAAATACAGAGTTAAAAATTTTACTACACTGAGGCATTCTATTTCTTGCCGTAAACTACATACTTGAACTATTAACAGTGTTTCAGTTTTTAAATGAATTTCCTCCGAAGGACGAATTAGACTGATGGTCAAAATTTAAATATAAAATGTTAAATATTGTTACACATATCAGAGTCAAGAGTATAGTTTTAGCTAAATGCATTTGTAAGGACAGTTTCATCCGCATAGCTTTATATTATCTGACAATGGGAACCTTTTTCGAGATAATCACATTACAACTTAGCTTGAGAGGTATGACCGCCTTTTGTGAATCTCATTTGCAGACTCCTCTGTTGGCTCATTGTTGACTAGTGAGTGTTGTAGATTTATGCTCAGGGAGACTGAAAAATTTCAAGGAGATACCCTATACTTAAACTTGGAACGTCCCCTTCCTAGATTTCCTTTTTCAGTTATCATTTTATTTCAGCCATTATCAGTTTCCAGCGCCTATGCTGTTGCATGCAGTAAACGAAGTTGTTAAACATTACTAAGATAAAAAGAATGCCTGGATAGTATAATACCTCCAAAGTATCTAAAAGTGTGCATTTAAATACCGAGAATTTTAACGAAAGGAGCGTAGCAAACCAACGCAACGGAGGCATATATTCCATTTAAATAGTTTATCCAATCTTTTAAATCCCTCAGTCGTTCAGTAAACGTTACATTTTATGAATCAGAACGAATACCATCAGAATCAAAAACATAAAGTAGCAACTTTTACCATTTTACGCTTCTTGTATGCCTTACACTTGATGTGTGTGTATGCACCTTGTATGCCACTTTATCATAAACTCAGTAAGGATCTCTAGTGAGGCTACAATGCTAAGAAATAAAATGAAAGACATGTGCCTGCTAGCTAAATCAACAAAAGAATAAATATAAACAGCATAAAAAGCATATGAGGGTGAGCTAATAAACATTAAGTCGCAAATTTGTAATCACTATAATGATTACTTTATAAATGTTGCTAGTACACAAAATAGTACCAAAAATGTTAATAATATTTCAGATCATAAGACTAAAAATAGTCTTGTAAACTCTCTTTATTTAGATGATACTACATCATATGAAATCCCAAGTTTAATTAATGGGTTTAAGAACCAACATTCCACTGGATGGGATGGCATTAGTTCCAAGTTTGATGAAAAAATGTATACATTTTATAATCATCCCCTTGATCTATCTGATAAATGAAACGTTAAGGCAGGGCATATTTCCAGAATGCTTAAATATCAGCATTGTTACTCCGATACACAAAATAGGCAACAAAAGAATTATGCAAAATTATAGACCAATCTCTCTCACTCCTGTCATTGCAAAACTGTTTGAAAAAATACTAATGAAAAGAATCATCGCTTTTTTATAAAAACATAATATTCTCAGTGGCTTTTAACATGGTTTTCGGGCTAAAAGATCAACTATCACTGCACTGGTAGATTTTGTCCACAATATTGTCGTAGCCTCTTCTTATTAATACTCAAAAATGATGGGGAGCTACTCGCTTGCAGAGATGTACCGGAAAATTAATCAACTTCTTACATGGCGAGGCTACGACGAGGGACGCAGCTAAAGAAAACTACAGTAAATATTACTAATCAGAGACGTTACATGGCTTAAAGGAAGGAAAGGACTTTACACTAATATAATTAAAACTCCCAGAGAATGGATGGCTCACAATTTAATAGATAAAGATAGATACACACTTAGCCCACATATCCGCCGGGCGAGGCCGCCATGCGGCCTCGGAGAAGGCAGGTGCACGTCCTTGCAGCTCGAAGGTCACCCACTGACTCTCTGTCTCAAACGACACTTCCTGAAGCGTCGGGGACGCTATCCCCACCTAAGGTTCCTAATTCCCCCTACCCCAAGCTCCAACTGCCGACTCAAATCCCGGTGACCAGAGAGACGTATGTTCTATAATCTCTGTATACGTCACAATATCTTAAGCAATTTGGATGACAAAAAAGAAAGTTGCTAGTGTCGATTGCGTCCAACATTATATATTGCTATTAATATTAGAAAAGTATGGAATTAGGTTGATTGCTAACAGATTAATCTCAGCATATATAAAAGGGCGAATACAATACACAGAAATAACTTTCAAACAAAGAATTAACACAGCAAAAGTTGAATCTGCTGCAGAAATTGTGAAACATGGTGTACCACAGGGATCAGTGCTCGGCCCTTTACTTTTTATACCTTACATAGATGAAATGTACGCTTCAGAAAATTGTAAAATTATAATTTATGCTAATGACACCACTATTATCTGTAATGCCAATACGGATTGTGACCTTCAGTCACTAGCTACCAAGGAATCGCTTAGAATAGATACCTTTTTCAAAACCTATGCCTCATGAACAACTCTGAAAATACTAATATAATTAAATTTGAACTAAAAGAATAAAGAAAACAGGTGCTATGATTCATATTAACCTTGCAGGTACAGTGATAAAGGAATCTCCCTCACACAAATTCTTAGGAATACAGGTTGATGCATATCATGGACTAATCACATTGTCAACCTATGTAAAAAAAAATCTGATGTGTTACACTCACATGACTTCCTCTACTCTTGTACAAACTATTTTTACAAACGCTTATTCTCCATCTACTTCACGTTAATCGAGATAAACATTTGCAGACACTATGTTATTGCTAATTTTCTTGTAGATGTAAGGGGAATTATATTTACAAGGGCAATGTAGAAATACAGAAGCCTTTAAGCACATACACATCTCTGAATAGCTGGTTGCTAGGTGCAGCACCATTCCCTTTGCCACAGATTAATACTCTTTGCATATCCAAGACAAAAAAAATGAATAACGAATTCCCATTTGAGAAAATAAGTATTGAAAAATTTAAGGGAATAACAAGTAATATCTCGAAAATGGTTCACTCAACAACAAAAATGTATATGACATAAATTATGTATTTTAACGCGATCTACATTTTTGGTGCACTAAAATTTTGTCTATCTCTTATGGTTTAGCAGTTATGCAAAAGTCGTTCACAATGAAGATTACTTTTGGAGACATTCCCAGAAAATTCAAGATATACATTTTATTTGTCATTAAAATATCTTAAACATATGATATTTTAATCAAAATCGTTACAGCCATTTTTGAGAAAATTAAAATTTTCGAAAAATCTTCCATGTAAAGGATAATCTGGGGTGGGGGGATTTTCTTGAAAACCTTCGTGTCGCATCTCTGGAAGATACTGAGCCTAAATACCAAGTTTGGTGTTTATCCGACTGTTCGTTTCTGAGTTATGCTGTTCACAGACAGACACACACACGGACATGTTTACAAAAATGCTGTTTTTGATTCAGGGGGTCTCAAAACATGTATTTCCGGTGAAATTTCGGTATCGAATTTTTGGGTGGAATACAATACTTTCCCTACTTACTATACGTAGTAGAGAAAGTAAAAATTAGTAAAGACCTGTACCTGCTGAGAGAGTTTGCAAAAAATATGTAACATACATGTTCTCAAAACCATATATTATGGCCTAATTTACTCGCAAATTCAATATGGCATAGAAGTATGGGGTGGCTGTAGTAATACCCTCACCCAGAGAGTTCTTACTCCAAAATAAATGTATCAGAACAATGTTCAAAATTGAAAAACGTGAGTACTGTAAGGATGTCTTCAAAAGAGAAAATCTGTTTTCTGTAGTGGCTTTGTATGTATATAAAGTAATCTGTATGACTGAACTGCACAAACCTAAACCAAATAGTGAAATACATGTTCATGACACAAGTTGTAAATTGGACTTGCACCAAAATAGTTACAATTTAAAATCTGTAAACAAAGAGCCTTTTATATTTCATTTATATATGCACAACCGACTACCAACTGAAATAAAATGTGAAAGCAACAGCTTTAGATTCAAACAGAGTGTAAAAATATATATTTTAAACAATCCTGTATAGAGGTAACATTAATGATTATCTTCTTTGTACTTAACAATGCTCGAAACTTGTAATTGAGTCTATGTGTAATATATTACTTAGGCCATGCATCTTTAACTTTCTTTCACCATGCCGCATGCATACCGTTTAGACAATTACTTTGGCCCTCCGAGATATACTGTTAAGTGTATTAGTGTCATTTAATGACATAATTTGTGAAGCAACGGTGCATTTCGAAATAACCAAGATTGCGTAGCGAACCCCGTTTTGTCTAGACCTGCTTCATGAATGTATAGGATCCCTACACAGACAGAGAGCTACTCTACCAGCTAGTGGCTAGTTAGCGTACCTGACACCACTCATAGCATGGCAAAATGTGCTTCAAAGGTTGCGGAACAAAAACTTAAACGGAACTGAGTTTTCCGAATTAAGATAAGCTGAAAAACCATTAATATGTTTTCTATACTGTAAGTGTGGTTATTGATGAAGTCTCCTAACATGCAAACGGATGTAAATATCTGCAACATAATCGTATAATAATATTACAGATTGTCTGTTACAGATACTTGTATAGGTCCTTTCACGCATTTATTCCCATGACCTTATGATGTATCTACTCTTGGAAGTACTCATACGAGAAAATTCTTTTCAAGAATGAAGGCTATTAAATGAAAAGCTATAATCCGATTTCACACTGCCTGTGTGGGCAGTAATTTGGGAAGAGAGGTAGAATCAGACGACTGAAAAATTCCATGCTATCGCCGAAATCTAAACCACGGATCTCCCAGATTCCGTCGGGTTGCTCTAAGCATTAAAACCGTGGTTCAAAACCCGGCGAAGGCATTGAAGTTTTCAGTCGTCTGATTCCATCTTTCCAACATTGTCCAACACACGTCTTGTGTGGAAGAACAATTAATTCCAATAATTTGGAAGTTTGAACCTAGGCGAGTGGTTAGACGTCTCGCCTCTCACGGAGGCGGCCCAGGTTCAATCCCAGGGACCCGCATGTGGGATTTGTGGTAGACAAAGCGGCGTCTGGGCGGGTTTTCTCCGGGTTCTCCGGTTTCCCCCGCCATTCATTCCACCAACTGCTCCATCATCACCTTTCATCCATTTCGCCGTCATTTCGTTTCATCTACTTCCTTCGGGCTGTTGTAATGTCCTGGGGGTTGTAATGAGTGAATCTGACTTAAAATTATAATACCACGTCAGGACGAACCACGAATCCTCTGCTCTCCGTAACACAGCTTTATAGTAAGTTTTCTATGAGAGAACTATAACGTCAGGAAACTAAAAGCACCTTTGTGGTATGAAATGTCGAGTATTCGAGATTGCCTAGAAGATTTACTGGCATACTGAATTCGATGAGTGTCTTTAAGGCACATACGGGCATCTCACCCTGTTAACTATCGGTAATGGCACTACCAAGGGGAGTCAACGATCGAGTCCTGCCCGTAGTATTGCGTACCTTAAGTCCGATTTAACTTTTCTTGTAACACCTCGAATGTTCAAAACCCATTTGTAAACCTCACCAAGAATTGCTGAATTATGCATATAACCAAATATAGACCGGACGGTAAAAAACAAAGAGTGACTTACGTCTCACTAAAGGATATTTGTGTAAACTACGTATTCTCCTTTTGGTAATTTTAATCTTCATATTTTACGTTGCCTAACTCTCTAATTAACTAATTCCAAAGTAACTTCACATAAATTAAAATTATACTGGTATATTTTCTATGTAAGTCTAAATTCAATAAAGTTATATTCGATTTATGGGGTTTATGTATGGGGTTGAAACAGAGTTGTGGTTCTCAATGCGACCCTCATAAACGTCTTTAGATGTTTAAAAGAAAAAAATTGAAAACTACAGTCTCAGCTTCGGGTAGACAAATGTCGATTTAGAGGTACGTTTCTTCACATGTAGACTTCAAGCACATACAGAATGTCTTTAAGGAACAGTAAAGTCACACTTACCACGCATCGCTGCTAATGAGTTACAGGTAGCCAAAGTGCTTGTGTAGCGCATAAACGGTGACGAACACTATGCATCCCCTAGTCTCCCCTCCATGGTTTATATTATTACCTGGGCAACATGAAGACAACTCGAGGTCTGGTCAACCCTGCTCTAAGCGTTTACCAGAAAGGATGGTTTATTTGAAAAGTAGTGGAACCTGATCCTTTTCTTTTAAAGCACGAGGAGGTTTAGATTTAAAGAAGACAATAACGTTTAAAGGATTAAAATATCGTTTAATGAGGAACTTTACAATACCCTTGAAGAGAATACGAAGCGACCCTATGGAAGATCAGTCAAAGAAGAAGACCAAAGTGAAAGTAATTCCTGCTCCGTTTTTATTCAGTACAAATAAATAAATGAATCCTCAGACTCAGAGATTTTATATATAAAACAAGCACTTATTCGACATGTTTAACATTTCAATTCTTATTGAAGCAATGAGCTTTAGGGTACGTCCGTTTCTGAAAATGTGTCATTTTCTATGTCGAAATTTACACCAGCGTAATCCAATAGGGGTCAATTTAATTTGACCGTAATTTTAGATTTAAAAAAATTAAATTGGCCCTAAAATAACTATCATAACGTACTCCAAGCAAAACACGACTAATAGCATTTACTTTCCCCCATAATATCAAGCAACTTTTATTAAAAACACTTCTTTCTACAACGCTTAGTTTTGGCTATATTGTACAGCGTCAAATTAAATGGTCTGTCCTATATATAACATATTGAGTGATACGTGAACAAAATTGCCGACTGTCAGTCATTTGAGTCATTCATAATAGTTCTTACATCGGTACTAGCTTGCATCTACCTCAGAAATTTAATAATGGAAGCGTAAATAACTCGGCATTTAAAAAGAAAGCGAAATATTTATGGTATTTACTTTTGTAGTACAGGTTTTCTTAAATAAGAATCAGTTAGCGCCTCTTTTTGTACTTATAGACATTATAGGCAATTTTAAAACTATTATCGCTATTATCAGGTATCTATGTGAAAGTTGAACCCACAAATGCATGGAAGGTGGAAAAACAAGAGAAATGTAGATATTATTAAAACAAGTATAAAGACTAGCTTAATAGTTGAGTGTTTATAAGTAGTGAAGAGTGTATTTATAAAACTACAAAGGAGGGTCGACCAAGGATACGGTCTAGGTTCATCCCCCAATAAACATAACCTACCCCCTAATTAGGATAGTAAAATATGTGTAACAAAGCGTGCCACTTTTGATTTGAATTTTATGCTCCGTGGTTTGTATAACCCTGTGTCCTATTAGTGTATTTTAAATTTACAAAGGATCCTCTCGATAGTTTGCGTGCAGTTACACACAATAATTTGTATACTTAAGCTTACAATGGATCCCACCAGGCGACACGCCTCCTAATTGTGTATCATATAGGTCCCTCTTCCCGGCGTTTTCGTATCTTAATTTTGTAATTTTACAGGTTGGGACCAGAATTTCAAACCTTTTTGAAGCTTACAAACGAAAGCCTACACCTTGATTTGCACAACATATAGGTTACTTCCTCCTAATTTACATGCTTAATCCTCTACTCATCTGTTACGCCGACGTTTTTCATCTTATAAAGGATACCGTCGCGCTGATTAAATTCGATTGATCTAGTTACTTTGCCTATAAAGGTCACAAAATGGAGATAAAAATCAATGCAGGATGTCATATCAAAGGACCGTCCACCGTGGTCTAGGGTTACTATGCTGGCCTCTGGTTCCCGAAGTCTCGGGTTCAAACCCGGAGGAGGACGATGTAACTTTTCGGACGTAAAAACCTTAGCATGGCTTTCTTTGGAAGTGAGGTATAGTTCATGGTCCCGAGTCGTATATTTAGGGCACTTGAAAGAACCTCAAGCCTGATAAAGGGGCCTCTGAGCAAAACTTCCGAGCTTTCACGCCCACTATATAATGGGACGCTAAAAACCAAAGCATTTAAACAGCTTCCATAAACGAACTCCATTTATTTATTTCATATTACAGGGAATTTTTCATGGGAATTCAATTTTGACAACAGTTTAGTTCTTTCTCTTTGTAAAACTGAAAAACGTTTAATAAAGCGGAATACTCAGACTGGGGATCTATTTAATATGCCACGCCCGTCCAATATCTTATGCGTTGAAATTAACTCTCTGCTGACAGCTCGGGATGTTATCCGTGAAACTTACTGAGAATGCGCCGTTTTCATGTAACACCCATCTTTCGAAATCTTTCCACTAGTTCGATCAATCTGGATCTGCATTTTAATGAAATAATTAACTTATATGAAAAAATTAATTAAAAGCGTAATTACACTATGTGACCAAAAGTATCCGGACACCCCACAAACGTACGTTTTCATCGTAGGTGCATTGTGCTGCCACCTACTGCCTGGTACGTATTATCCGCGACCTCAGTAGTCATTAGACATCTTGAAGAAGCAGAATGGGACGCTCCGTGGAACTCACGGACTTCGAACATGGTCAGTGATTGGGTTTCACTTGTGTCAGAGGTCTGTATCCAAGATTTCCACACTCCTAAACATTCCTAGGTCCACTGTTTCTGATGTGATGGTGAAGTGGAAACTGAAGGGACATGTACAGCACAAAAGCGTACAGGCCGATCTCGTCTATTGATTGACAGAGACCGCCGGCATTTGAAGAGAGTCGTAAAGAGTAATAGGCATACATCTATCCAGACCATCACACAGGGATTCCAAACTGCATCAGGATTCACTCCAAGTACTATGACAGTTAGGCGTGAGGTGAGAAACCTTGGATTCCATGGTCGGGCGGCTGCTCAGAAGCCCTACATCACGCAGGAAAATGCCAAACGACGCCTCGCTTGGTGTAAGGAGCGTCAACATTACACGAATTAACAGTGTAAAAACGTTGTGTGGTGTGACGAATCATGGTATACAATGTGGCGATCCGATGGCAGGTTGTGGGTATGGCGAATGCCGGGTGAACGTCATCTGCCAGCGTGTGTAGTGCCAACAGTGAAATTCAGGGCTGGTGGTGTTATGGTGTGGTGGTGTTTTTCCTGGAGGTGGCTTGCACCCCTTGTTGTTTTGCGTGGCACGATCACAACGCAGACCTATATTGATATTTTAAGAACCATCTTGCTTCCCACTGTTGAAGAGCGATTCGGGGATGGCGATTGCATCTTTCAACACGATCGAGCACCTGTCCATACTGCACGGGCTGTGGCGGAGTGGTTACACGACAATAACATCCCTGTAATGGACTGGCCTACACAGAGTCCTGACTTGAATCCTATAGAACACCGACTTCGTGCCAGGCCTCACTGACATACATCGATACCTCAGTTCTGCACTCCGTGAAGAATGGACTGCCATTCCCCAAGAAACCTTCCAGCACCTGATTGAAAGTATGCCTGCGAGAGTGAACGCTGTCATCAAGGCTAAGGGTGGGCCAACACCATATTGACTTCCAGCATTACCGATGGAGGGCGCCACGAACTTGTACGTCGTTTTCAGCCAGGTGTCCGGATAAACGTAATGCACATCAATAACGGTTTCAACCACCATTTGCAGCAATAACATGTTGACTCTGCACCAGAAATTGCATAACATTACGTTTGAGAAAGCTTGCTCTCGATTAGTGTGCACATCATTGCGATATAAGCACATTAGTGTGGTTCCATTGGATGGTCTCTCTGGTAGGATATATTACACTCGTTCTACATTAAACTTCAAAGTCAAAAGTCTCAGCTCTTCCTGCCTCCCTAGCTTTGTAGTGGGAGCGTTTGCTTTTATCGTGGGCCAACACTGCACTGGCTGGTAAGTACATTGTCTTGACTATAAACTAGCCATCATTTCTACTGGCTGAACGGTTTCTGGTGCTGAGCACAAGATGATAGCACCTCTCGAATAGCGCGCTGTCCATGGAAGTACCGTTTGGACTCCGGGAAAGTAAGCGCCTCCTTATGTTGATTTGTTTGCATATAAAGAAGACATATGTCACGCATTTTTCTGCTTACACGCACGCACTAAAGGCAGTCATATGCCTTTACTTAATGCAGAAGATCATTAAATGAATAAAATAATTGCCTTTTAGCCTCCCAATCACTGACCGTGCACGTGCAGTGGTTTTACAGTTTTCAAAGGAAAAAGCATTTTAGGCATGGTGTATTTATAAGAACATTTTACGCAAAGTAAATGTATCCCTATATATTTAGTTAATTCAGCAATTGATATTACTCTTTATGACACGCATTATGTAGTAGCTCATTTTCATTATGTCCTTTCAATAGGGGCAGTTTTTGCATATGGATTTTATAACTTAATTTATGTTTTGAGGAATTAAAGCATAACTGAATAAGTGAAAAATAGATTATCTGTATGAATGTCAGCGTACGCGAAAATAATTGCCTCACATTCGCAGATAGAAGACAGTTTCCAGGGCTTTACAATTTACGAGTGAACTGCCTTAAATACTATATATAAGCTAAAGTTATATATATATATATATATATATATATATATATAACTTACCAGGAGAGTCAGCTGTACCTAGGTATTCGTATCTGTGCAACCCGCAGTTTATAGTCTAATGTGAAAATATTGATCCTTTTAGCAAACAAACTGTTATTGTAGCTCCGCCCTTCTATTCGATGCTATACCAACTAGCATTAATGATTAAAGGCCTGAATGAGAACCAAGGAGCTAAGAAAGCCTTTAAAAAGACGGTGTTTCATGGATATAATGCTTGCAAGGAGATATAGGAATGTTTTCCCGAGGAGCGAGATAAACTACGTGGGTTCTGCCCGAGCGGTTAGCGGCCGGAATTTGGTGAAGCAAAAGGCTAGCTTTTCAGGTTCGAATCTGATACAAAGATTAATTTGTTTTGGTTGTTTCTTTTTCTCTCCTTGTGTTTATTTTCAGTATTTTAGTGTAGTAATTTATTTATTTTTGTTATTGGCTCTTCTGTGAGCCAAAGACACAATAATTACAATCAGATAATTGTGTGTCATGTTTCCCTAATAATCTGTACCATATTTGGTGTTGTAAACCGTGTTACGTAGTTAGCTTTCATTCTTTTGGGCGCATATCAACGATATTGAATCGAACAGTTTTTGTTTCATGTTTAAAGCCCACGTTTCACTTCTTGTATTGACAAAATAGTTGTAAATGTGCTATGTTCACGGGTAAACAGAATAATAAATTGTTAAAAAGCGTGGATTTCATCCACGAAGCAAATGTTCAAAATGACGACCCCCTTCATCAATGCACATTTGTGTACGTGCCGGAGAGACCTTCTTGCATGCTGTAACATGAGCGGTGTAATCTGCCTGTATTCTTCACGTATGACTGCCCGTAGATGATTTTGGCTTTGCAGTTCTTGAGCACAGATCCGTTGCTTTAAATGATCCCACAGAGAGAAATCCAGTCGGATGAGATCAGGTGATCTAGGTGACCATGCGATTATGCCCCCTTGGCCAATCCATTTTTGTGCATATGTTCTATGTAAGTGATTCCTTATAATCAGTGACCAGTGTGGTGGAGCTCCATCCTGCTGGAACCACATTCCTATCCTCTAGTGGCACATCTTCTAGGAGCAATGGCAACTGTTCTTGCAGAAATGCAAGGTACCGTGGTCCTGTGAGGTTGCCTTAAAAATGTACGGTCCAATTAGCTGGTCTCCTAATATTCCGCACCAGATATACGAACTATAAATTATCCAACTACCAGTGGAAAACATGGTGATTATTTTATTTTTTACACAATTATCATGATATCAAAAATGTTATTTATATCATAATAACAAATTATTAGCCCAAGGAGATAAAACAAAAGGTAATAAAAAGTTTGAACTTAATCCGAAGGATTTGAATCCGTATTAAAGTGGTACAGTGTTAAAGCAACCATGTCAATACCATTCGGCCAATGATAACTTGCGAGCTTAGGTTCCTATACAAATTAGTAATCGCAGAACTAGACCCCACCTCGAATCTTTACACGTTTTTTCTATGCGACATACAGCGTTTTGAGCTAGGTTTGGTAGTTTTAATTCAAACAAATAAACTGCATCAGTCATTAAAATTACTGTATTATCTGAAATACACCATAGTTTCCGACATAAGAGAAATGATCTACCTAATACTTAGGATTTTTTGACAAGGCTGTACAACGTTGATTGACGACTTAAACCCAATTGTTCGAATGCGTAGATATGCCGTTTTGTTTTCAAATGTTTTTGTCAACCGATGCATGTTGTTCCTTTAGGGGCGTTTTCAAAGGCGTGCATAAATGCACGCTAAATAATAAAAGTTTGTAAAATTGGTAAAAACTGCTACTGCAGCTCCCAGTGTCAGGGTGGGATGTTTTTTGTATCGACATACACAGCGATTGCATTCTGTCCTGTAAAACACTAATGCATTGAGTTATCTATCCCTCCTCTATGAAGTGTTATGCAAATCAGCCATTAGAAGTCATTCAAGAAAGGCGTGAATCAAATATGTCGCTTAGCACGTTGCATAAATTTAAAAATAAATAGGAGCAGCTGACCCACCTCAAAAAAATAACAGCACACAACTTCAGGGTGTTTATTTTTTGTTCGTTTTTTGTTTTTTAGATAGCTTAGCGGAAAATCTGAAAAAGACGTCAACATACCCTTGTTGAAATCCTGCTAAGAATTGATATGAAGACCTAGACAGATAGAATAGGAAATTCTGAAACAAATTCTGTAAATAAACGCAACTGTGGCATTAAAGTCTGGAAACAATTAAATTGAAAAAAATTACAGCCTAAACAGGCAACACTGGAAATGCTAAAACATGTTTTCTCATTTTATTATATGTCATCTTTGTGTTATATCTTGGAAGTCATTCTTTCGCATTTCATGTAAATAAAATCTAGTTTTCTGTTATATTTTCAATATAACGGATCTGTCAAGATGTTGCAACTTGTTTACACAACAATTACTTCGATATTTAACACTTCAGCGTATAAGGAACTACAAATAATTCTAACTATTGCGAATTTAAAAAAATCTCTATCCAATGGCAATTAATTTAGAAGGATAAAGACAATGGAATTTATACTATTTCTTGTGCAGGTATATTTTTTATATAAAAACCCATATTATCCTAATGCAATTCACAGCTCCATATCCCGCTATATATATATTTTTCTGAGTGTGTATTTCAGCACTTAATACCGCAGTTAATATCATCAGTACAAAAGAAAATATTTTCTGTATTAAATGCGTAGCTGTGAAATTTAAAATTGCATAATTTCAGTTTGATTAATTGAAATTGTAATACACAAATCAGCGTTTAATGCATAATATGTACACATATGTCCTGTATATTTTGAAATGATTTCCCCAGATATGCATTTTATTACCCTCTTAACGTTTGGAAAATAACAGAAGCAGTTCTATTTTAAAGAAATCAAAGCTTATAATTACTCTTTAATAATCAAAGAATAAACAGTAAATATTAATTTTTAATTAGTATACTAGTTTGAGCGACGATAATGTTACAGAAGAGAACGGTTAGTGCTAAAGAATTCACAGAATGTGGCATTATGGTTTAACAACGTTACAACTAATGTGTTAGCAAACGTTTATCTTCATTTTTGTCTAGTTAATTATAAGGATGTATATAACATTCACTTGATATATGCCGAAAAGTATATCGTATGGAACAATTTGAAAATGAGGATATGGCTACAAATGAAAACCCTATAAAATATTTTAAAGCTAACAACCCTAAAATAGCACTGTTTGAGACGATATGCTGTTTAAAATCATTTAGTACCTATACAGGCCCTCACTTGATTTTATGCCCATCTGCAGCTAATTTAGTATTAAAGATCACTGAAGACATCTCGTGATTATTTTGTTCAGCTTTGTTTTGGCAAATGTCTTTACCACTATTTTATAGAAACCTGGGCTTACACACAGACATTGAAATCGCTTTCAAACGTTATATGTAATAAAAGTTACATAGAACGAATGTACAAGTTCTGTGGTGTTTAACAATACTAAAATACATATTTATGAAGCTTTGCCATTTCCCGGGGAGATGGGGAATTCTTAATTCCCCATTAATTAAGGGGAAATTTATTGTGTGATACACTTCTTACAGACTTTGAATTAATCTACACCACTTACAACGGAACGTATGTAAATATGTTACATGTAAACATAAATATGTGTAATTTAGTTCGTAAAAAACTACATTTTTCGCTTTTTCATTGCATAAGT
Source organism: Deroplatys truncata (assembly GCA_030765065.1). NCBI lineage: Eukaryota > Metazoa > Arthropoda > Insecta > Mantodea > Mantidae > Deroplatys > Deroplatys truncata. Next base: position 28,810,967 of record CM060976.1, on the reverse strand, counting down.
GTATATCAAAATATCATTGCCAGTAATTTCCTTAAGTTTAAAAGTACAGCATGTAAATATTTAAGAGAAACGTTATCTTTAAGTTTGCGGTTAGTTTCACTTCTCGTGACCACAGATAATTTGTTAAAACAGCCCTCAAATCATTCCAGACGCTAACAGTAATATATTGCGCAAATGTTTCTTTTATAGAAAAGCTTTTTCTTACTTTAGGTTAAATTACATATATCCATATGAATATGTATACTATAAAAGAAGCTGCAGAAAGAATTATAAAAGATTTCATTGTATTTCGGCGTACTACGAGTTAATAAGATTTTATAGTATATGCAACTAAACAAGTGAAATCAGGTACATGCATACGATAACATTATAAATACAGGATTGCGAGTATAGTTAGTGCTCAAATGATATAGAAAGCAAGCTCCGACGTGGCATAGTGGCTACCATGCTAGCATCCAGGTTCCGAGGTCGCAGATTTAAATCCGGTGGAGGGCGATGTATTTTTTTGGGCGTAAAAGTCCTTACCATGGCATCCTTTGGAAGGGTTGTCGAGCCGGTGGTACCGTGTTGTAGATTTGCGGCACATTAAAGAACCTTAATCCTGATAAAGAGGCGTCTGAGTAAAATTACCGGTCTTTCACGCCCAATATAGAATGGGACGCCTAGGAGCACAGCAGTTAAAGAGCGTCCATAAATAAAATTCAATTTAATATAGTTTTAGCAATTTCATTTAACAAGCAAAATTGTGATTTAAAAAAGTTTGCTTAAGAAGGGAAAGTGTGCTTTAGACATAAAAGTATGAGTTTAATATGGCATGTTTACATTGTGTACAAAACTATTGATGTAGTTAAAAGGAGAAAAATGTTAGTTATAGACTTGATGAAAATCAAATAGCAGAATACGAATGATGATTAAATACAAGCACTTGCAGTTATGAAGTTAATATTTTCCTTTTAGTTGAAATGTTAGAATTTTATGTCTTCTTCTTCACTTCAAGGATTAGGTATTACATCTGTTCCGTCTTCGCATTTTTTTATTTTTTGTTATTCCCATCTCTTTCTTGGGTGTCCGATGTCTCTCTTTCCTGACGGTTTATATTTGTCAGTGAATTGCGGTATCTTTCTTCACTCCTGCGGTTTATGTGCTCTTTCCAACAATGTTTATTTTCTTCGATTTTATCATATAATTTATAAATATTGTTTCTTTTCTTATTAAGTTCAATCTAGTGCATCCTTTACTTCTCCGTAAACTCTCATTTCCGCCGATTGAATTTTACTTTCGTCCTTTTCTTTTATTATCCAAGATTCACTGGCATACATGATCACCGAGACTGCCATGGTCTTGTAGAACTTCAGCTTTGTTTCTTTCCTTGTTTTATTTTGTAGAGTTCTTGTTATTATTCCACATATTTGTTGAAATTTATTTATCTTATTATCTATATTCCTATCCACAACGAAATTTATGTTACAACCCAAGTAATTAAAATTCATGACTTGTTCTAGGATATTATTTCCAATACATATTTTTGGTCTCACTGGGTATTTTCCTTCATTACTTTGGTCTTTTTAAGGAAATCTTTAAATTATATTTGTTTCCCAGCTGGTACATTTTATAAATAGAGCGCTGTAGGTTATATTCGCTATTCTACAGTATTACTACATCATCTGCATATAGCATTATATTTAAATATGAATTCTGATTTAATTGTATTCCTGGATAACGCTTCCTTCTTCCATGTTTTTATAACATCATCTATATATAAAGTGGGTGAAAGGCTACTTTCTTGTCTTGCTCCTTGGTTTGTTATTATTGGTTCTGATTTTGTAGTGCCTAAGCTTAATATAACTTTAGTGTATGTATATATACTTTTAATTACCTCTAAAATGTGCCGGGGATATTTCTGATTGTCCATTATATTCCATAAAATAGTTCTGTCCATCAAGTCAAATGCTTTTTCAAAGTAAAAAAAGCAATATGAGTCTCTAAATTAACCTCTCGTCTTTTTTCTAAAATGCGTTTAATACTAAAAGCATTATCACTGCATGAGCGTCCTTTTCTAAAACCGGCCTGTTCTTCTTCTAAAATAATATCTTTTATTGTTTATAAACGATTATTTATAATTTTACATTAAGTTTATAAGCGGGATTCAAAATACTTATTCCTCTATAGTTATTTGGATCATTTCTCTGACCTTTCTTAAATATTGGAGCTGTCTCGCCAATTGACCAGGATACAGGTATTTTATAATTTCTTCAACACTCATTGTATAAATGTAATAGTCTTAGTTGGCACACTAAACCTGAATATTTGAGCAATTCTATGTTTATACCATCTGGCCCACAAGCCTTCCAATTTTTCATACCTTTCAAGGCAATTTGTAATTCGTCTAAGCTAATTAAATCTACAGTTTTATTGTAGCTAGGTAACATGACTTCAGTATCGGTTGTCACATCATCATTATTTAAAAGACTTGATAGTATTGTTTCCATTGTTCTTTATTAATTACATTTATTTTTGCAGTGTCCTTTTCAGATTGATTGAAATGTCGCATCATTATCTATTGTTCTATATTAGCTATGATCTGGTCCCACGAATCTTGATGGGCTTTCTTTACAAGTAGCTTTGCATAGTTTCGCCTTTTTTTATACGTATCTATAATTTCCTTTCTTCTATTCTGTAGAAACTTTATATACGCTATCTTTTTCTGTTTTACTGCTGTATCTATTTGATCATTCCATATTCTTAATCCTTTTCTCTTTGTTATTTTCTTTTTCTTTCGTATTGTTTTATTTGCTGTGTTTATGATGCATACCTTTAAGCTCTCCCACTCTTCTACTATGTCGTTCTTTTTTACTACATTCATCAAGTATTGCAATCGTTTTTTGATAAAGATTTTTAATACTTTCCTGTTGTAGAAGGTAAACTTCTTCTGTGGTACTTGTTACTTTTTGTTTAAGTTTTTTCCACCTGGCCAATAATAAAATGGTTCCTATAACTAGGTAATGATCAGAATAAACAACACTTTCTCTCTACACTGTGACATCTTGTAATTGATTCTTTATTTTATCGTTTGTTATTATGTAATCTATTAACGACCTTGTTCCTCTTGCACTCCCAGTGTACTAATGGATGTCTTTCTTCTTAAAGAAAGTGTTTGTTATTTTCAATGGATTATAAGTTGCAAATTGTGTCGATTCTTTCCCATTATTATTAATGTGCTGTTCCCCAAAAGTGCCAACTGTTCCTTTTATTGGCCTATTTCCAATTCTTGCGTTAAAGTCTCAGCTTATTATGACATGGTCTGTTTTCATTACTTTTGTTATCTCGTTCTGCAGCTCGTCATAAAACGTTTTGTGTCTTCTTTTCTTCCTTCTTCAGGGGCATAAACCCCTATAACTGTTAAATGCCATCTCTCAATTTTGAATTTACATGCAATTATTCTCTCATTTATATAGCTATAACTTATTATTATATTTCACCATTTATTGTTAACTAATATTGCTACTCCTGAGCAGGCACGTTATAAACCATTATAAAACCTTTCAATTCCTTTGTACCTTTCAGCTTCTTCTTACTTTCACTTATAACTGCTATATTTACATTTCTCTCTTTTAATTCATTATGAAGTTCCTCCTCTTTGTTTCCTAATAGTTTAGCAATGTTTAGTCTTTCCATAATACCAAATCGTTTGTCCTTGTCGCGCTTGTGTTGTTGACTAGTTGTTCCATTCGGCTAAATCTGAATGCGAAGATTATGAGCAATATGTTTTTTTATACGTGGAGGAGGTACCAAACCCTCGCACAACCCTCAACTTGGAGGACCAGGTGTTTTTTGTCAGGATCTCTTTTCCTTAGACGGTTGTCTTCCGAGAGTAACGAGAGACGTCTTCCCGGAGTTAGATTTTGGAGTCTTCTTCTGCTAGATAAGTGGTCGTACAAGACTGTCGAGTCTCATCTATCCAATGTGGAATGTTCTTAGCTTCCCCTCTCCTCTTGTAGCTTGTGCTCACTCAACTGGTCGTCTGGATCATTGGGTACTGAACCCCTCCGCCGCGACAAGGCGACATTCCCTCGGAGTTTAATCCTTAAATGATAAGCATATTAAAGCAATAAATTAACAGTAAAAAACTTTTTCACACGAAAGGGATGTAACTCCCACATTAGCGGTCTGAACGAATTAAAAGCGTGGTGGGCAAAGTCCAGGCCAGGAATCAGCATTGTGCTGTTCCTGCTAATACCTGTCAAGTTTTAGGTAGTAGATACGGAGCATTATTATTGTTATTATTATTTTACGAATAGGTAATATCGGACGGTAAATGAAAGAAATTGGTGAAATGATGGTCGTGTTAGCTCTTACGCGTCCATGGAGCTTAAACTTACACATTATTTTTTTCAGGATAACGGAGATAAAGGGAAAAATTTTATCTGGTAAACTTACCCTAACCAGATGCGAACTAAGAACTTCTGAAATGTGATGGATACATGCCAAGCGAAATATTATATTTGGGAATTATAACTTTTATTATTACCAGTGGTGGTGGTGGTGGTGGTGGTGATGGTGGTAGTGGTAGTAGTAGTGGTGGTGGTGGCAATCCCTAGGTCATTAACACCGACATAGACATAAAGCTATCTGATAACGATTTGCATGAAACCAAATGTTAAATTGTTCTGCGGTTAGAGACTGAAAGTGGCTCCATGTTACAACAGGACAGCTGTGCATGCATTACTAGAGATGGATGCATCCGAAACGTTTTCTTCGTCACTACCAGTAGCAGCAACATGGTGTGGTATTATTGGATTGGATTCGATGGTACGGTTTAAAACACGTTGGGTGCTTTTGGTGTGGAATTATTGGGTTGCTGGGTTCGTTGTGGGTGCAAGGACGTCTGTTTTGGTTGTAGGTTCTTAGCCCCTCATGAGTTCGTTCCCCTGTCAGTGATGACAGGATGATGGACCGGGGAAGGATTCTTACCTCAGGTTTGCAAGCAAAGAAGATGCAGGTAGCCAGTAGACGACCTTCGGTTGCTGGTCCTTTATTCTCGCAGTAACATACTTTCCCTCTGCCCCACATGCAAGACACAAACCAATTGCTACAGTTATGATAATTTCTTAGGTCACTATCACCTATACTACATCCCGACAATGAGTTATCGTACCTCGCTATAAGATACCATTTTCTATGATTATTACTTAATCTCTTGCATACGTGAGCCTTGTTAATGTAGCCTTAGTAATTTTGTTGACCACTACATCGGAAATGTAACACTTAGCGTTTTAACATAATGCCGGTCGGAACGAGAGTGTCCCCTCGTCTTCGCAGCTCCTACTTCGTTCTGTCTAGGATCTTTTCCTATTTCAGGCCCATTTTCTAGGCCACTTGGTTTGGTCTATTAACCATGTGACTTATCACGTCGGTTATTTGCTGCTTTCTTTTCCACGCTTAATTTTTATTGGCGATTCTCCTACCAAGACTAGTGTGAATTGCTATTTTAAATTTTGGGAATATTTTATGACTTGTCGCTCATTTCTAGCGTTGGTTTTTCCGCTCTAGTGAATTTGGAGACCGATTAAGCACGTACGTCTTGGTTCCTCTAAGTCGCGTCGGAATGTTCTGTCTTTATTCAGAAAGCCACATGTTCGGCAGAATTCTTAAAATGCAGAAGACCTTTCCGGCGTGTCCCGTTATAGCCTCCGGCTCTTTTAACAGCTGCTTGTTCAGGTCTACCCTTCCACAAATTTTTGCTGTTTTGATATTTCGTTCCTTATGCTACAAGTATGACTAATTTTATTTGTATTTATTCTATTTATCTATTATGTTTATCATATATGTATATATAAGTAATTATCAGACGCGTGTTTCTGCTTCAAACACTATCGTCTTCGTATTCATCGGTACTATTATTACCAACTACCCGAATCACTGGCTACACCAAGGCAGCACCAACCTCTTCGCTATCATTCAACACCACTATTATCAAGGTTGCAGCCCACCGAAGCATTGACTTCGCACTATTTACAGCAGCAGTACCATCGTCTCCATAACCATTATTTTTAGAGACGACTTCAGTAGATCGTGATACACTATTCCAGCAAAAACGGTATACAAAGTTATTATAGTGGCTTAGAACACATAGTTATGGAATCCGTATTCCGAGGTCGTATTTACAATAACAGGATTTAAAATTCGTTGAATACTTAACTCCAGCGAGTTTATGAAGCCATGAAAACACTTGTTATTAAGGTTTTCACTCTCGACTCTCTAAACAAATTCCGGAATAGAAATGAGTTGCTCTATGAACGTCTTATATTTGATTCAGTACCTAGAAAGATACAACAGATTCCTCACACTTTAATTCACGACGAAAGAGATCCAGCAACAACCCAAACTTCAGGGCACCTTCCATGCAACGAGTGAGTAAATTTCAAAAAATGGCTGGCGAAGTTTGAAGGGTAAACCATTCCGAATTCAACGTTTTTGACCCGCACTCTGGCCAATAGGGCGTGATTTTGTAAAACCTTATGCACTTCATGCTATACTGTGTTGTCTGCAAGCATCAAAAGCAAGAGAGCTTTTGTTAACATAAAATGCAGACAATCTGTGCTTTACTTGGTGCATGTTAGCGTCAAGGTTAATAGCCCACAAACTGGTTCATAAATCCGCAAATGGCTCCTCAAAGTAATAACCTATACCAGAATTACGCTTCCAGTTTCTTTGGACCAAACTATATTCTTTGAGAAGTAAAACCTGGGTATGTCCGTAGCTGTGTTTAATTTAAATGCAAACAACATTGTGGTATAAATACGTAAGTTACCTGAAAATAAGGAACGTCAAGTATCTGTTGATAACTGAAGTGAGAGATAAATCTCATTACTGCCTTATAACAAACATATTTAGTTTGATTATAAGTAAAATAACTGCTCATACCGCGAAAGTTAGACTATGCAAGTCAAGCAAAAGACAAGTTGTCTAAATGAGGATTCCTTGGGAGTGCATAAACCGAAATGTAACAAATGCCGGATACTCAAAATGCCTAGGCAGAATAACGTACTTGAATTTAATACATTTTCAATGTGTAGTCCTGTTCCTCTGTCCAGTTTTGTAAACCCTCGGACTCAGATTGCTGGACCCAAATCATAGTCGTTTCAATATATTGCCGTATTGAGCACTTTCGTATTCCCTTTAAACCAAATTGATTTTAACAATGCTGTTCAGAGTCACATTGTGCAAGAATAAGTTTACTATGCAGGGCAATAGCATGAGTAACAATCGTCTGATAGTGGAGTATTTCTTAGAGCTGCCCATAGTAAATAAACCTGAATAGGAAGCTGTTCAGCTTCATTCCAAGCTTCTCTAATAATTATAGTCATTATCTGCTCAAGGACTTCTCATTCGTATGGGCCTACCTCATGCATCTCACAATCCTCTGAACGTTTTCTGGCACTCAGCGAAAAGTGCAGAAATACGTAATTACTCGCTACAAGTTTCTGGATGACAAGCTAACCAGCTTAGCACACATGCTGAGAAATGATGTCTTCAAGATCACTAATGCCCACTATTCTGATTCAACCCATCTAGAGCTGATGAACAGGATATATTTTCCTACATTTATCTCAGTGATGTGGCAAAGCTAAGTAAGAGGAGCATCCCCAGCTAAACATAATTCGCAAATTATGAATAATTCATCCACGAAGCGTTGAAACTTCTGTAAAGCATTATAAATAGCATGAAGTTAAACTTATATAATCCAAATGGAATTGCCAGCAAAACCTTCGGATCTCTTCTTCTGCGATTGGTATATGGTGAAAGGCACGTACAAGATCAACCGTGAAAAACACGTGGCGTCTTCGAGTCTTCGATATGTGGTACTGGGTAGCGGTAAGGAATTGTGCGAGCATTCAGCTGACGATGTCACTATCAGAATGCCGTGGTTATTTTTCTTTGAAACCATATGCAGTAATGATAACCAACAAATTGTAGATGGTCGACATGGTTTCTTTATTTAGCATGAACTTGAAATCTAGCTTGACAATAGTGTACATTTCTGGTGCCAGCTGACATAGTCTCAATCAAACTGGTTGTCCTGATGTGATAATAATATGAAAAATAGTGGAATGTTGGAATGGTGTAAGAGTTGAAGATGGAGGAATAATCTAAATGAATTTGCTAAGCAGCCAGTGGTAGGGTGAATCGCCCACTATAGTCCGAATTGTTGGGCAAGTGACGCAGCGAATATGTCATTTGCTGGTCAAAGTGGTAGTTGAATCTATGAAATATTTATGAAGAAGATCAGGAAGAATTCCGTAGTATGAAAGGAAATCAGTTTCGATTATGTAATGATTAACATCTGCTACAATGAAGCGTAACGTGAAATCGCGTCGGAGAGAAAAATCAGGTTTAAAAAACGTTTGAGCATACGTCTTATTGGTTTGTTTCGTTCGCAGTGAAGAATTGGTACTCTTCTAGAATACGATGTGGAAGGCGAGCTGCAGGAAATACAGGAACGTCGGCCCAATGTCTATAAGGAAGGCGAATTTGAATGATCGGTCCAGCAGCATGAAAAGACGGCGACTCGAAGGTAAGCAGTCAGTTGCCAACTCTGCTGACTCCCGGAGCTGTTTCCCCGTTGCAGGAAGGGCGGCATTTGCGACCATTAAAGCTAAACTTGCGGTGAAAGCAGCCAATATTCCTGTTGACTGAGGGTGGTCGTGTGGAACAATAGCGGTGAGAAGAAATGAATCATTCAATTAATCTATCGAGGAATTTTGCGAGTGTATCTAGAAGGGCATCTTCTGAATCTGTGAGAACTTTCTGTGCATCGGTAGGAAAACGAGACATCCAAATATTTTTAAGCATGTCGTCCGTCATAGTTATTTCGGTTAATGTCTTCAGGCGGCAAAGGAGTTGGATGGAGTACAGTCTCTGAGTATCTCGATTGGAAATGGTTTCTGCATAAGTTTCGCATCACTCTGATGCGAAACGGTCAATTAATGCTTGCTTTATTGCGCTGTACACATTAGTAGTTGGCATCGACGATAAAATGCCTTGAATTTATGTAGCTAATTTTAACTTAAGCTAGCTACTTCTTATCTATATTTTGTTTCGCCCTCAGCTGCCTTGGCTAAAGTGTACTGGCTTTCAAAAGGGGTAAACCAAAATACTGGATTTTCCAACCAAAAAGAGGGTGCCATGACGGAAATATGACTTACTGCCTATTGATCATCAGACGCTGTGAGGTTAGAGAACAAAACTAACACAATGAACGATATTATGAGCACTAACAGCGATATAACGTGAATAAGTACGTTTCTAAAATATCTACTCCAGCTTAGTCTTAGGTCACCAAATGTAGCCCATTGATGATAAAATTTTAAGTCGCACATGTTCCCTTAAGGCACATCACCGCAAATTTCTTACTACCCCATGAGTATACATTATTAAACAGACATTATAATTTATAAGAGGCATACACCTCAGTATAGCTATATGCAAATTAAGGGCAGCATTCCTTTCTAAAGTTTCAAATATGCTAATTAGGACACCGGATTATACATATTAAGTGTGAGCAAGATGTTAAAGGTGCACATAAATGGAACGAAATAATGTTCCTGGATGAAAAAGTAATAATTAGGGGCTAACTCCCTAATGCTAAATAATATTCAATTTAATAGCTATTTCCTGAATTGGATTCCTCCTTTAACCCTTGCAATGTCTACTTTTAATGTCGTTTGCCCTTTACTTTCGACACACAAATTCACCAACATGTTTAATGTGTTGGTTATAATTAATTTGAAACATCTAATGCTTCTTACAAAACACATTAAGTATGTTTGTTTGCGCGGCATACCTTAAAAGAAAATGTTTCATAAATAATTAGGTTGGTTCAAACAGTTTAACTACATTGTCCCTAAGATACGTGCGTGGTATGTTTGTAGTTATAGGGAAGCTTAATGTTATACCGTGTAATCTGTACTTACGTTCATTCCTATCAGCATAGTATTATGTTAATCTCCATAACTATATTAAAAGCATACACCGCCATGAGCTTAAATTGTAGAGGAGTGATACCGAAAAAAACTATTTCATAAGAAAGTCCATTTTACAACTAAATTAAAGGAAAATTTCTAATATAATTTTCCCCTTGTGCACTGTTTACGTTTTATTTGCGTAAATTGGTTACCTTATAAGTTAACGCACTAAATATTTTATGAGTTAAAATAATACGTATGTATACCGTATGTGTTGAAGTTAACTATGAAAAAATTGTGTCCTTGCAAAATAAAATTGCATGCTGTTTTTTACTTTCCTAAGCTTTAATTTGATCGTTAACATTGGAAGAAAGAAAAACATTGAATTGAGCTACTCTTTCGCTCCATCGTCTTACATTTAGGACACCACCGTGTTGCAAGTGTAGCTGCATGCCTTTAAAACTGGAAGGCCCGAGTTGGAATCTCGGTTGCGCGAGCCACCTGAATGAGGTCCAGCGATTTCTTTTATCCTCATAAGATGCAGATTAGGTAACTCCAAGCTCCATTCAGCATCATTCCATCCATTTCATACACCATCTCTGCATACCTGAATTGTTAGCGACGTTAAGCACAGTAACCAAGGTAACTGCAATAAGGCTACATGTTAAATTTAGCAAACATTAGGTATGCATTGCAATAAAACTACAACACCCACAACTTATAAATTTCTTACACAATGTAGCTAACCTACCTAACCAAAAACTGATAGCGATTAGGTCTGTACAGTCATTGTGGTTTGATGTGGAAAATATAATGAAAACAAGCATTTTCAAAAAATGACAATTTTCAGCTACATTTCCATGCCCACTGACGCTGAGATATTAGTCCTACCGTCCTGTAATAGTGTCATTTTCCACCATGATATTCTTTAAAACCTGTGAAAATTTCAGACTGTACCTCTCCTTTATAAGATAGCTGTACCTAAAGCAGAAAAATGTAGTTTTGAGAAAAATTGAATTAAAGTTTAAAGATACTCAAGATATTCTTGTTTTATGCTTTAGAATTGCAATTAGTATATTCCAGAACTGTATGCTGGGTCAACCATTTCCTCCTGTTTTTCCTGCTTTCTTTTCTTGCCCCTTTTTGCTTCTCTGGCTTCGTTTGTTGCTTGTTGAACTGCGATTTGAGCAGATTTGAAACATCAAGTTTCTTTAACAACACAAGGTGAGAAATAAATGGCAGAATTGCTCTTTTTGTTGTATTTTGCTTGCAGATAGAAGCACCTTGTGATACTTGTTTTGTGCATTTTCGAAACATATTTCTATACTCGCTTTTTAAAATAATATTGCATTTTGGGGTTCCTTGTAATAAACCACTTACGTTATTTAAATAATTTACAATTTTACTGGAATAAATAACAGTATGAACTCAAACTAACAAACACAGAGCTGGTGCCAGATTGAACTGGCACAGTTGCACTCCTAATGCTTAAAACTTTAAATGCATTTAGAGGTGGGAAAATAAACAACAAATCGTTGTATCATATGTTCATATGTCAACAAATAATAGAAAAAATCAGTTTTTTTCACAAAATTTGCCTACTGTCTTCCCTTAACGAAAGAAAGATTACATTGCAGCTACATACATCAGTCAAGTTTGGATAAATGACTACTTATTTATTCTTGGGTGAACTGAACACATTTTTAGGATTCTGAAGATTTGGTCTGTGCTATTTGCTCCTTTTATTTATCATCCCTTTTTTCTTTCTTTCTTTTGGTTTCTTTGTTTGTTTCATTTTTCATTACCCTTATTTCGGTATTTTAAGGCAATCGGAGTTGTTTCAATTTAGCATTTTTCTACTTATTTCAAGTATGACACACGCACGCAGGGCGCTGACCTTTTGTTTAAAGCAAAAGGCTAAGCTTTATTCTGGAGATTTGAAAATCCGTAACGCGGTTACATCTTGATACTAAAGTTTTGAATGGAACACGATACTTCCTCTAAGTAGTAAAGAAACCGGTCATAGATTTACGCCACGTAAAAGAACCTCAAGCCTGATAAAGAGGCCTCTGAGCAAAATTACCGGTCTTTCACGCCCAATATAGAATGGGACGCTAAGAACCATAGTAGTTAAAGAGCATCCATAAATAAAACGCAAATACGCGCGCACATCAGTCACAACATCCGTTTCAGGTTAACTCTTTATGAACGTGAACGTAATGGTGTTCTAGAAGCTTTAACTAATCTAGATAAATAAATAGAAGAGTAACTCGTTTTTCCTAAAATGCCTTTACATTTAGAGCGATTATGGGATATTAAATTCTTTAGAAGGTGTACATGTTGAACGTTTTGTGTGCTATCGATCCAATCTGCGCCGTAAGGGGTTGTCCATTAACGAGGTCGGAGAGCCGCGCGTGTTGGGTTCTTTAAATTCGGGTATTGTACCTTGTAAGGTTTCTCTAAAATAATTAAGGGAGGTAGCAAACATTTTCATGACGATCACTCGCATACGTTTGCTTAATATATAAAACTCCAGCAAGATGCTGTGCATAAACTAAGTATGAGAACACTTACTGTGGTAGTGATTATTCCCTTGCAGGGGAAAGTATTATAGAAAGAAACAACATAGCACAGTACGGAGACAAGCATTTAATCGCACTTTCCCAATTTTTCTACTTCTTGCAATTATCCCTTGTTCCCTGCAGCAAAATAGTAGGCTTTTGTTGCAGCTATTGTCTTAGAGACAGAAATGTGGTCATGTATTGATATGCACAAGATTCACAAGAGCGTCTCCTTGATACAAACAAAATGATTAAACGTTTTGGCTTAAATCCCTCGCAAGACTTCTCGAGGTTAATGCTGCTGGCCCACAGTAAGACTGAAGAGGAAAATTAACATGAATTGCCAGTTGCACTCCTGTCACTTTTGTTGAATCACCGTACGTCCGTTGCATCAAATATATCCACTCCTCGCGGGTGCTGCTTCAAGATTGTGTATATAGCAGTTAATAGCCACGTTTACTCGAATTTGTTTCTAAAACTACAATCACCCTAACGATTTCGCTTTGCCAATACTATCGGCTTCTCTTAATAATGCTAGAGCTAGTATGATACTAATATATCAGTTTTAGAAAATTCCAAAGCCACTTCAAATAAGCAGGAACGGTATATAACATTTGTGAGTATTGTAAAACAAATTTTTATACGCTGTGATAAAATAAAATTCTTCTACGAAATGAGATATGGTTAAATATTCTGAAATAAAGGGTTCTGGAGTAATGAACACTTAAAGTGGCAAAATGAATTAGTGCGCTAAATGTATCGTCCAATATCGGGACAACCGTTGAACTTTAGATGCTAATATTTGATATATATACATTTTCTTTAGCGCGCTTTATAGCGCTCTTTAGCGCACTGGTTACCTCCACGCGGTAGTATATTACTGTGTGCCGGGTCGCTTGTGCGCTGCGATAGCCTGTGGAATAAATTCTTCCTGGTCAGGTGTTCGCTTTTGTTCTTCCTCGATCCATTGTAAAAAAATTAATTAAATCATCATTTTAGGCTATAAATGCCACTCATGAGGCATTTAATATACGTAATAAAAATCTGAGTCATTATTAACAAATGTAAATGGTAGTTTGTTATTGGAAATTTTCTTGAAACTATTCACCTGACATGTTTAAGTATGTAGTACTTATCAGACTTTTCGTTTGTGAGTTTTCTGTTCATAAACAAACAGATCGGGAGAGAGAGACACACACATATGGGCCTTTTTTCCTCAAAATGCTTCATTTTGGATTCAATGGACTTCAAAAGGCGTACTTCCGGAGAATCCTGATTTCTAATTTTCGGATGTAGATAATACAATACGTTCACTACCAACTATAGATAAGTGACAGATAAAGTAAAAATCAACCTTCGTATATATTTCTTTTACTTCTGTTTGATGAAAAACATTGGGAAATCCGTTTTAATTTCAAAGGTGTGATAGTTTTAGCCCTTAGACTGTTACAAGAACAACTTGAAGCTGGATAAGGACAGATCTTCTTCTGCCGACTATGCATTTTACACGAAAAGAGCTGCACGCAGCAATAAGCTTTTATGAAAACGTGAAAGCCGAAACATGTGCGCGAAGCAAAACGATGGTGGAAGTGTATCGCAAGCAAACAGCTGGCGGGAGACGCAATCCGTTAATGAAGGTTTGTTGTAGACCTGCCTGCCTGGCTAAGTAATTAGTGATCCCTCAAGCTAACTCAATCTGTTATCGATCATATGTTACTATGTTGTTCAATATCTTCTTCAGCACACAATATCAACCTTCCTGGTTAGTCGACATAAATCTGACAATCTAATTAACCTTAAAGAAAATATACATAACCTAGTTTAATATGAAAGCTCACTTAAGCATCGTGTCGATGAATATCGTCCAAACATGTATGTCACCATTCTTTAAGCAAATCTGAATAGCTATATTCTCCTTTCTGGTTTTTGATCAGAATCAATCAAATCTAATTTGTGATATTGTTTATGACACTTATTCTGATTCTCTAATTACACATTTACTTGTCTATTACTATTGAAAAGTAAGTTGTAATAATGTATTTATTAATAAGGTCTAAAAGTGCCTTTTTGAAAATCTTGAAATCCGAAATTTAATGCTTTACTTTCTGATATTTTATAATTTATTTATATGTTTAATTACTTGTTTGTTTACTTATTTTGCTTTCCATCTCGTATAACTCTTTCCACTCATACTAGAAACACCTTAAAGATGCGCTTAAAGAAAAATTATTATTAGTGCAATTCAAAAGCATAGCCACCATTGAAGAAGAGAGACTTGTTCTTAAAATATAAATTTGCATGCCTAGTGTCTAGGTGATCCGGGCAAGTCCAGTAGGCTACAACATGAAGCTCTGATAACCAGCCACAGAATGCACCCCAGAGTTCATTCCCACATTTGAAGTCTCGGGAATAGTACCGGTACCCACTCAGTACCGGAAATTTGAAAGCTACGATAGGCAGCGGTCCCGACCACAAAAGGCAACATTCTGCGTGGTGGTTAAAACTTAAATTGAGTTTTATTTATGGACGCTCTTTAACTACTATGGTTTTTAGCGTCCCATTCCATATTGGGCGTGAAAGACCGCTAATTTTGCTCAGAGGCCTCTTTATTAGACTTGAGGTTCTTTTACGTGCCGTAAATCTACGACACGGGACCACCGGCTTAACTTCCCTTCCGAAGGAAGCCATGCTAAGGATTTTTACGACCGAAAAAATCCATCGCCCTCCGCCGGGTCTGAACCCGCGACCTTGGGAACTAGAGGCTAGCACGGTACCACTAGTCCACGGCCACATCACTCCTTCAAATCAGTTGGATGATCGTCTACCTCTGCCATGCGTAAGTGGGCGGGAGGTCGGCAATCGAGTTGGTAGGTCTAGGCCACATTCGGAATGTAGTGCTACAGGATCAACTTTAAAAGCATATTAAAGCATGTTAATTTGTAAAGAATTACATGCATATGAAGCATACTTCTTCAAAACTTGACTTTTATTGTTGTTACTCTAACATATTGTTATACACCGGGGTGAGGCCAAAAGGTTTGCAGCTAAAATATTAAATTTAGTTACCCCGGCATAAACATTGGGGGACGCAGCGTCAGTGGCAACAAAGAGATACCAGGAACTTGCTGCACAAAACTAAAGTGTGCGTGGGATATTTATAAATAATACATATGAATTCACGTTTAACTTTACCTTGGCACTGCTAAATGGTTCCAAAATGGTTGCAAACACTGGGGGAGATGCTACACGCACACATAGTCCACGCACGCTACATACAAATCACACACTCTCAAGACTGACTCTTCTCACAGACCCACGCTCTCAGACAAAGAGGTTCTTCCCTCAACTTGGCTTCACACCCTTTGACTAGGAATTGGAAGGAATTGTCGCGCCGGACAAGAATTCAAAGTTGCAAACGAAATAATTACTTCAACAATATCATTATACACAGCAATAATGTGTCCGGCGCGACAATGCACAAACAAATAAATAAAAATAATGACCAACAAAAATGACGAAATGTAAGGCTTCTTAATGTGTTAACGTAAAGGAAGGTAGAGCTTCAGTTCTATGAGAAAGGGGTCAGAAATTCTATTAGTCAGTGCGCAACCTGATGCTATATAACTTCTAGAAATAGTTTCAGAGTTTGCATCCAACCTGCATGAGCTGATATGATTCTGTCTTACTTCAGGTGAGGTGAAACATCTGTCCGATGTTGAGATTTCGCTGGAATAAATATCAGCACACACAACAAAGTTTTAGATAAAATTGTTCTTCTTCTCCAGTTTTGTCCAACTGAAAAAAAGTTCTACGATGATATACGAAGCAAGCTGGCAATAAAAGCGATTGTGGCTTCTTAATTATGTGCTTCAGACAACAAAAACTTTCCAACTCCGTATTCCGTTCTAAATCATCGTATCTAACAATAATTTTATTCAGGTTCACTTAAAGCTGCAAATAATGAGGCTGCTCAAATCACTGTAGAAGAACAGACTGATAAAAAATATTCTACTGACCCCAAGCTCAGATTTCGTTCTAGTTGAAAGGTTCGAAAATTGAAACAGTTTTGGCCCAAAGTGGTATTTAGGGCGCTTTCGAGCGTTAAAAGTTTAGGAATTCGGGCGCGGAAGTAACGTAACAATAGAAGTCAGCGACATCAGAGAGACTGCTCTGGTGAGTGGTTAAACGCGTGGAGCACAAAATGGACCTCTTAAAAGATCGAAGCTTGATAACCAGCCTAAATATCCTCTGGAACAAAACTGAATTTCTCTGTCAGGGAACCTCGCAAACTGAATTACAGCCACGTGTTTTACTGTGGTTATCATAGTGACTAACATGTATTCTCAGCAATGTTGTATAGTTATATATCTATACCTGAATAAGTGATAATAAATTATCTTATTTTAAATACAACATGACTACATGAGACTTTAAGCCATATAGAAAACTTAAAAAATATTATATTATATACATTACTTTGAGTTGAGTTGCTATTTTTTCTTTCTTTGATCTATCATGCATTTTAACGCCGTGGTTATTTATACCTGGTGGGTCATAACAAATTCATATTGCTTTATTTTTCTAAACCATTTTTCTCTTACTCTCCCCATATATTCTCCTATTCTTTTTATATCCGTCTCCTTTTGTATTTTCATTATCCTAACTTTTAATACTTCTTTACTAACATTCTCCCATTCTTTAGGAAAAAACTGATCGCTCTACAACTTAGTTTCTTCACATTCAATTATATAATGCAAATCATTATCTGCCTCCCCACATAGAGGACATCTATCCAAATTCGCTCCCTTCCTATCTCCCCTTAGCCTATATGCACTTAATCTGGACCAGGCCCACCCTTCTCTCACTAACCTATTACCTACATATAGTTCCAAACTTTTCTTTCCTTCCAGACTTTGAAATAATTCTTGTTTCTCTATATCTTCTTCTCTATTCCTCACTTCTTTCCAGGAACCTTTAAATAACCCCTCTCTCTCCTCCCATAAGTTACCCATTCCTATTTCCTGTAAAATTGTTCTAATTCCTTGAGCCCAGTTCATCCCATTTTTTCTTGTGTTATTAAACATTGCCTTAAGATATTATGCTCGTCCAATGATTTCTATCTAATATTTAAGTATCCTTTCTACTATCATGCCCTTGCTACCTACTCTTCCCAACTCCAACATTACTGCTCCATTAGCTGATGAAATAGGTAAACCTAACATACATTTACAGAACGATCTACGTACTTTATCAATCATCTCCCATCCTTTGTCACTTCCCCAAATCTCTGATCCATAGATCATTTTTGCTTCAACTACAGCTTTGTAAACGCTTTCCAACCATTTAATTTGCATATCTGGTATTTTCTTTAAGCATATTCTTATATCAGTCATTGCTAATCTTCCCTTAGCTAAGGCACTTACCTTGTGATCATTCCATCACCCATTACTACTTATTCTCACTCCCAAATAATCAAACTTGTTTACTATTTGCAACTCTTCCCCTTCCACATATCACTTTTCCTCCTTCTTTAATTTATAGCTTATATATAGGCATGTAAACAGCATAAAACATACTTTACATTAAGTGATTAAAAATCAAGTACCTCTAATAATGCTATTTAGGAGAACATTGAGCAATATCGTTTGCTTAACGTTTAATGATAAGAAATGCAACAAAACATTAAAAAGCTGTAAAAAGAATGCTGGAGGTTCAAACATATATGTAGGATTAATAATTAACTGAAATAAGCTTTACCATTATGTAGCGCCTTTCCCTGTAGACTTTCTACTTTGTTCCCTTTATTTACATAACATCTAGAGCGTTGTCGTAAATAAAGAGTTAAATTTTACTCAGATTGTAAAAAGCACTTGCTCCCTCTTTCGCTTTTCCTGTACAAAAGAGTTACTCATAACCGGCAGAATACTTTGGTATGTTAATGCATCCCTAAAGGTCAGATGTGTTATACTCATGTGACTTTCTCTACCTACTATCGTTTATTATAATGTAGCTTCCAAAACCTATTCTTATAAAGGCTTATTACTTTTTCCACTACGTAGATATTCTACCCAAAATTTCGATACAGGGATTTCACCGGAAGTACATGTTTGGAGACTCCAAAAATCTAAATAAAGCAATTTTGGAAACATGCACCTGTATGTGTGTATATGTGTGTGTCTATCTGTGAATGCATAACTCAAAAACGAAAAGTCGGATAAATATCAAATTTGGTGTTTGAGTTTAAATCTTCCAAGGATGGGACACGAAGATTTTCAAGAAAATCTCCACCCCAGAATACCGTTTACATGGAGCATTTTTCGAAAATTTTAACTTTCTCAAAAATGGCTCTACGATTTTGATGTTTAAGATTTTTTTTCATATGTTTAAGATATTTTCATGGTAAATTAAATTTATATTTTAAATTTTCTTGGAATGTTCCAGAGTCTTCATTGTGAACGAATTTTGCATAACTGTAAACCGTAAGAGATAGACAAAATTTTACTACACATAAAATGTTGATGTCGTTAAAACACGCACTTTATGCCACATACATTTTTTTGTCGAGTGAATCATTTCCGAGTTATCCCTTGTTATTTGTTTGAATTTTCCAATACTTATACTTCTTCTCAAATGGGAATTTACTATTCGTTTTTTATGTCCTGGACATGCAAAGAGAATGAAGTGCTCCACATAGCAACCAGCTCTTAATAGAGTTAAAGCTATAGCTTAAAACCTACCATATTCCCCTTGCAGCTCAAGAAAATTGAGCACTAAGATCAACATCTCGCTATCTCGATTAACACGAAGCAGATAGATAATAAGCATTTGTAAAAATAGTTTCTACAGAGTAGAGAAAGCACTGTGAGTGCAACACATCAGACTTTTTTTCTATCTACTTCATGTTAATCGAGTTAAAGCTTAGCAGAAATGGTTTCATTACATATTTCATCTGAACTAGTGATCAGATTTTTAAAAGCTAATCGCTATATGCTAGCCCAGAGGTTGCATGCTATTTCTATGACACCCCGCAAAACAACTGAACAGCGACAGTACTTAAAAATACTATGGAAGAATTCAAACCAATAAAAACGAATATCCCGAAAATGGCTAATGCCACAGAAATAAATGAGTTTTTATTTATGGACGCTTTTTAACTGCTATGGATCTTAGCGCCCCTTCTATATTAGAAGTGAAATACCCGAAATTTTGCCCAGAGAACTCTTTATCAGGCTTGAGGTTCTTTTACGTGCCGTAAATCTACGACACGGGAGCACCGGTTTTACTTCCCTTCCGAAGGAAGCCAAGCTAACGTTTTTTTACGCCCGAAAAGATTCATCGCCCTCCGCCGGGTTTGAACCATCGATCTCCGGAACTAGAGGCTAGCATGATACTCCTAGACCACGGTGGACGACTAATGCCACCGAGTTTATTTGACACAAGTTGTGTTTTTTAAAGAGATCTGCTGTTTTTTGTGCATTCATTTTTTTTTATGTTTCTCTTACGGTTAACCAGTTATACAAAATTATACAAAATTCCTTCCAAATAAAGAGGACTTAAAAAGCTATTTCCAGAAAATTCGAAATATAAATTTTATTTGTCATGCAGATATCTTAACTGTGTAGTGTTTTAATTAAAATTGTTAGTTATTTTTGAGAAAAAAATCGAAAATCTCTCAAAATATTCCATGTAAAGGGAGTTTGGTCTAGGAAGTTTTTCTTGATAACTTTTGTATGGCATTTTTTGGAGAACGTTTTTGGGATATAGTATTCACAGATACAGATACACACACATGGTATTTATTTCTAAACTACCTTTTGAATACAGGGGGCTCAAAACATGTACTATACATGAAATTTCGATATGGAATTTTTGATTGGAAGGATTTTCTACCTACTAGGTACGTGTAGAGAAAGTAAAAATTGAAAGCATCAGCCATAAATTTGACACACGATGTGCTATATAGACATTACGACTTCTGAAGTACTTTTCTTTCTGAAACGAAAAATGGCACATTACACTACATTAGTTGCGAAATAAAAACACATGTTAATAAAATATACTTTGTAAACGTTTAAAACTTTTGTGATTAATAAAATGCGCTATCGAGCAGGTGGCAATGTTTTAAAAACCACATCATCGCAATTTATTTCAACTTTAATTGTGAATGTTATTTTAACATTGAAGCATTTTCATTGTTTATCTACATTTCATGATACATAACCTTTGATATTTTAGTGGGTAATACGTGACAAAGTCAAAGGAAGTTTTCAGAAATAATAACTTCACAAAGAATTGCGGAGTTTCTTTACGAAGTAATATTTTAAGAACTGTATTATCTTGAAATTAGGTGCATGAAGCCTGTTGATGGAGCTGAGATTGAAGAAATTGAGAAGAACGAAGCAAATGTCATGTAATAAGTAATATAACATGAAATTACGGTAAAATGGAACTATAATAGCTTGACATATTAAGGCATTTTTCTAGATGTTCACTGTTTATAAACGTGAAAACTTTGATTTTTTATTCATTTTTTGACTTAGAAAACTCGAATTTTTTGGTTAAACCTTACCTACACCTAACCATAAATATATTCTGTATCATGTTATAACTGCTTAAAGATTTACAACGAACAAAACTTTACTTCGGCTTGGTTTAGTTATAAAGTATTACTTTATGACTAAGAAGTGTGTATTATTCAAGTATTGTATTATTTAAACATTCTCTACCACGAACGTATTATGTATAGAAGGTATTGTATTCTATCCATAAATTCCATATCCGTATTTCACCGAAAATGTATGTTTTAAGACCCCTGAATCCAGAAAAAGCATTTTTAGAAAAAGCACCGTGCGTATGTCTATGAACAGCATAACTCAAATGCAAAAAGTCTTTACGTGGAACAATTTTTGTTATATTTTATTTTCTCCAAAACAACACAGATCCACTTTTGAGAACCATTTTCTTAAAAAATTTTCTGGTGATTTTGATTAAATTTTCCGCGAATAGTCTTTGAAGTCCTCTTGATTCCGACTGAATGTTTTATAAGTGGTAAACAGCACGAGAATAGTGAAAATCAAACCGCAGAAGAAATGTAGATTTCATTAAAACACACAGTTTATGTCAAATACATTGTTTTTGGCACTAACCATTTCAGAGACATTCTTTTTATTGTACTTTGTACTTTATGTACTACGTTCTTTCTGTAAGTAAGGAAGTATTGTATTCCACTCAAAACTTTTATGCCGAGGTTTCACCAGAAGTATATATTTTGAGGCCCCCATAAACTCAAAACCAATCAGGAAAAGGTCTTTGTATATGTGTACACAAAGTCAAACCGACTTTGAACACCATAACTGGAAAACGAAATGTCCGATAAAAACCAAACATGGTATTTAAGTTCAGTATTTTCCAAAGATGCGATAAAAGGATTTCCAAGAAAAGCCCTCACCTCGAACTATCCTTTACCTTGAGATAGTTGTTTTCTCGTTATTAGCACCACGCTTTGGGCGGCAATTTGAAATTGTTTATTACTACTGTTTGCACCACGTATTGCGGGAGATATGTTTCTTGGAATTTTCGCCCCACGTACGATACAAGCTTTCCGGTGGCCTTAGCCCCACGTTTAAAAATCAACGTTTATTTAAATATTATATATGTATGCCTCGGATGCGCCAGTAGTAATTTGCAGAAACACGTATCTCTTAGCAGGGGTAGTACGGCTAAAGAATGAAGGCTTACACAAATTATAATGGTATTTAACTTTGTGTTATTAATCTTTCACACGATTAAATAACACTTCACTGATGTATCCTACTGTAGAGCTGTGAGATTATTGTTACTTTTTAACACGTAAGCGTTATTTTATTCACGAGTAGTGATTTTTTTTTGTCTCACACTGAATACGTATAAAATCGAACTGATCGGGGACGCTGCCTTCTAGCGTCTAGCGTCTACCGCTTAAATTTGTATATTTCCACTATTTCAAGTCTCTGATTGGATAATCCTACTCCAATAGAATACTTTTATTTAACTTAACTAGTTTTGATTGGCTATTTATGAACTGTTTTAAAGATTACATTATTGTTCCAAACATTATTAGTAGCCTTTATTAAACTTTCTAAGTTATTGTTGCCTCAAGGTTACCTCATTGTTACCTCATTGTTAGCAACTTTCGGCTTCTATTTTATAATTCTGTTTGCTACGGAAGATATTTTGTTTCTATTCTCACAAAGCTCCTACGTTGTTAAATTACGTAATACATTCACATAACATTATTATACCTGTACATAATAATATAAACATAATACAATGACTGTTACATACATTTTATACATTATATTATACACAGATTGCTTTAAGGCGGGCTGTTATTGAATTTTATATTATATAATTAGACTGTTATCATTTAAGTGTTAAAAAATACTGCCTCAACCTGGAAGATTTTGCGAAGTTTCCGATTTTCTCAAAACTGGCTCTAACGATTTTGATTAAAATACTATATTTTTAAATATTTAGATTTCAAATAAAATGTATAGGTATCTTGAATTTTTCGGGAATAGCCTATAAAGTCCTCTTTATTCGAAAGGAATTTTGCATTCTTGTATTTAAATGGTAAACGTTAATAAACAAAGATTACAGATCTTTTTAAAATACAGCATTTATTTCAAATAAATATTTTGTGGCATCAGCCATTTTCGAGATGTCCGTTATAGTATGTTTAAATACTGTTGTTACTTCTACATTCTCTGCTTGCATTTACAGTACGTAGAGAAGTACGCAATGCACCCAAAAGTTCGATGTTGAGATTTCACTCTTTTAGGAAAAGGTCCGTGTATGTGTCCTTGAACAGCATAACCCACAACCGAAATGTCCGATAAATACCAAACTCGGTATTTAGATTCAGATTCTTTAAAAGATGGGACGCGAATATTTTCAAGAAAATCCCCAACCCAAACTATCCTTTTCATGAATCATTTTCGAAACTTTTTCTTTTCTCAAAAATTGCTCTAGTGACTTTGCTTAAAATGCCCTATGCATAAGATATTTAGTTGAGGAACAAAATGTAGATTCTGAATCCTCGGAGAACAATCTATGAAGTCCTATTCATACGGAAAGAGTTTTGCATAATTTTGTACAAATCGTAAGCCGTAGCAGATGGACAAAAGCGTTCTACATAAAAAATGTAGGTCTCTTAAAAATACAGGATTTATTTCATATAGGTAACCTTTCTGTGGCTTTAACCACTTCCGAGATATACCAGGTGGTCTAACCGCGGCGTATTTGACATGTGCAAATAACACTTTGTGCGTTAAAAGAGTTGCAGAACTAAACGGGACGATTCCAAGTAAACAGAGGTCAGTGGGAAACTGGGGCATTAGCGCCCTATAAATAATAATAATAATAATAATAATAATAATAATAATAATAATAATGCTTTTAGAAGCGTACACATGGATACACTGAGATGGTTAGAATATCGTATCAACAGCGGCAAAATTTCGAACACCTATTTAATAAGCGAAGTCACCACAACAGTACCGTTAGAATTAGATGATAATAGTAATAATAATAATAACAATAATAGCAACAATGACCTTTATAATAGCAAGCAAAAAAAAGTGGTAGTGAAACGCTGCGAGCTCTCGTGTTCATAGTATAGTCGCGCTTATAGTCCGTAATGTTGGACAAGAACAGCGGAAACACAATTAAAGACATTTTATGTGATACATTCACATGTCTTTCACTACCCTCCATCGTTTATTAGTGGGTATACAAACTATTCTTACTGAACTTATTTTTCCGTCTACTACATTTTGATGCAAATAAATCTTTGCAGAAGTAGCTGTATTACAGATTTCGTTATAAGTAAAAAGGGAACAGTGATAGTCAAATGTTCAAGAACTGGACGCTATATGCTGGCCTTAAAATTCCATACTGTTTCCATGCAATCGCGAGAAACAACTGAATGTTGACAGCTCTTAAGAGAATGGCTCAGAAATGAACAATTGGAACCTTTAATAACGGATATCTCAGATATGACTTATGCCACAAAATATTATTGGAATAAATTATTTGTTTTAAAGAGAAGTACATTTTTTGTGCAGTACGTTTTTGTCTATCGTTTAGCGTTTAATAATTATACAAGATTACACAAACTTCCCTCTAAATGAAGAGGATATCACAGGCTGTTCCTAGAAAATTCAAGATATATATTTTATTTGTCATGTAAACATCTTTAATGTTATATTTTAATCAAAATCGTAAGAGCCATTTCTTAGAGCATCAACATTTTCGAAAAATGTTTGACGTAAAGGGTAGTTAGGAGTTTGGGGATTTTCTTGAAAATACTTATGTCCTTATGTCCATGTAAGATACTTAACTTAAACAGCAAGTTTGGTATTTATCAGACTTTTCGTTTTTAGCTATGCTATTCACAGACGCACACACACCGACATTTTCCAAAAATGTTTTATTTGGTTTCGGGGGGGGCCTCAAAACATGTAATTCCGGTGAAATTTCGGTATTGAATTTTTGGGTGGAATGCAATATCTTCTCTACCTACTATGTACGTGGTAGAACAAGTAAAACAGCTATGGACGGATACGGATAGGTGAAATAAAGACACTTGAATTATTTGACAGTCCAAAAAGTGCTGTTTATTCCCTCGAAATTAAAGCCTGTGTAAAGTGAAAAATATTCTTAGACCTTTGTAGTCTATTTTTGTCTATCATCACGGGCTGTGCACTCTATTGCAAATCTGAGAAGTGCCTCTCAATGAACGTGATCTGCTCATCGTCTTTGCTGAAAGACAAGAGGAGTAGAAAGAAACTCGACTGGCCCCGTAGCTCAGTCGATAGATCACCTGCCTGCTGTGTGAGGGGTCCCGGGTTCGATTCCAGGGTTAAGAGTTGGAATTTGTCAGTTGACAGAAACCCAAAGACAAGCGGATACGAGTTAACACCCGCCTATAGGCAATAATATGCTGCAACGGTTAAGATCATTGTTAACTAAAGATATGGTATAAGTGTAAGTTAAAAAGAATCTTGCTTATTCTAATTCGCCAGTTCTTCAGTGATCTGTGTTTACTTGTAATTACCCCGTTGAGTTCTGCAACTTTTTAACGTACCAAGGGATATCTTCACACTTGAAGTATGATGTAGTTGGGCCACTTGGTATGTCATTATTGGTTCGAATTTTTAAAACTAAGTGACTGTAAAAGTGCTGTTGCTATTCAGTTGTTCCTCGCGATGTCATGGAAAGAGTATGGAATTGATAGGCCAAGATATAGGGACTAGCTTTTAGAAATTTGACCTTTGATTATTTTTCCTCTATTCCAGTTGTACCTTCAACAAAGTATGTAAAGAAACTACTTCCGCAATGGTTTATCTCAACATGAAGTTAGGTAAGAAAATAAGCTATGTAACAATAATTTGTGGAAGGTACGTGAAAATTAAGAATAGAAGGTAGAGAAAGACAAGTGAAGGTTACACATACGATTTCTGTAAACTGTCGTCGCAATTCACAAGCTTCTTGCGATACCATGGAAACAGTATTTATTTTCAAAGCTGGCATATAGGAAACAGCTTTTGAAACATTTCACTATCCCCTCTCTTGTATCCTCTTGTGCCAGCAACGAAATATGTAATGAAACCATTTCTGCAAGTGTTTATCTCTATCAACGTAATGTAGACATTAATAAACCATTGGCAACAATACACTGCAAAGGCAATACAGAAATAAACTATAATAGAGTGGATAGAGAAATTCATGTGAACAAAACACATAAAATCTTTACAGAAATTCCCGTGTTTATGTGCATGTTTATATCAGTGGCAAGTGTGTGTGCTTGAGAGTGAGCAGCATAGCTCAAAAACGAGAAGTTTAATAAATATCAAACTAAGTATTTAAAATCAGCATCTTATTAAAATGCGATGCAAATATTTTTTATGAAAATCCTCCAATTCCAAACTACACTTTTCATAGAACATTTTTTGAAAGTTTGAATTCTTCAAAAATGGTTCTAGCGATTTTGAATAAAAATGCTTATCGATCAAACGCGAATCGTTCTCTCGCAGGGACGATTATGCACACCGTAAACTTCACACACCGAAATACACAGAAGGTTTGACGAACAGATGATCCATTTTGATAATACAGTTTCACAGTTTCTATGCGTTGCTGAATGCTGTAACGTTCCATGGCTATTTGTCAATAACAACTGTAACCACGTGAAAAAAATGACTGCTGTAATTCAGTAACAACGTCAGCTATCACATGTTAAAAATAGCACACTCTTGTTGAAAGACTCTTTACTATCAAATATTTAAGATATTTGCATGCTAAGTAAAACGTATACTTTGAATTTTCTGCAAATCGCTTGTGAAGTCCTCGTCATTCTAACTGAATTTCGTATAATTAATAAACCGTAACAAATACGTAAACTAAATCATACTACACAAAACATGTAGAACTCGTTAAAGCGCATAATTTATGTCAAATAATTTTTATGGCGTTAATCATTTATAAGCTATCTATTTTTTCTTATTGGTTTGAACGTGCAAATACTTATTCGTTTCAAGTGATAAATGGTTATTCGTTTTTTTTGTGCATGCAATCGTGTAAGGAGCTTGGAATTTCAAAGTTATAACATTTCGATTAACAGGAAGTAAGCAGAACAATAAGATTTTGAAAGAATGGCTTTTAGAAGAGTGAGCACAGAAAGTCGTGTGAATGCAACACATATTCTTAATAAGAATCATCACTTCGTGATAATTATACACTTTTCCAGTATTTTATAAAGAAACGATAAGTATAAACTGTTTAATCACGGGGTGATAAATGCTGATCTGTTACATTCACAGGACTTTCTCTACCACTGTTATTACAATAGCGCATTCTTCTATCTGCTTCGCGATAATCCAGATAAACATTTGCAGACTGTTTTATTACATACCAATAGGTTCCATGTCGTTGCACGATTAGATTTTTAAACTCGAATGACGATTCAATTCATTTCATTTACCACCGCCTGTTCGTAATGAAATTATTGTATAATGATCAAGAGAATTTTTCAGGTTAACAACCCCCTTTACCCCTTATAATTGTAATTTTCAGCCAGTCATTCCTAATGACAGATGAACAATCTCCAGGCATTCACGCAAAAATGATGTAAACATCGACGGAACGTTTGAGCCACTTAACCCCCCCACCCAGTCTTCAGAGCTCTGGAAGTGCTCCACAGCTTTTATGTACCCTTTGGCGGAAGAACAGTCACTGATCGGAATGGTTGAGTAATTCTTAAATAATTACAGCAGGTGAAATTTTAAACCTTTGTACCTACGTTCTCTTTGGTCCCGTGGGAGTTATATAATAACGTAGGAGGTACAACTTTTCACATAATGCAGAAACCCATAACATACACAACGAATGTCGTCTAGGGGTAGAATGCTAGCCTCTAATTCCTGAAGTCGCGGCTTCAAACCCCGCGGAGGGCGATGGATTTTTCGGGCGTAAAAATCCTTAGCAAGGCTTTCATCGGAAGAAAATATAGCCGGTGATCCCGCATCGTACATTTACGGCACGTAAAGGTACCTCAAGCCTGATAAAGAACCCCTGGTAGTTAAACAGCATCCATAAATATATCTCAATTTAATTTTAATATACAACGAAAGAGAACTGAAGCTGGTGAGTATATAGATTACGCACTCTCAGATCTCCAGGTTAACCTCTTTGGAGAAGACATATAGTCCGTGACTGGAGAAAAGCATATTTCTCACCTATTAATTAAAACACCTGATATGTTACATTCACATGCCTTTCTCTACCCTCTGGCGCTAACTAGAGTGTATACAAATCATTCTTACTAAAGCTTATTTTTCCTCTAGTACATTTGAATCCAAAAAAAACCCTTGCAGAAGTAACTACATCACACATTTCGTTATAGATACAAAGGGAGCGGCGATAATGAAATGTTTAAGAACTGGAGCTGTATGCTATATGCCGGCCTTAAAATTCCATACCGTTTCCATGCGATCGCGGGAAACATCTGAAAATCGATGGAACTTTAAAAGGTCAGGTATAGAATAATTCGAAACTTTAATAACGGATATCTCAGAAACGGCTTATGCCACAAAACCATATTTTAAGTAAATTGTGTGTCTCAAAGCCACCTATGTTTTCTGTGTGGTATCATTTAACGTTTACAAATTATACAAGATTATTCAAAATTCCTTCAAAAGAAGAGGACTTCCTATGCTATTCCCAGAAAGTTCAAGATATGCATTTCATTTGTCATGTAAATATCTTTAATATATAGTATTTTAATCAAAATGTATCATTTTTATAGAAAATCAAAATTTTTGAAAAATGTTCCAAGTAAAGGGTAGCTTATGGTGGAGGGACATTTTTTAAAATCTTCCTGTCGCATCCTTGGAATATCCTAAATACAAACACCAGGATTTATTCGGTGTTTCGTTTCTTAGTTATACTGTTAACAGACACACACAGACATGTTTCCAAAAACGCTTTATTTGGATTCAGGGCGCCTCAAAACATGTATTTCAAGTGAAATCTCGGAATCGATTATTTTAGTGGAATACAATACTTTCCCTACTAACTATATGTAGTAGCGAAAATAATAAGCTTGCTAAAGAATATCTTGTAGAAGCTATACGAAGATAAGTGATAATGGATAGAGAAAGTCATATGAATGTAACATATCCGATTTTTCATGTGGTAACACATTATTAGTTCTATTCCTTCATCCTTGTTTTTCTTTCTTTTTACTCTCTGTTCAATGTATAGTAAATAAGAGATGTATTATATCCACCCAAAAATACGATGTCGAGGTTTCACCGGAAATCTGTGTTTTGAGGCCTCCTGAAACCAAAGAAAGCATTTTTAGAAAAAGGGCCGTCTGTTTGTTTGTATGTCTGTCTGTGTGTGTTTCCGTGAACTGCATAACTCAAAAACGAAAAGACGGATAAATACCAAACTTGGTATTTAGATTCAGTATCCTCCAAAGAGGCGACACGAACATTTTCAAGAAAATCCCTGTATCGCAACTACACTTCATATGGAACGTTTTTCGAAAATGTTGATTTTATAAAAAATGACTATAATGATTTATATACACATATCATAAATTATAAATATTTATATGACGAATAAAATGTATGCCCTGAATTTTTTGGGAACATGCTTTGAAGTCCTTTTCATTTGGAAGGAATTTTGTATAATCTTGTATAACGAACGATAGACGAAAACGTGCTATACAAAAAATGCAGACCCCTTTAAAACACACAATTTTGTTTAAATACGTTCCTTTGTGGCATAACTATTTCTGGCATATCCTTTAGTAATGGTTCAAAGTGCTCATTTTTGGTCATCCTTTAAAGTTCTTCTAATATTCAGTTGTTTCTAGCGATTGCATGGAAACAGTACGGAATTTGAAGGACAGCATATATTGCCCAGTTCTTAACATTTGGCTATCGCTATTCTCTTTGTATCCTAACGAAATGTGTAATGTAGCTATTTCTGCAAAGGTTTATTTGGATAAAAATGTAGTAGATAGAAAAAGAATATCTGTTGTGATTTATTCACATGATCTTCTCTATCCTCTATCGTTTATTATGAAGTATACGATGTATTCCTGCTAAAGCTTATTGTCCTATCTACTATATTTAATCCAAATAAACATTTTCAAAAATACTACGTTCGCATTTCGTTATAAATACAGAGAGAACAGTGACTGTCAAATGTTTAAGAACTGGACGCTATACGCTGGCCTTAAAATTCCATACTGTTTCCATCAATCGCAGAAGCAACTGAAAATCAATGGGACTAAAGTATTGCACAATTCGAACAGTTAATAGCGAATATCTCAGAAACGGCTTATGTCACAATAAAACATATTTGAAGTAAACTGTTTGTTTTAAACAGATCTAGATTTTTTGTGTATGGTCTATCGCTTAACGTTTACCAGTTATACAAGATTATACAAAATTCCTTCCAAATGAAGAGAAAATCCCAGAATTTTTCAATCAAAACCTTTAGACCCAATTTTTATAAAATAACAAATTTCAAAAAGTTTCCACGTAAAGGGCAGTTTGGGGTGGGGAATTTTCTTAAAAATCTGTATGTCGCATTCTTCGTATACGCTAAACTCAAATGCCAAGTGTGGTAGTTATCCGACTTTTCGTTTTTGAGTTATGCTGTTTACGGACAGACACACAGACCTACACAGGAACATGTTTCGAAAAATGCTTTATTTGAATTCAGGGCGCCGCAAAACGTGTATTTCCGGTGAAATCTCGGTATCGACCTTTTGGGTGGAATGCAATACTACGCCTATTTACTATAGTTACGTAGTAGAGAAAGTAATAAGCCTTAATAAGAATAGTTTTATACCCACTAATAAAGATGGAGGATAGAGAAAGTCATGTGAATGTATCACGTTAATTTTTCACTTTCTCTAGCGTGTAAGTAACAACATTCGATATTGTTCATCAGAAATACATGCTTTGAGGGCCCTGAATCCAAAAAAAGCATTTTAGAAAAATAGGTTTGCTGTTTGTGCCTGAGTCTGTGTATGTGCCTGTGAACAGCTTAACTCAAAAACGAATAATCAGATCAACACCAAACTTGGTATTTAAGTTCAATACCTTTCAAAGATGCTACACAAACATTCTTAAGGAAGTCCATCTTCCCCAAACTACCCTTTACATGGAGCATTTTTCGAAAAGTTTGATTTTCTAAAAAATGATTTTAATGATTTTGATTAAAATACCATAAATTAAAGATATTTATATGGCAAATAAAATGTGTATCTTGAATTTTCTGAAAATATCCTGTGAGGTCATCTTCATTTAAAAGGAACCTTGTATAATCTTATATAACTGGTAAACTTTAAGCGATAGACGAATATGTACTACACAAAAAATGTGGATCTCCTTAAAACGCACAATTTATTTCAAATAAGCGTTTTATGGATAATCCATTTCCAAAATATCGTTATTAATGGCACGAATTGTTCAGTTCTTGGTCATTCGCTTAAAGTCCTGTCATCATGCAGCTGTTTCGCATTTGCATGGAAACACTATGGAATTTTAAGGCCAGGATATATGTCTAAAACATTTGACTATCGCTGTTCACTTTGTATCTATAACAAAATATGTAATGTAGGTATCTCTGCAAAGTTTTATTTGCATTAAAACGTAGAAGATAGAAAAATAGTAGTAAGAATAGTTTGTATACCCAAAATTAAACGATAGAGGGTAAGGAAGGTCATTGATGTATCACATCAGATTATTACTTTCTCTACTACGTATAGTAAGTAGGGGAAGTATTGCATTCCACTAAAAAATTCGATACCGAGATTTCACCCGGAATACACATTTTGAGGCCTTCTGAATTTAAAAAAAGCATTTTTGGAAGCATGTCCGTATGTGTGTCTGTGTGTCTGTCTGTGCATCTGTGAACAGCATAACTCAGAAACGAACAGTTGGATAAACACCAAACTTGGTATTTAGGTTCAGTATCTTCCAGAGATGCGACATGAAGGTTTTCAGGAAAATGCCCCCACCCCAGATTACGCTTTACATGGAACATTTTTCGAAAATATTAATTTTCTCAAAAATGGCTCTAACGATTTTGATTAAAATATCATATATTTAAGATATTTTCATGTCAAATAAAATGTATATCTTGAATATTCTGGGACTGTCTCCAAAAGTGTTCTTCATTGTGAACGACTTTTGCGTAACTGGTAAACCATAAGAGATAAACAAAGTTTTACTATACAAAAAATGTAGACCGCGTTAAAATACATACTATATGTCATATACATGTTGTTGTAGAGTGTACCATTTTCGAGATACTTGTTATTCCCTTAAATTTTCCAATACTTATACTTTTTCTCAAATGGGAATTCGATATTAGTTTTTTTTAAGTCTGGACACGCAAAGAGAATGGAATGCGCCACATAGCAACCGGCTCTTAAAAGATTTGACTATCGCTTAAATACTACCAATTCCCCTTGAATCTACAAGAAAATTAGCAATAAGATTAACATCTCGATATCTCGATTAACATGAAGCATATGGAGAAGAAACGTTTGTAAAAATAGTTTGTACAAGCGTAGAGAAAGTCATGTGAGTGTATCACATCAGATTTTTTTAAACCTCCTGGCCATGCATGTGAATGGAATATTAAGATTGTTGCATAACCACCCGCTTTTAAAGTATTTGGCTATGGCTAAGGGCTGCTATAATTCCCCTTGGGTCTATAACGAAATCTATATAAAGAGAGCAAATTTGCGTACTTATGGTAATCTCAAAATCCAGTCTACAGAGCCTGATAATTCTTTCACCATCGAAAAGCCTAATTCGTTCTGATGGACACGGGGCTACAAAACACCTTCTAGTTTCATTTGATAAATTAATAAAATACTTAAAAGGATGTACTTGAATACGAACTCGTTTAAGTTCTAAAAGAACATGCTTACGAAGTAGGCCTTGACTTATAGTTGTGAATGCCATAGAGTAGAAAATAGTTTTTGTTACTCGACAGAATATATATGTAAAATAAGAGGCAATTTCAAGAATATTTCATTCCATGTAGCATATATATGGATGGACACGATTTAGCAATTAAGACACAGCAAAACAAAAGAGAATCGAATGTGTTTAGAATCCTACGATACATGTGATACCTATGCCAAAATATTTTAATAATCCTCATGTAGGAAAGTTTTGCTTTATTTACTTTTTATTTAAGGTGTTATCATCCTCGTTAGCAGAGCATGCTAAACTTGCTGACATTAGCAATCACTGAACCGATATTTTTACTTTCTCCACTACGTATAGTAAGAAGGGGAAGTATTGTATTCCACGATATCGAGATTTCGCCGGAAATACATTTTCTGGGGCCCCCAAATACAAAAAACAAATCATTTTTATAAACATTTCTGTGTGTGTGTGTGTGTCTGCTTATCTGTGAACAGCATAAATAAAAAACAAGAAGTCGGGTATATATCACACTTGGTATTTAGGCTCAGTATCTTTCAATGCGACACACAGATTTTCAAGAAAATCCTCTCACCCCAGATTACCCTTTATATAGAAGATTGTTCGACATTTTTATTTTCCAAAAAATTACTCTGTTTATTATTGTCGTCCTCCGTGGTGTAGCGGTTACCATACTAGCCTCTAGTTCCCGAGGTCGCGGGTTAAAACCCGGCGGAGGGCGATGGATTTTTTCGGGCGTAAAAATCCTTAGCATGGCTTCGTTCGGAAGGGAAGTAAAGCTGGTGGTCCTGTGTTGTAGATTTACGCACGTAAAAGAACCTTAAGCCTGATAAAGAAGTCTCTGAGCAAAATTACTGGTCTTTCACGCCCAATATAGACTGGGACGCTAAGGACTGCAGGAGTTAAAGAGCCTCCATAAAAAAACCATTTTCAATGTTAAACGATTATTATTAAAATACTCTATATTAAAGATATTTACAATACGAATAAAATGTACATGTTAAATTTTCTGGGAATAGCCTAAGATTTCCACTTCATTTGGACAAATTTTGTATAATCTTGTATAACCGGTAAACATCAAGCGATAAACGAAAACCTACTACACAAAAAGCATAGATACCTTTAAAATACGCAATTTATTTCAAATAAGTTTTTTTGTGGCATAAGCCATTTCTGAGATACCAGCCATTAAACGTTGGAATGGTTCATTTCTTGGTCTTTTCTTAAAGTCCTGTCAACATTCAGGTGTTTCTCGCGATTGTATGGAAACAGTATGGAACTTTAAGGCCGGCATATAGCCCCCAGTTCGTAAACATTTGATTATCGCCGCTCCCTTTGTATCTATAACGAATTGCGTGATGTAGTTAGTTCTGCAAAGGCTTATTTGGATTCAAATGTACTAGAGGAAAAATATGCCTTGGTAAGAATGATTTTTATACACTCTAGTTAGCGCTAGAGGGTAGAGAAAGGCATGTGAATGTAACAGGTGTTTTAATTAATAAGTGAGAAATATGTTTTTCTCCAGTCACGGACCATATGTCTTTTCCAAAGAGGTTAACCTGGAGATCTGAGAGTGCGGAATCTATATGTTCACCAGCTTCAGTTCTCTTTCGTTGTATATTAAAATTAAATTGAGATATATTTATGGATGCTGTTTAACTACCAGGGGTTCTTTATCAGGCTTGAGGTACCTTTACGTGCCGTAAATGCACGACACGGGATCACCGGCTATATTTTCTTCCGATGAAAGCCATGCTAAGGATTTTTACGCCCGATAAATCCATCGCCCTCCGCAGGGTTTGAAGCCGCGACTTCAGGAATTAGAGGCTAGCATGGTACCCCTAGACGACATTCGTTGTGTATGTTATGGGTTTCTGCATTATGTGAAGAGTTGTACCTCTGACGTTATTATATATCTCCCACGGGACCAAAGAGAACGTAAGTACAAAGGTTTAAAATTTCACCTGCTGTAATTATTTAAGAATTACTCAACCATTCCGATCAGTGACTGTTCTTCCGCCAAAGGGTACATAAAAGCTGTGCAGCACTTCCAGAGCTCTGAAGACTGGGTGTGGGGGGGGTTAAGTGACTCAGACGTTCCGCCGATGTTTACATCATTTTTGCCTGAATGCCTGGAGATTATTCATCTGTCATTAGAAATGACCGGGGCTGTAAAAATTACAATTATAAGGGGTAAAGGGGGGGGGGTTAACCTGAAAAATTCTCTTGGTTATTATACAATCATTTTATTCAATTCCTTTCGTAAATGAAAGGAATTGAATCGTCATTCGAGTTTAAAAATCTAATCGTGCAACGTCCGGGAGCCTATTGGTATGTAATAAAACATTTTGCTAATGTTTATCTGGATTAACGCGAAGCAGATAGAAGAATGCGCTTTTGTAACAACAGTGGTAGAAAAAGTCCTGTGAATGTAACAGATCAGCATTTATCACCCCGTGATTAAACAGTTTATACCTATCGTTTCTTTATAACACTGGAAAACTGTATAATTATCACGAAGTGATGATTCTTATTAAGAATTTGTGTTGCATTCACACGACTTTCTGGGCTCACTCTTCTAAAGGCCATTCTTTCAAAATCGTATTGTTCTGCTTACTTCCTGTTAATCGAAATGTTATAGCTTTGAAATTCCATGCTCCTTGCACGATTGCATGCACAAGACAAAAAACGAATAATTACTTATCACTTGAAACGAATAAGTATTTGCACGTTCAAACCAATAAGAAAGAATAGATAGCTTATAAATGATTAACGCCATAAAAAATTATTTGACATAAATTATGCGCTTTAACGAGATCTACATGTTTTGTGTAGTATGATTTAGTTTAAGTATTTGTTACGGTTTATTAACTATACGAAATTCAGTTAGAATGACGAGAACTTCACAAGCGATTCGCAGAAAATTCAAAGTATACGTTTTACTTAGCATGCAAATATCTTAAATATTTGATAGTATAATCAAATTCACTTGAAGCATTTTTGAGAAAATCAAACATAACAAAGCTTTCCCATGTAATTTGGGTAGAGGGGGTTTTGTTGAAAATCATCTGTCGCAGCCTTGGAGGTGCTAAACTTAATTACCAAGTTTGGTACTTAATCGAATTTTCATTTTGGTTATGCTGCTCACAGATAGACACACTCCGAATTTTTAAACAGCCCTTTGTATTACGTTCACAAGACTTTCTCGACCCATTCTTCAACAAGCCATTCTTACAAAAGTTATACTCTTTTATCCACTTCATGTTAATCGAAATAAACATTTGTAGAAATGCTTTAATTAGATATTTCCTTGTAGTTACAATGAGATCAGGGAAATGCACTAGACTTAAGCAATAGTCTAATACGAGCTGGTGGCTATGTGATGACTTTGAAGTTCCATTCTGTTTGCATGACCAGGAGAAAAAAATATTGTGTGTTCCATTCACATCACTTTCGGTATCCATCCTAGTAGTCATATCATGTTTGTTCTGGCCCACAGCGAGATGCCGACAAGCGATAAGCTTCTTTGTTCTATGCCGACAAGCCCGCCGGTTCCCTTTGAGGGCTTACATGCCGCCAGGTCTCGTGTCGCTAGGCCCCGCCCCCTCTCGCTTTGTGTGCTTACCTAATGCCGACAGTGTCTGTGCCGACAGGTCCTACCCCCTCCCCCCATGCGTTCTACTGTGGCGTCCTGACTTGAGGGAATTGTTTTCTCGAGGCCTGCCGCCCCTCGGCAAATTAATTAGGTAATGTTCGTAAAACATTTTTTATGACTACTAAGGCCTGCACATTGCATCCTCGAGCAATTAAGTTTTTTGAATAATGAATTGTTGACTCGAGCGTGAGTATAAGTAGTCTGCTCACGGGAACAGTCTGTCATGTAATGAAAACACTGCAGCCTTCTTCTATCTGGGGAAAGCGCTTGTCCATTAGCTGGCCATGTTAGACGCTTTCACCACATTAATAGACTTTTAAGTTTGCATTCCGGATCTGTTTACGTACATTAGCGAACAACGACCTACTTCTGCCTGTTGGTACCGGTGACCTCCATTAGCTGACCACGTTAGACGCTTTCACCACATTAGCGAACAACAGCCAGGCATGTAATGAAAAAACCCGCATCCTACTTCTGCCTGATGGTAACGGTGACCTACATTAGCTGACAACGTTAGACGCTTTCACCACATTAATAGACTTTAAGATTTCATCGCGGATCTGTTTACATGCATTAGCGAACAATGTCAGTAATTGTTTTCCTAAGTGCTCTGAAAAACCCCCAGACACTCAATGTAAATACCTTTTAGCTCGTAGAATTTCCATCACAACCCGTGGAAAAACCCAAGTCCAGACAATTTTTTCCCTGATAATTAATGATTAAGTTTCATAGTTCTTATTTCTTTCAATAAAATATTGCGAATAAAGTAGTCATAATTCAGAAGCGTCTCATTGATTGGTGAATACTACATATGTTATTAAAAATAAAATAAATACGGATAACATTATAGTTAAATATTATAAATGTTATTAAAAAAAGGTCTTTGTATTCAAAAAATAGACAGCAGGGTTCTGCCTGGAGGCGAATAACAGGTCTCAACATGCATTCATCACCCTCCACAGCCGCGTGACGTCACCGTCATCAGTATATAAGGAACGTCGGCAGCCAGAGAGATCAATTTATTGCTCGTGCAGTGATATTCGAAATGGCTGGTGATAATCGTGCATCTGAGATGAATGATTGCTGGAGCGAGTGCGGAGAAGATTATTTTCACTACGTATACTTCCATACCGAAACATGCAATGGTTTAATGCATTCAGTGTTGTGTACTCAGCCATCGCATCATGGTCAGATGACTACACTGGAAGTGTGTACAGAGAGCTGTCCTGTTTATCGAGGAGCGAACATGTAAGTAATATATATATTTCTATAACTCGGTAATATATTGTACGTATGTTAAATGAAAACTAACTTGAAATTATTTTATTCTTTCAGTGAAAATCGCATGGGTGATGATGTGGAGGATCTTAGCGATGTCGAAGAAGTTGACGATGTCTTCGTCTCGAAACATCTAACTGAATGTGATACAGAGTCGTGCACGGGATACATGCATTCTATACTTTGTACTAACCCAGCCCAGCATGAACGCATGACATCCTTCTTCCTATGTAACGATAACTGCGAGGTCTACCAGCGCAGGAGGAGAAAACTCGAGTAAGTAGAAGAAATGTTAAATTACATTTTCATTTACTGCTTGTAATGCTACTCTATGTCTAACCTAAAATTAAATTATTACAGACTGCGAATGAATGAGCCTAAGGTACCCGTGCCAATAGAGGAGCTGGATCCTGAGAGACGTATTGTCAATATAGAGGAATATCCAGTCGCAGAGGCCAATACGCAGCCTATGGACGAGGATGCTGCTCCACTACCCGACATTACTACTACCCCTGATGATGATAAAGCAACGATGGTACAGGAGAGGATAAATCAGACGATTCCAGATTGCTCGCCCGAGAAACACGCAGAATCGTGCAAACCCTTGAAGTGAGTATGACACACTTTGATAGTACTTTTTTGGGCGGCAAGGGGAGAGGATTTTTCTAATATTTGTATTTTTTTTCTTTCAGAGGATATGAAATCATTAACTAAACCTATTTCTAACATTGTTGTGAATATATGTTGCAGGGGCGCGAGGAGGGAGCGGAGAAGAGGCAGAACGAGACTGGGAAGAGAAAGCAGAAGAAGAGTTGTAAGAGGAGGATCCTCAACGAGGGTCCTAGGGTCTTCTTATTCATTGAAGATACCCCGGAGGAGCATGGAGAATCGATCACAGGCGTTTGATGACGTCAGCATCTCCCCCTCCCATTCCGTGAACATTGGACCATACTATGACATACCCTCCCTCTACATAAATTGTGAAAGTGATAAATCAATTGTTTATATTACAAAATCAGACTGGGATATAATATTCAAAAACATTTCAATGATTGAAGATTACCTACGCCAAGAAAAAAAGTTTGCGTGTGATGAATATTGTGACAATGTAATTTATGCATACAATATAATTGTATTTTTTGACAGTTCAATTCATTTCATAAATACGTGTTTAAATAATAATGTAATATCTTTAGGCATTGAGGGTGTAAGGAACCTAAAACGGCTATTGCCCTATATTGAAAGACATTTGAATATTTTAAATGATTTCTGCAAGTCTGGAGCAATCAGTTTTTCAGGGAGTAGGAGGGGAAGAAGGAAAATGCTTGAAATGTATGCTAAAGTCAATAAAAGAGTGTTTTAGTATATGAATTCAATTTATTATTCATAAAACTTATCCTTGTACATTCGTTTACAAAAACCATTCACCCAAACGTATGCATAATTATATAAGTGCTTGCATCACCTGAGAAAGAGGTTTGTAGGTAAATACTTTGTCGTGTAGAATCAGGCAGTACAGTGACGTCTGGGCTGGTATATTTACAGATGCTTGAATCTCGATTCTGATGTTCACAGCTCCATTTATAACCTCCTCGGGTTGGTGAGAACAGTCTATTACGAATAATGGTGCACGGTGAAGAAAATCCTTTCTCTTCAAGAGAGGATAATTCTCTCTTTCATAATAGGAACTTTGAAATTTACACTACATTTCATATAGTGAAGCAAACTTTGAATTTTTAAAGTCCAAGTTCAAATCATGGTAGGGGTAGCATTCACTGTTGAGGAATAGTCTCATATTAGTAACGTTGCAGTGATCAAACTCGGAACTGTTCTTGCTATAATCACCCAATCTTGCAGTCTGAGCACACACTATGATGAAGCGAGGTTTCTCGAGCTTAGATGTTGTTGCTACATTCCACGTGAAAGATCTTGTCTGGGGTACAGCAGGCTGGGTATGAAGATCCATAGATCGAAAGGCAAGGTGTAGAGGTTTATCAGACTTGACAATTTTTAGAATGTGAACTCTTTCAGCATCGGAAAGGCGAATTACAGGCATCCTCCATTCGATTCTAGTTAACTTTACATTAGCTTCCTCTCCATTCGAACTCAGGACACAGTTTCTAGAATCTTTGGATCTTATGAGAATCAATTCAAACTTGCTGTTGAGTATAGGTTCCTTGTGGTCATCAGCAAATCCTAGGAGCATCGAGAGAGGGACTACAGCATTGAAAGCTCCATTCGTCGCGTGTACTATATCAACTTCTTCACCAGGATAGGCCCATCCAGCATTCAGCAGACGATTCGATTCCATAGGGTTGAGAGTCACATAATTTCGTATAGTTGTAGTAATTCCAGGATTCCTTGTTCTGTCTATAGTTGTAGCATTCATATCTAGACGTATCTCATCAAACATGAAGGTTATAGCATTATTAGTGAGCTTCGATGTAGTAGTAGGGGATCCATCTACCTTGGTGAGAGCACCTTCGATGTAGAGATAACTCTTGTTAGGTAGCGTATACAAATCTTCAGCTTGGCATGGTATTCTAATTTATCGTTTACATCCAGAGCGGAGGTGTTGTATGGAAGAAAAATATGCTCCTCCTCCTTGGTGATCTTGTCGTCAAAGGCTGGAACTTCTGTCACGTTTAAGATGTCCATTATAGCGTCCTGTAACCTAACTCTTCGAGGAACTTGCGGTTAGCACGTGTTAACTCCTCGGAAGTTGGAGAGGTAGTATGCTTCGATCGCTGTGTACGTCGTCTATTATAGTATTTGAGGTGTCTTTTAAAATGTATTGCCATTACGTCTTATGTGGAGTCTTGTAGTGATAACTTCGTTCCTGAAGTTGATAGCCTTCGAATAGTGATCTGGTCTATATAGTTTGTATCTATGACCGGTAAATATATTGGTTTCGAAGGTTCTTGAGAGATATGATAGCCTGGCGGAACAGAAGGGAAAAACTCGTAGAGCGAAAGTCCGCTTTTACCGTCAATGAAAGAGCCTGTTGCAATACTGCACTCCACACGTATGATACTCACTTTAAATATATTCACAAGATCGTCAGATTCGAGCGCTTCTCCAGCAGGAATTATTTTAGTGTCTGTGAATCCTAGAAGCGAACCAATAGATCTTTCCTTAGAAAAGTCTATTGTATAAGGACATTTAATTTCAGCCTTCATTGTATTATTGTTAGGCCTTATGAAGAAGACTTCATCATTCAATTCTAGTTTATCCTTTAGAAATGTATTGATATCGGCAATCTCGTAGGTTCCATGAGGGATTACAATGGTTTCAGGTTTACCATTATGAATATAATGAAATCTATTATTACTTTCATCGACATTTGGTATTGAATAGAATGTTTCAAAATTCAAGAGAGCAATCTCATAATGACCTGGAGGATCTAGCTGTAGAGGAGGGTTTAGATACGTTGAAATAACAGTGTCTGACCCACTCACTGTAACTGTATAACTCATCTTGACGATGAAGCAGCTTCTAGGATAAAAGAAATTGCAAGCAAAAGTGCCCGCAGGTGACTGAATCGAAATTCTGATATCTCTGTGTATTATAGTAGATTTTAACGTCTTGTAGATATTTCTCAATCTCAGGAGGCGGCTTCAAATTACCGAAACTATCAAGGTAGTATGCGACATCACCTTCTTTCCTTATAGCAACCCAGTGTGTTTCTTCATTATCTGATGTATCGAGATTGGTAATAAGTCTCTCTTTACAGTGTGGTTTTAAAGGAAGTTTGTCAATCATATAAAC
The DNA here is from genome assembly GCA_030765065.1 of Deroplatys truncata. Taxonomy (NCBI): domain Eukaryota; kingdom Metazoa; phylum Arthropoda; class Insecta; order Mantodea; family Mantidae; genus Deroplatys; species Deroplatys truncata. The sequence goes on along the minus strand of CM060976.1, from coordinate 28,769,215 downwards.
CCCTGTAAAATAAGGAATTTTTAATCGTTTAGCGTAATATTCGAGGGCTACGTTACTTAGGGCTTCCTCCGGTATATGTACAATCCTCTTCCTCCGTTTTTTGCCTTCTTTAAACCCTCGCCTTTACATCCTCTTTTTTTCAAAGACCTTGCTATTTTAGATGCAGCGGCTAAAGACGACATCAGCGGCATTGCAGGTAAGAATCCTCCTTTATTCCTCTTCTTACACCTACCCCTCCGGTCCCCTTTCCTAGGGCCTCCATCGCCTTGTTATGCCTCGCAACTTCTGCTAAGTGCCTATCAGCAGCCCTTTATTTATTGACTGCAGAGGCTATCTGAGCAGCGCCACCTGCTGCAGCGCCTAAAGCAGCAATGATGGGAATCAACGGTAAAAACCCTCCTCTCTTCTTCGTCCTCCTTCCGGCTCCCACTGCAACCTTTCCCTTCATGATTGCAGTTACTAGCCTTGCAGCTAACCTTTCACCAAAAGTTGAATCTGATGACTGGACACGTTTCCAAGCCTTCTCTGCAAGAATCTTATCCGCTATTTGTCTTGAAGCGGTGTCCTTATTCTCAGCGTACGCGAGGTCGTGCTGTTTGCAAGCTGTGTCTAATTGGTTAATTCCGGGGTCTCCTCTTTTTAGACGTTTTTCCAATTTAGTACCAGGCCCGCAATATCTATATCCAGGTAAGTGAGCTTCAAAGGGGAGCGAATTAATTATGGACTTAATAATTCCAGAGCCGCGCTTATACTGCAACGACCTCCCTCTCTTAGCTCTCATGATAGACTAAACGAGTAATTGAATGCATTAGCCCTTTTATATCATTGCAGTCAATCATTAACTACTTTTACAAACGGTAATATATATATATATATAAACAATGCACATACATTTTATAAGTTAGTTGTTAACATGGAGCTTGTTAAGCAGCACTGCTCTCTACCTATTCAGGTATTAGACTTTGAAAGTGACTTTAGAAGTGATCGTCATGGCAAGTTATTTCCATCTAATGTCAGAGCTCTTATTTTAGGGAGCTCCAGTGCAGGGAAAACAAACGTATTACTCAATATGCTACTCCATGAGAATGGACTACGTTTTGAAAATTTGTATATTTATTCAAAGTCTCTCTATCAACCAAAGTACCAATATCTAATTAAGTGCTCGGAAACATCGAAGGTATAGAAGTGAACACCTTCGACAACGGGGATGATGTTTTGCATCCTTCTGAAGTCGAAGAAAATTCAATCTTTATATTTGATGACGTCATCACTGAAAAGCAGGAAAAGATAGCATCCTTTTACAGTATGGGTAGACATCGAAATGTCGATTCTGTATATCTAGCGCAGTCCTATGCTAAAGTTCCAAAACATTTAATTCGCGATAATACAAACATGATAATACTCTTCAGACAAGACAATTTAAACTTAAAGCACATTTACGAAGATTATGTAAATACCGACATGGCCTACAATGAATTTAAAGATCTATGTAAGAACGTTTGGGAGAGCTCTACAGAAGGAAGACCCTTTGTTGTGATAGTTCCTGAATTTCATATGAATGAGGGACGATATAGGAATGGTTATGATGTATATATTAAGCTCGACAAAAAAGAAAATGATCACTCGTAGTTAACCATGAGCATCGACAGGTTCGGTTCTCAGAGAACTGGTCCAGTTAGAAGAGTGTTTGATCGTTTTATCATAAATAGAGATGTCAAAGGAAATTATCAATTCAAGAATAAGAGATTGTGTAACGTTCACGATCCTGAAGATAATCATGATGCTTCCAATAAGAATTATGTGGATGCTCTCGAAATTAGAATGCAAGATTTCTCTCAGCAAGCTGCTAACAATGTTGAGGTTATGGCTAAGACCCTGTTCGATGAATTGATTTCAAGATATATCCTCAAGAGAGATAAGGAAAATAACGTTGTGATTGATAAAGTTAGATTGAAAGTATTGCTAGATCCTGTTCACGATAACGATGTTGTGAATAAAAAGTTCATCACTGGATATGTCAATTCACGCACGCAGACGAGAGATGGTAATGGTAACATTATATTCGACAATAAGAGAATCACTCATATAGCAGATCCTCTCGGAGATACAGATGCTGCAAATAAGAGATATGCTAGAGCTATGATCATTAGGAAATCGAACGAGACGCGACAGCAGTTAAATAGGTACTTACCAAAGGAAATCGAGATGCAAATAGGTAAGAAGCTGCTAGACATCACAGCAAATCTGAATAAAACTACGAGTAAAGTGGATACTCTAACAACCTCTACAAAAGACAGAGTGGATTCTCTAATGGACTCCATTAAACAAGTTACCGCAGAGCTTGATAGAGAAAAAACAAATCTTCAGAATCTTTGCAATCAGAAAATTAGCAATTTAGAAAAGTTTGCGATGAAGCGAGTTTCAGATTTAGAGGCTACAGTCGCACAGTTAAAGACAGAGGTTTTGAATACTCTCAAAACTGATTGCTGCAATGATAAACTTAAGAAAGTGGAGGAAAATGTAAATATGATGATGGACGCTTAAAAAACTAATGTGCAGCAAATGACGAGTCTAGAAGAATCAACCAGAATCCAGTACACTAATACGGCAATCTTTGCTGAAGCGTTCAAGACACATACGCAGGAACATAAGAAAGAAACCGAGCAACTGAGAACTTCGATAGAGGTGCTAGCTAAGGCTATCGATACGATGAGAACTCAAGTTGGACACAGACTATAAATTGAGGGTAATCGTCTATTTTCACGTCATTTGTAAGATGGATAGTGAAAGCATAAGACTTAAAGAGTCTGTAGCCGAGCATACCAGGGCTGTAAAAGAAAAACTGAGAGCTCTAAAAGGTCTCAGGTTTGAGACTCAGCATGTCATGTCCGAAGCTTTGAAGCCTGTAATCGCTCCCCTCAAGGATATTTTGGACAGTCAACGAGGGTTGGCTGTGGAGACAGTCAAGAATGAAGATGATGATTCTACAAGTATTTCTACTTTCCTTCAACACGTTCGCTCAAAAGACAAGGACCGCATTGATACATTGTACGGGGTGAGATATCAGGATGGAAGTTATATGCTTGGAAATAAAGACATTCATTTTATAAATAATCAAATATTGATAGGTGATGAAACGTATGAGTCTACAGACGGTTTGACGGAGCTCATCTTTAAGCGAACGCCTCAGATTTCTGCATACACCAGTGAAGACTTGGAGACGTACGCTAAGATTATGAAAAGTACTTTTCTTCATAGATCTGGTTACACCAGACACGGTCGTTTGAAATCTGGTAAATCGTATAAATACAAGAATATAATACGACCCTTGCTCAATACACATTCAGGTCTAGGAATGACATGGAAGGAGCATAAGTCTGATAAGGAGGTTGCCTACGTTTTCTGAAGAAACCCTAACAGATTAGTGAATAGGCTGAGGTTACTTATTGCTTCGAGGGACGCTGGTAATAATAGTCACACTCAAGAGATTGAGGAAATTATCCGGGAGTTGAAAGCTTCTAAAGTTATAGCATGACAGCCAAACAGAATATCGCCAGAGAGCTTCACGGGTCGGCGAGGAGGAACTATTTACGTCGCAAAATTATCAGCAAAGGTATGAGTGATTTATTACAAATTGATTTGATTGAAATGATACCATATACAAGAGTGAACAAAAATTTCAAATACATTCTGATCGCAATCAACTTTTACTCTAAAATGGCATATGCAAAACCCTTAAAGGATAAGAGCGGAGTTAATGTTGCAAAGGCAATGGAGGATATATTACAAGAAATGGATGTCCCTCCCCGGAATATTCAAAGTGACAACGGGAAAGAATTTTATAACAAGTTCTTTAAACGGTTAATGTTTAAGTATAATATTAACCACTACAGTACCTATACCAATGAGAAGGCTGCGGCTGTTGAACGTTTAATTCGAACCTTGAAGAATATGATGTACCGAGAGTTTTTAGTCCAAGGCTCATACAAGTGGCTAGATCTTTTACCTAGAATCCTTGTAAAGTACAATGATACTTTTCATTCAACTATCCGCATGAAACCTAATGAAGTGAAAAACAACGATCTTCTTCTGACTGTGTATAATTATAATCAAGGACGAAGAGAGAAGAAGGCTTCAAGGAAGTTTAGTGTTGGTGATTATGTCAGGATATCTAAACATAAAGGACATTTTGAAAAGGGTTATGAATCTAACTGGAGCTTTGAAATCTTCAAAGTATTTCGTGTGAACCGTACCAAGCCTACAACATACATACTAAAGGATAGGAATGGTGAAATCATAAAAGGTGGCTTTTTATGGACATGAACTAAAGAAGACTAACTATCCTAATACATATTTAGTAGAAAAGGTTATACGTAAACGTGGAAACAAAGTTCTTGTAAAGTGGTATGGTTTTCCAGATACTCAATGGATTGATATAAAGAACTTGGTGTAATATGTGAAGAATTAATAAAGACTAAAGTTTTATGATTGTAAAATCATGAGTATTTTTATTTTAAAAAAGCATTTATATTTTTCTTTATTTTTTGAGGGAAAAGTGTTACATAAAAAACCCTCACACATTTGATATATATTTTACACAATATATACATTATTTAAAAGTTTAGGCACTAGCAATCACCGGGTCTAAGGGAATAATGGCCCCACGCTACAGTCTTATAGCTTCCTTCCATCAACTTCCTCTTATCGTCACCCCCCTTCAAAGCCAATTTGTTTGTTTCAATTGTTGTAATTTTGTGGTGTTTACTCCGAAATGTTTTTTGTACCGAATAAATTTTTAGGCTATGGTCTTTTAAACATTCAAAATAATGGCCGAAATCGATTTTATCCATGCCTGTCCTGGTGATGCCCTTAGCTTTCTTAATTGTCTGCCCTCCGTAACTGTATGCGTATAACTTTGCTCTTATACCGACATACTCCTCCATAACCAAGCCACCCAATTCATCCTTGAACAACCCAATCTTTTTCCTATTGGCTTGCTTAATGCCATTATCATTATCCTTTTCGAAGTTTGAAGTGTCGAAATATTGGGGGTTCTCCCTGATGAAATCATAGATATCAGAACTCGTTTCAAAAATGAATGAGTCTGTATCCATGTAATTCAGCAGCAAGTCTTTTAAATTTGGTTTCATGATATTGTGAAAGAAGTCATACATGATAAATTTTGAAATGTCCAAAATTGCGTGTCCTATGTAGATTGGCTTGTTCATATGCACTTCCTCTCTACCCAGCTCGATTCCTACAAGATTTTTCTTCAAAAATTATGGTGCGTAGGTAAGTGCTGCGTGCTATCAACTTCTTTGCCTGTTTCCAGCTTCCAACTATTTTGAAATCAGTGTATTTCCTCACATTTTCTATAAATTTTCCATATACGGCGTTATTCATCTTTTTCCACAGGTTTTGCCCGAATTTTGACTTTTCTTGAATTCTTTTCTCAGTGTTCACGTCGATATATGTCTTCAACCAGTTAGACTGGTCGTAGGATACCACTCTGTGAATATGTCTCACAGTTAGACCTTGTTTAATACACTGCTGCATCACCCTGTAATTCAAGACATATTTGCTTTTCTGTTCTAATGTCGCAAGCAGTTTCTTGTATTGGCCATTCGGTGGTATCGCACTCTGTGGGCAGAAAGGAAGCTCGTTGTGGGCGTCGTGGATATGGTCGGGGTATTCGATATCAACCTCTAGCACATAGCCAGTCTCTGAATCTTCTTTGATTTCAGCGAAGTTTATGCTATCAATTTCTTCTCTGGTAAGCCATTTCAGATTCTTGTACGGGAGGGCAGACCCCATAGAAGCTCCATATACGTTGTTTATGTCCCAATAGGACAGGTGTTTAACAGGAGCATGCTGGTCAAAGTTGGACATGTATCTGTGGTTAGCTTTGGTATAGCCCTTCACCACTATGCACAGTCCTCCTCTAATTCCCGATTCGAAAAATTCCAGCATGCTCTTGTCGGATATTAAGGAAAGTTTCGCCTTTGTTATCTTCAACATAGCGTCAAAGGCGAGTCCTGGTAATGTATAAAACCATGCTGGGTCAAGTTTATTCATTCCCAGGATGAGATCTCGAAACTTTTCGAAAATATCCGCCAAGAGCAGTATATCTGTTTTCAGGTATAGATCGCTGTATTCTCCGAGATTCTGGAAATTAAAGGTATCCCAGAATTTTTCAGCATGCCTGTATTCCTCATCGGTGATGTGGCTGTCAGTGAGAGTGCTGTAGAATGCCTCCTTCGGTGGTAGAGAAGTTTCTTTGAGTATGTCTAGGCTTGAAACGTAATCATACGGGAATATTCCCTTGCTCTTCGCCAGCTTAAAATGCTCCTCAACATGATATTCTGCCCTTGTTATTTTAAAGTCAGTCTCCTCCAGCATGTCAGCCAGGCTGGACAACTTGTCGTCAAGAAACTTAAAGCTGTCCAGAAACCTGAAGCTGATGTTCCTGTACCGTTTGCTAAACGCTATATACCTTTCACCACTTTGAGCGATGCACGATATGGGCTTATTATCATACGCCAGGCGTCTTATCAGGAAGTGGCTGTCATAATTAGATAGACAATGAAAAAAGATCGGTATGAAATCAGGGACCTTTCTATTCAAATTGCATCTATTATGAGCAGCACCCAGATATTTCCCTGTCACATGATCGTCATCCCTCACGCGCAAATCGCTCACAGTGAAAGCAGCAAGGCATATATGACACTCAGAGGCATTGTCAAAATTCTGTTGCTCTTCAAGGGTTAAATCCATGGGTTTAGGATTGGAATACACATCGATGACGTCATCAGCAATTGATTTTAATTGCTTGATAAAGTCATCGACTGCATTCGGACCTCTGAAGAGGAAGAATTTTGACAAGGCCTCGTCATGCCTACATACCACCTTCAAGGCAATAGACATTGCTTCATGCTCTTGAACGGCTCGGGTCCAACTCGAGCTGCTTGAGGGCTCGCAAGGGTGAACCTTCGCCAGAACAGATTCAATGTCTGCGTATATAACAAATGGTACAGGAACGCTTTTGGAGAATGCTTTAAATTCAAGGTATTCATCCTGTTGAGGCATTTTAAGCAGTTGGCATTTCCCGCATCTTAATCGGTGCGTTTCCAGAGCTTTTTCATTGGTGCATCTCTTGAGACATGACTCACATGCCCACATCCTTCGACAGTTCTTCGTTGTCTGGCTCCTTACTAGTCTGGATAGGTCTTTAATGAGGCAATAGTGCGACTTATCATCCTCTTCAATATATAGCATGTTTACATGGTGCTGCTTCTTTTCAGGTGTTTGGTATAGGGGAATAATGTTGTCATTCTCCTCTATACCAAACAGTGAAATGGATACTCCATTGTTCTGCTTTTCAAAGCATTCAATTTGATGGAGGGGCACCGGAAATTCGATACCTTCATAATTTAATGCTTTGAAAAGCAGTTCAAAGGGATATACTGTGGTTCTATACCCATGACGTTTAACAGGGTATTTAGAGGCAATCATGCACCATGCAAAGCAGTAATTGTCTTCATTCTTTATGTTTATGACTGCATGTTTTTTCGCAATTTTCTGTGGTAGTTCAATGTATGAACCTGCGTGTAAAGGATCGTAGTGTGTAAAACCCATCACCAGGCTGAGTATGTTTAACAAGGACTTCGACGATGCTCCCCCTCAAATTTAGAAATGTTTTCCAAAATATCCCCCGCAATTGAAGAGAAGATCTGATTGAGATCGCTTGACGGAAGAATCAGTACAGACTTAGAATTAAAGCCAGTGGGAAGACACTTCTTTTCATCAGGTTTGTGGATTAAATATTCAAGTTCCAGGGAACAATGCATCTTTAATCCACTCCTGCTTTTCTGCAAAACGTTTTCCACTTCTTTAATAATAAGCTCCTTGCACTGATCTAAAAAGACTCTGGGCTCGAGTATCTCTAATGTATTTTCTATTCTACTATTAAAAATACGTCCCTTGAATGCCAATTGGATGGTATTGCACTCTAGGCCCTGGCAATTGCTAGCACTAACCTTGGCTTTTTTTATTGTAAGCTGTTCCCTCCCATCCGATGTCGGTCCTCTCTTTCTATTAACTGGTTCTACATCATTGGATGATGATGATGAGGAGGAGGAGGAGGTTGACGGTGCAGCGGCTTCATTGTTTGTGCCTGAAGAGGTCGATGGTGCAGCGGTTTCATCGCCTGCGACTGAGGAGGTCGATGGTTCACCGTGTATAACTTCCTCTAGAGTGTTGAGCGATTAGGAAGCTAACTGTGCAGTGGTCAAGTCTTCACCAATCTCCGGCGATGCTGAACCCTGTGTTGCCAGGTCCATAGGTTGGCTTCCAGCATCACCCAGATCATTTCCTGAAATAATAATATTAATATTAATAATAATAATATTAATAATAATAATATACGACATGTAAAAGAACTTCATAAAAATGTTGAAGTATTCTTACCGTTCGACTGTTGCTGCACACATATGTCAGACCCCCATCCCTGCTGATTTGGTATAGGGAAGGCTGATGGTACAGCGCTCGCATGTTGAGCGATACCGCGACCGAAATAAAGTCCACTTCCTGGAAATAATAATAATGATAATAGTAGAGAATGTGTAAAAGAACTTCATAAAATATTGAAGGGTTCTTACCATTCAGTGGTTGCTGCATGTACGGGACAGGGTCCCACCCCTGCTGATTTGGTGCAGGGAAAGCATGTGTTGCAGGGGTTGCGTGATGAAAAAACCCGTCTCCGAAATAAAGACCACTTCCTGGAAATAATAATAACAATATTAATAATAATAATATAGAATGTGTAAAAGATCTTCATAAAATTTTGAAACATATTCTTACCGGTCAGTGGTTGCTGCATGTATGGGGCAGGGACCCAACCCAGCTGATTTGGCCCCATGAAGGCTTGGAAGCCAGGCGGTGCCGGTGCAGCGGACGATGACTGACTCATCCCAAAATAAAGTCCACTTCCTGAAAATAATAATAATAATAATGATAATATTAATAATAATATAGAATGTGTAAAGCAAGAAGTTCATAAAGTATTAAAAAACTCTTACCGATCGGTGCTTGCTGCATGTATGGGACAGAGCCCCACCCCTGCTGATTTGGTACCAGGAAGGTCTGGAAGCCGGGGGGTGGCGGTGCAGCGGTCGCGAAGTCTTGTGGTGCAGGTGCAACGGTTGCGTGGCCTGGAGGTGCAGGTGCAGCGGCTGCATGTTGAGCGATGCCGCTCCCGAAATAAAGTCCATTTGCTGGAATAAATAAATAGTATTAATAACAATAATATTAATAGTATAGCATGTTTAAGTACAGAGTTCTAAAGAATCTATACGCTATACGTGAAAAATAGATGTTTTAAACACATGCGTGAAAATACATGGTATTCTGGGAGACCGGAAGAGTTATGTGACTGCATATGTGGTGAGAAACTCCCCTTAAATATATCCTTTTCTCCTTATACAATCCAGAACTCTATGCTGTCGTAGGTAGGTCTTTGTATGCTAGAATCGCCCTTGTATACCTACTATCAAATAATTTTTAGTTACAATTGCTCAAACACAGGTCTGTAAATTCTTACCATTCGAGTGTTGCTGCATGTATGGGTCAGAGCCCCATCCATGATGATTTGGCACCAGGAAGGTTTGGAAGCCTGGCGGTGCCGGTGCAGCGGTCGATGGATGACAGACCGCTGCTTGGAAATAATAATAATAATAATAATAATAATAATAATAATAATAATAATAATAATAATAATAATAAAGAATATGAACAAGAAGTTAATATGAATTGTTACATTAATTTTTTTAAACTCTGAAGAATGCTTACCATTCGGTTGTTCGGGTGCCTGAATCATGGCTGTATTTGAGGAACGATCCTGCAGCCGGTGGCGGGTATCCTGCTGTAGCTGTATGTATGCCTCAGCTACGTTAGCAGAACTGAATGCTGAAAACGTAATTAATTTACGCGTTAGATTTTTATTTATTTATTTATTTACTTATTTTTTTAAGAAAAGTTATATTATTAAGTTAATTTACTTTATTGCGCGTTGCTTATATAGGGAAATGTCGATGTATTTTTAAACACCTGAGAAATTTCTATGACAAAATAAAGCACATGTATTATTCGACACACTCATGGAAAATATCTCTTTTTAACGTGATGGAAACAGGCTGGAAGTTTTTACTAAATAAAATGCACAAGAGGAATGAAACATTAACTGATGAATGTTCGATCAATGCATGCAAACATGAAGTCCCCGGATCGAATACCGCCGCTTACCCTCGGAAGAACATTCTTTATTCGAATCGTAGGGTAATCAAGTAATTGTATTTTGTCTAGAAAGGAATATAATTCACTCTGTGAAATCCTGTATTTAAATACCTGGAATAATAATTACTCAACAAGATGAATACTTAACTAAATTGTTCACATTTTTTGAGAATTCGCGCAGTTAGCTATTAAATGTAGAATAAGCTTCCCTAAAATGAATACTTAACTAAACTGTTCACATTTCAGAAAAATTCAACTGTCTAGCTATTAACTTTTAGAATACTCAGCTATTTACAAATAAAGGTCCGTCATTAAAAACAAGAACGTAAATATAAGTTAAATGTACTAAGTAATAAGTTAACTTTTTAATGAAGATGAATTGGTGATACAACTTACCAGACATGATGTTCGATGTAATTTCCGCGTTGAAAGAATAAAGTTTGCAGAGTGCTTAGATCGCAGTGTTCTTACGATACTGTGAAAATCATTGGAAAAGCTGCTGCTTTTTATATCATTTCCCCCGCTAAAGCTGAAGTGGTGAGAGTTGTGCAGAGCACTTAGGAAAACAATTACTGACCTTGTTCGCTAATGTGGTGAAAGCGTCTAACGTTGTCAGCTAATGTAGGTCACCGTTACCATCAGGCAGAAGTAGGATGTTGTTCGCTAATGTACGTAAACAGATCCGGAATGCAAACTTAATAGTCTATTAATGTGGTGAAAGCGTCTAACATGGCCAGCTAATGGACAAGCGCTTTCCCCAGATAGAAGAAGGCTGCAGTGTTTTCATTACATGACAGACTGTTCCCGTGAGCAGACTACTTATACTCACGCTCGAGTCAACAATTCATTATTCAAAAAACTTAATTGCTCGAGGATGCAATGTGCAGGCCTTAGTAGTCATAAAAAATGTTTTACGAACATTACCTAATTAATTTGCCGAGGGGCGGCAGGCCTCGAGAAAACAATTCCCTCAAGTCAGGACGCCACAGTAGAACGCATGGGGGGAGGGGGTAGGACCTGTCGGCACAGACACTGTCGGCATTAGGTAAGCACACAAAGCGAGAGGGGGCGGGGCCTAGCGACACGAGACCTGGCGGCATGTAAGCCCTCAAAGGGAGGGGGCGGGGCTTGTCGGCGTAGAACAAAGAACCTTATCGCTTGTCGGCATCTCTCCCTGTGCTCAAACATACATTTTATTTCTACTCATCCTTCATAAAACAATTATTACAAAAGCTTATTTTTCTATTACTTCATGTTAAGCCTAATAAACATTTTAGTATAAATGGTTTTATTGTATCTTTCCTTTAGGTACAAGGGGGTTAGAGAAATACGATAGGCTAAAGCGATAGTCAGATCTTTTAAGAGTGGGTTGCTATGAGATGGCTTTGAAATTTGTTCTCCTTGTATGGTCAAGAAAGGCAAAAACAATAAAAGAAAGAAAAGGGATTTTCCCCTGAGAAAATTATAGGCATTTGAAAATAAAAGCAATGACAAACAATATCTAGGAAATGGTTAATGCCACAAAAATACTCTGGTCAACAAAGTTTAAGTTAAGATTTTTAAGTTAAAGGAAGCTCATGGGTGATGCTTACTGAAGTTTTTTGTGCTGATTTTAAATCGTTTTACCGAACTTTTCCATCGCCAATAGTTTTTGAGTAATTGCATGAATAACATTTCTGGTAATTATACATTCTAATATGTATAATACCTTTTACGCCACCTAAAATGAATGTGAAGTAGATTTTCGACTGTACTTTGCTTGAGGAACATCTCTCTTGAGTGTCCAACAGTAGTCTGGCAACATATTTGAAGGCCTGCTAGCGTCTTTCCAGTTCAGCGATGTTCTGATAGAAACGCTCGACATGTTCATCTCTGAAGCGCCGAGGTTCTCAGGGAAGTAGTCAAGATGGGAGTCCATTATGTGTATTTTCAAAGGCTTATTACATCCGATGACCTTGTAGTTCTCAACCAGCTCACCGGCAAGTTCTCTGTTATGTTCAGACTTGTAGTTTCCTAGAAAGTTTATAACAATTTTTTAAAGAGAACCATGCAGCTCGTTCTAATAGGCTTTCAAACTGTGAATCTTTCCTAAGTTCTTTAATTTGGGGGCCAACAAATGTTCCCTCTTTTAGTTTCGCTTCACCTATCTTTAGAAACTTAGTTTTCAGGAACAGAAATGCATCCCGTCACGATCCATTACTTTCACAAAGTTCCTAATCAAACCTAGTTTGATGTGTAATGGAGGCAATAAGATTTTGTAAGCACTTATAAGTGGTTGATGAACATTTGCCTGTCCTGGATTGAGTTATTCTCTCTTTTGCCGTCTTTTTTAACATAATGATTGCTTTTATCTCCACTATCCCACATGAACAAGAAACAGCAAAATTATGTATGGCCAAGTTGTAATCCAAGTAAGATAGCTATCACTTTAAAATCTGCACATATCTGCCATGAATAGTCATCATACTGGATAGCAGGAGATGCATGTTCAGGTAACTTTTCTTCATACTAACTGCGTGGTCTATAGGAATGAATGGAAACTTGTTTCCATTATGCATCAAGAGTTCTTTCAAGCTTGTTTTGGAGGCGTCAATGAACATACGCCAATCTTAGATTTATATTGAACATCAGGGACTTCATCAAAGAATCAACATTATTACAGAAATCTAGGTCCTTCTGTTTAGAAAATAAATGCTCAAATTTCTTTTGGCATTGACGGAAGGAACTTACTTTGGTGACATCCTGCAGAGGTGTCAGTCAGCCTTCAATCTTGAAGCAAGTAACTCGGCTTAATTTTAAATAACCCAAGATCATGAACCAAATCATTTGGTTCGTTTATGGCAACTCCTTCCACAAAATCTGGGTCACTCTGTTGTAATTCACCAATGTCATTAACACTTTCAAAATCTTCAGTCACATTTCTGTAATGTGGTGGAGTTGGTATGGGAAGGCCTGGTTCATAAGGCACTGGTCGAATTGCTGATTCTACGGATGGATATTTAACAGTATGTTTGGACTTTCAACTTATTCCAGATATATTCGTCAGGCAAATTAGCAGTCTGTTATATGATCCTGCCACATCATAGGAATTGCAAAAGGCATATGACGGGACCATTTTAACTAGCCGGTTAATAGTGTTACACATTTGGCACAATAGATTCTCAGAGCTCAAAACTTATTCTGGTCTAGTTTATTGTCAAAATAACACTCATAAACTCTTTTAATTCGAAGATTCAAAATTCGCCTTTGCGCTTTTAAATTGAACTCACTACAAATGTAACAAAAATTGTATTTATATTTTGCACATTTGCGAGACATTAATTCACAATGCTTAAGAAAACGCACTGCAACCTGGCACTACACTTGTTAGTTCACAACCGAGAACACACATGATTAGCTTCTTTCATTAAACAAAGTTTCTAATCCTCAGGCAACTATGTAGGGCTCCTTCTGTTTGTAAAAGACCGCCCTATGCTAATAAACATGAATACAGTGCTTTTAATATTACAAAAAATTGGCTTCATTTTTGACTTTGGCAGTTGCAAATACTCAAGAATCGGTACAAATTATTTATTTAACATTTTCGTTGTTGACCAGTGTTATTTCACACAGATTGTGTGCTTTAATGAGATCCAAAACTTTTGCGTAGTAAGCCTTTGTATATCTCTCAGTTATGCAAAAGTCATTTTCGGAATGAAGCGGACTTCAGCAGATATTTCCGGTAAGTTCAAGATGTACATTTTATTTGTCATGAAAACATCTTACACATATGGCGTTTTAATCAAAATCCGTAGAGCCATTTTTGAAAAAAAAACAAAAAATTTCGAAAACCCTTCCATGTAAGGGTAACTTAGGGTAGGGCGATTTTCTTGAAAATATTCCTGTCCATCTTTGGAAGATACTGCACTTAAATGCAAAGGAGATGTTTATACGTCTTTTCATATCTGAGTAATAATGTACACAAACAGTGTACATAGTGTATACTCACACACAAACACTACGAGATTTTTCTAAAAGTACTTTTTGCGCCTCAAAAAGTCTCAAAATGTGTATTTCTGGCAAAATCCTGGGTAGAATGCACTACTTCGTCTACTTATTGTACGTACGTAGTAGAAAAAGTAAAAAAACCAAGGACTTCCCATTTGAGAAACGTATAAGTATTTGAAAATTCAATTTAATAACAAGGACATCTTGGAAATAGTTAACTCTTTAACACATTTTATTTTACCAAAATTGGGACTTTAAAGACATGTTTATTTTTATGTGTAGTAAGATTTTGTGTATCTCTTACAGTTTACCAGTTACGTAAAACTCATTCAGAAACTATTCTCAGAAAATTCAACATAATCATATGATTTGTCATAATAATATGTTAAACATGCGATATTTTAACCAAAATCTCTATCTCCATGATTAAAAAAAGGAAACTTCTCGATTTCGAGATAAAGTATACTTTGAAGTGGGAAGATTTTCTGGAAAATCTTGGAAGATGCTGAACTTAAATACCAAGTTTGGTATTTAACCGACTTTTCTTTTTTCAGTTGTGCTGTTTTCAGACACACAAGAAAACGCACAGATAGACACATACACATACGCACGTATACGCATAGGCAATAGGATCTTTTTTTCTAACACATGCATTTTTTGATTCAGGAATTGTGAAAACGTGTATTTCCGGTGAATTCTTTGTATCGAACTTTTGGATGGAATATCGTACTTCCTATACGCAAGTCGGAGAGAAAGTAAAGCTCTGCGGTGTAACACTCACATGGCTTTTTCTATCCACTGTTCTATAGACTCTTCTTACGAAAGCTTATTCTTCTACCTGCTTCAAGTTAATCCAGAATAAACATTTGAAGAAAGGTGATATTATATATTTCGGTAATTAAGGTCGCTAAGTAATAGCTTTAGATTCCTTTCTCTTTGATGGTCTGTGAGAAAAATCGAACAGTGACTAGCCGCCTGAAAAAAGTAAAATACTTGACAAATCAAACCAATAGTAAAGAATGTCTCTAAAATGGTTAGTTATTTCACATAAATTGCGTGCTTAACGATATATATATATATATACATACATATATACAGGGTGGACCCTTTAAGTTGAGACTGTACAATATCTCCAAAACTAAACGTTGTAGAAAGAGATGTCTTTAATAAACGTTGCTTGATATTATGGGGAAAAATAAGTGCCAAGAGTCGTATCTTATTTGGTGCACGTTATGACGATCATTTTAAGGATCATTTAGTTGATTTAAATGGGAACCTACATTTTGTATGTTGTTTTCTCATTAGAAAATGGTTTATAAAAAGTTGTTTAATTTGTGTAGATGAATTGGGAAACAAAATAAAATAAATGTTCGACAATTACGAAATGTAACTTGACCCTCAAATGACCATCCATGGATGGTCCAATCATTCATTTCGCTCTTCGCACGCAGACATTCAGGTCTTTCTTTGCTTGTTATTTACGTTGGTGTAAGAACAATTGCAAGGTGCTTTATACAAATGTTGGTTAGTTTTTTACGTGGAGTGAGAAAACAACATAAAAAAGGTAGCTTCTCGTTTAAAAAAATAAGTTGACCCTAAAATGACCATCATAACGTTCTTCAAAAACAAAACGACTTATGGCATTTACTTTCCCCCATAGTGACAAGCAATTTTTATTCAAGACATTTCTTTCTACAACGCTTAATTTTGGGAATATTTTATTGTAGTCTCAACTTAAATATACATATTTTCCAATATGTTTCTGCCTATCTCGATAGTTTAGTGTTATAGAAATTCATTCAGAATGAAGAAGGTTGCAAAGGCTTTGCGCAGAAAATTCAAAATACACCTTATTTTGTCATACAAATATTTTAAGCATATGCCATTTTAAACAAAATTGTTAGTCATTTTTTAGAAACTTGAAAAGTAACAAACACTTTCCATATAAATGAAGTTTGGAATAGCGGGATTCTCTTGAATATCTGAATGTCGCTTCTTTGGAAGATGCTGGATTAAATTGCAAGTTTGATGTTTGATGGAAATTTCGTTTTTGGGTTATACACACAGTATCGTATCTAAAAATTCCATTGTTTGTATTCAGTGGGCCTCAAAACAAGTATTTCCCGTGAAATGTCGAATTTTTTGAGTGGAATACAACACCTTCTCTACCTAGTCGGTACGTGATAGAGAAAGTAAGATGTTGTTTAAAAGTAAATGACTAAAATAGTACTTTGAATGCAATTTATTAAGTCAGCATTTCTCTACTTCATAACTACAAATGTTGGACAATATGATGTTCTTTAGCTGAAAATTATAGAGGAAAGGAAATTTTCAATTGCTGTAGGGTGGCCGGTGTATAGAATTATGCATTTTAAAAGTTCCATACTATAACAACTCTCTCCAGGAAGTTAATTTCTCCGTATCTATAACATAGCCAAGCAATTATTTCTACGACATATTTGAAAAACAAAACTACTAAAACTAGCATGCCTACTTGGTAAAGTTTCTTTCACAATACCTGATTCATTTTAACCACCCTCCTTCCTGCTTTAAGGTTCTTTAAATACTCTAAATACAGAAATTACCAGCATTTTAAAATCATTTTGTGATATCAGAGACATTAACAAATGCTCAATTCGTTTAATATCCATTGATTATCATTTTTATAGTAGATTAATATAGAATGAAACAAATTTTGAGTAAGTGATGAATTGCTAATAGAGGTTATTCCTTCTTTTTACAAAACAATCTTCAAAAGTTGCTAAATGAGACATGGAAGTTAATAAGAAATATAAGCCATAACGCAATTATGCCCTAAAAGTTAAAAATCGTTAATAAATAGCAATTCCTAGCGGCTATTACGATGTTTTATCTGTATTTATGCTTATTTAATGGTTATACGTAACATAAGCCCTTGCGTCAGTATTAAATAAGTTACAGTTACATAAATATTGTGGCTGATGTAAAACGTATCTCTATGATTGTCGACTATGTGTACAAAGACCGAAGTCACAGTTTTTATTCGTAATAGGCATTAATTTCCACATAGCTAATGTAGTTAATGACACTGCAATAGCTTATGTAAAGCTTATATTACCTCTACACGACTACAATAAGTATCATAACTGCGTTACGCCACAAAGAAAGCTATGGAATTGCTAAATGAATTGTAACTAACACAAACCTCTGTGTTAAAGGCAAACACTGCAATCGAGAGCAAATTAAGAAGCTCGAAAGTAATTTGCCACCTTTTGGCGTTCCCTAAAACATACAGGTAAACTTTGAATAGTAGAGAGTAGAAACATTCAGTAATAATCATTTGGAGCAAACCTTCCACCACATATTTTAGATTTATTTAAAGTTGGCTTCTCTTCCCAGCAGATCCTCAAATTATATAATTTCTATATTATTTTCTAAACATCCACGGTAATAATTTATGCCAATGCTACATTTTTACCATAGTAATTAGCAGCTTGTAATATAACACTAAACCCTGTTTGTTATAACCTTGCCCTGTTCACACGTATTCTTCCGCGCTCCTTTCCTCCCCTTTTCCCTGGTTGACTAAGTACACCTATGGCGATGATTATTTTGACCAACAAGCCCTGTGCAATGCAAGATCAGGCGATAAAAGCGATAAAACACTCTGTCGTGTTACATGCGAGTGCTTTCGTCATCCTGAGAGGCAAGTTTAAATCGAAGGATCTTCCTACCTATTCTGATAAGCATTTATAAGAATTCCAGATGCATTAACTCTGTTACATAATATATTTCATTCATGCGGTTATGAAAATATAAATTTCGAAATTATCTTCCAAAGATAAATGATCCTGTTAAATAAGAACCTAGCTTGCACAAAAACCCATTTCACTACAGTAGCCAATGGGAGATGACTGGTGCACGTGACAATTAAAAGATAAGTGGCAATGTTATATGGAACGTGGGTTAGTAATCATTTATGATCTTGATTTAGATGATAACATTAAGTTTTCTAAAGCCCACCTTTTTCACATTCCAAATGTCCTCTGTCGTTTTGTTTCTATTTATGAATAAATTGCACTAATATTCTTCACAACAGTATTAATAAAATCTTCAGCGTCCATTTTTGCTACTGAGCAGAATATGCTAACACTAAATTGCCGTGTATTTCCGGGTTTTAAATTGTAATTAGAATTCAATTCATCACTAGTTTTATAAACGGAGTTTATAAAGCACCCTTGAGAGTTAAATTAATGAAGTAAGGAACTTGAAAAAAATTACCTCGTAATATATAGTTCATATTGTCATGGAAGAAATAGTTTCATAAACTACTCTCTGCACAGTTCTTTTGAGAATGTTATGAACGATCTTCAAAATCCGAAACAAACCGATTGAAATCTATAGGACTTTTTAAAATTATTGTCCTTTATTGTCTTTTGTTTTGCTAAAAATTTGCACGGTTTTGTATAACACAGATATATCTCTGAAGTTTAACGAATATATAAGATGGAGAAGATCTTCATATTATAATGAGACTCAATATTACTCGTTTTATAAGTTCCTATTACTGAGCTACTAAATAAAAAAGAGAAGCTATCATAATTAAGGACCAACTTTATTAACTTCCCTCTGTTCCTACATTACATTGGAACGAAATCCATGTCCTCTATGCGCCAATGCAAATCGAATTTTTGGCCTATGTTATCGTTCTCGCATGACCTCTGAGCGGGAGAGCGGGTCCGGTGAGGCGAGAGGGGAAGGGATCTAACATAAAGCCAACACGATGGCGACGCTGAAATTTCGTCCCGATTAAAAAGAAAAGTAAAACGCCGAAGCTGTACCAGGCTCCCCTGTAACAAGACGTCTGATAAACTAATTAAAATTCCCTGCATTATTCAGTCGTGGAAAATTTCTAATTAGCGCGTCGTCTGGTTGGGTGTACCGCACTTTGCCAACTTCAGCCTGCCAAGCTCCATACAGCCCCGACAAAGCAAAGACCTGACATCCTATCGCTCTGAAGAATGGAGATTCCTTTGCTGTGTAACGGGAACTGATAGATGCAAGGATTTTCAGCGTCGCTTTACTGCTTATGAAACACAGAATCAAGTCGCGCGATTACTCGCATGAATAACATACACGCAGTTAAACATTTCGTTAGTGTTAAATGTCCATTATTATTGCATACGGCACCACAGGCAGTGGACACTGATGATACATGAAATGAAATGATAATTGGGAACGAAAATTGGAGAAGGAAACGTTCCGAGCCTAAGTTTAGATCTCCTCGGCATTTGCCAGTTATGAGGACTGAGAAGAACCTGGATAAAGCCTCAGCCAGGGAAGCAGTTCCCGGCGGGGATTGAACCGCGGACCTCTCATTCACACGTTGATGTGTTAAGCACCTCGACCTCCATGTCGGTTTGAAAATTTCAGACTATCAGTTTATTTTACAGCAATTTTTTAGGCAATTTTCTTTTATTGGCAATAAGAGTTTTTGGAAACGTTTGTAAAGAATTGAGGAATGTTGCCAATCTCACTTCCAGACTAGGACAGGGAATAATGATTCTGGTTAATAAATAATTCCTACCTTCCAGGAGGAAATCGGACATCTTTGCAATCTAACCATAGAACACGATGTTTATTTCATCGATTTTGTAGCACTTATTTTCATATTTATAGTGAGCAAGGTGTGACGTTTTACGTTTTAATTATCCTTACTTTGCTAAAATAGGCCATTATATTGCTGTCCTCAGTTCCAAAACAGAAGTTTAAATATGCTTATAAAGAAAATGGCTCATTTTGACACACACCTTTATATATATATATATATATATATATATATATATATATATATATATAAATCGGGATATTTGTATACGACGCATTTCTTAATAAGAGCACTTACTGGAAAATCTGACTGAATTTCAAGAAAAGGTAAAGAAGTATCAAGAGTCATCTTGTAAAATGTGTATTGCCTTAATATATTTTCAACAATTCAATCCTGCTACAGGACCAAAGGAAGGAATGCTCATGCACAAAACACATACAGATATGCCTGACATATCCGTATTACCCGGGACCTTTGTTTAATAACACGACGTTAAAGGATTTCAGTAGGTAATTATTTACTTAAGTGTTAAGATATTCAAAACAATTTAACTCTCTATTAATATAGCGATTACTTTATTCCTGACTTTTCAAATACCACACAAACATATTTACACAGTAGTCCCGGACATTTAAAACACAAAATAAAAAAAAATCTTATGTGTTACACCCACATGACTCTCTCTACTCTAATACAAGCTATTTTTACAAACGCTTATTCTCCATCTAGTTCATGCCAATCGATATAAAACTTTGCAGAAACTATCGTATTATTAATATTATTACAGGTGCAAGGGGATGTAGTAGACTTTAAGCGATAGTGAAATGTTTCAAGAGCTGGTTGCTATCAGGAGCATTGCATTATCTTTATATGTCTAGGACATAAAACAAAAAAATAAAATAAAAAAATCAATGACGAATTCCCATTTCAGAGAAAGTATAGATAAGTATCGGAAAATTCAAACAAATAACAGGCAATATCTCGGAAATGGTTCACTTGACAAAAAAAAATGATATGATATAAATTGTGTGTTTTAAAGAGATTTATTTTTTGTGTAGTAAACATCTATCTGTTACGGTTTACCAGTTGTAAAAAATTCTTTCAGAATGAAGAGGACTTTTGGGGATATTCTCAAAAAGTTCAAGATATACAATTCATACGCCATGAAAGTATCCTAAGCATATGATATTCTAATCAAATTCGTTAGAGCCATTTTTCAGAAAATAAAAATTTTCGTAAAACGTTCCATGTAAAGGGTAGTCTGGGTGGGAGATTTTCTTGAAAATCTTCGCATCGCATCTTTGAACGATACTAAACTCAAATATCAAGTTTGGTATTTATCCGACTTTTCGTTTTTGAGTTATGGTGTTCACAGACACAGGCACACATCCACACAGACACTCACACGGATATTGGAATAGTATTCTAGGAAAATATTTCTGTCTCACTTTGAATACTTTAAAAAATAAGTACAAAATTAAGAACAAGTGTAGTACTTCAAGGAATCAAACACAAGTGTATACTCTGCTAATGCATGACTCTGTGAGCCACACAAGGGTTCATTACTATTGCAGGAAAGAGATTTTCATTCATATGTTTGCACGTGTCTTTTAGTGTTACAAAATTCACATTGACAGTAATATTTATTGATATCATATATGTTTAAATATATTTAGTTAAATTAATAATGTTTAAAGTCCTATAAATTATTTTAGAATCATAGACATTTGGGCGATACGTTAAAACGAAATACCTGAATCATAAGTGGCGGTTTGATTCTTACACATACTGACCCAAAAACCCCTATTCATCTTTGGCGGCATGACCACGTTTATGACACTGCCATTTGGCGATCAGATCGCTGTTTGTGGAAGTTCACAATTATATATAACATACACAGAAGTAGCCATCATATAAGGCCTGCTTAAATATTTTAATATACCAGAAAATTGTTCTACGTTATCAAAGAGGGAGTTACAAAAAACAGTGTACACTAGAGTGCACACAAATATGCTTATACAAGAAAAGAGTTTATGTTGACAATGGGGTGTTAAAACAGCTCTATCGTGACCTTATATGGTTCAAGCAGTTCCCTTGTCTAAACGGAAGCCTGGCAGCCTACCGTTACCTTTTTACTTTCTCCACGCTGTGCCTAATAGGTAGAGAAGATATTGCATTCTAACCAAAAATTCGATACTGAGATTTCACTGGAAATGAAGCTTTGAGGGCCCCTTAATCCAAAGAATAGCATGTTTAGAAAAAGGTCCGTGTGTGTGTGTGTGTGTGCGCGCGCGCGCGCGTGCGTGTCTTTGAACAGAATAACTCAAAAACGAAAAGTCGGATAAATAAAAAAACTTAGTATTTATGTTCAGTACCTTCCAAAGATGCAACACGAAGATTTTCAAGAATATCCCCCAACGTTAAACTACCTATTACGTGGAACCTTTTTTCGAATCTTTTTATTTTCTAAGAAATTGCTCTAGCGATTTTCATTAAAATACCATATATTTACAAGACAAATAAAGCGTATATTTTGAATTTTCGTGGAATCGCCTGTGAAGTTCTCTTTATTCGGAAGAACTTTTGTATAATCTTGTATAACTGATAAATGTTAAGCGATAGACCAAAACGTACCGCACAGAAAATGTAGATCTCTTTGACACACAAAATTTATTTTTGTAGCATCATTGATTACCGAGACATCCATTATCAATAGTTTGATTTGTTCAATATTTTGTCATTCAGGTCCAATCAATTTTAAGTTGTTTCTCGCGATTGCATGGAAACAATATGGAATTTTAAGGCCAGCATATAGCGACCAGTTCTTAAACATTTGACTATCGCTGTTCTCTTTATACCCTAACGAAATGTGTAATGTGGCTATTTCTGCAAACGTTTACCTGTATTAAAATTATCTGTTGTAAGAATAATTTGTACACTCACTAAAAACGATAGAGGGTAGAGATTTTTCTTATTCGTTGGTATGACCTCCTTTAATTCCCAATGTCATATCAGAAGCTTTGACTTGAGAAACATTTGATAGTATTATAACTCATTGAACGGTAGGTTTTCCACAGCGGTTTTATTCATTTTTATCATATACATATTCAAAATTCACTATCACATTAATACTTTCAGACTTTGAGGAGTGTAGGGAATAAACCTAGTTAAAGAAAACTTCCCCGGTCCCAAATAGGAGTATAACTTGAGATTTGTGACTTGAAAATCCAGAATGCTGACCACTCACCACTGATGTAGTCAAATATCCTTATCCTTTGTTCGCGGTAGGTGTAGGTATGGGTTATACAACGAAGGGGGGCATCTCGCGCAATGCGACCTGCGTAAATCCGTTTTATTAACATCTCAGGAGAAAGCGATGAAGTGAAGGAACCATAGCAGGCTACAGGTCACAGAGACACCCGGAAGCTCCTAAGAGTTCCGAGCTCAAGTTCCTGCAGCTACCTAGAGAGGGCGATGAACGACCCATTGACCAGGCAGTTCTCTAGTAAATTGCGATAGATGTACTGCAAGTTGTATACGGATTAAGTAGCTCAAAAAATCTAAAAAGTTGAGCTTCAAATTCGAAAAACCATAATTAACACTGAGAATAAATCGTATAACTCCATATACTTATACGCCGTGTTGTTTGAGAAGAAATGAGTGAATGCGAATATTTCTAATATTTTGCCTGCAGTGCGAAAAGTTTATATCTGTCATTTTATTACGATGAAATCCATTAATTTATTTTGGACTGTAAAGACGTATAAGCATGTGCTACTTTTACTGTGATAATTGATCAGAAATTTATAAGGATTCTCGTTGCGTGACACCTGATCTTAGCCTTATTCGTTAGTGAGGCTATTATTATATTGTACCAGTTTTTGTCTCAGGGTTTTTCTGTATCTTAGGTCATCGTGACGTCGACGAGGAAGGCTTTACGATAGCCAGTTACCATGTGTTAGTTTTATTTCACATCATAAATATATTTAAATTAAAAAAACAATTCTAGTTTTCACACTAATTGAAGTTCAATGTTTTTAAACATCGGCATGTCTAAATAATCACTGTAATACTTATTCGACTTATTCTTCCTACTACTTATTTATCTTTGTGATATATTGTTTCTATTTCTTGAGCATTTTTAATTATTAACAAACATTTAAAATACTGTATCTTGTTTTCCTTTACGCGATTTGTGCTGTATATTACGCGGTGATCTGCTTCCAACCAGTTTGTATGTGTCTCAGTGACGCCTACTGCTTATTCGTACTTTCGTTTTGTTCCAATATTGAGGAATATTACATTCATTCTTATTGGTTATCCATAATACAAAAATCTGATGTGTTACACTCACATGATTTTCTCTACTCTTGTACAAACTATTTTTAGAAACGCTTATTCTCATCTAATTCATGTTAATTGAGATATCGAAATGTTAATCTTATTGCTAGTTTTCTTGTAGATGCAAGAAGAATTGGAAAGATTTAAGCTATACTCAAATATTTTAAGAGCTGGTTGCTATGTGGAGTATTCCATTCTCTTTGCATTAGCAGGACACAAAAAATGAATAACGAATTTGAGAAACGTAAGTATTGGAAAATTTAAGGGAATAACAAGCAATATCTCGAAAATGATTCACTCAAC
This sequence comes from Deroplatys truncata, assembly GCA_030765065.1. Lineage (NCBI taxonomy): Eukaryota > Metazoa > Arthropoda > Insecta > Mantodea > Mantidae > Deroplatys > Deroplatys truncata. The sequence goes on along the minus strand of CM060976.1, from coordinate 28,744,707 downwards.
AAAAAAAATGTACATGACATAAATTGTGTATTTAACGCGATCTACATTTTTTGTGTAGTAAAATTTTGTCCATCTCTTATGGTTTACCAGTTATGCAAAAGTCGTTCACAATGAAGAATACTTTTGGAGACATTCCCAGAAAATTCGAGATATACATTTCATTTGTCATGAAAATATCTTAAACATATGATATTTTAATCAAAATCGTAGGAGCCGTTTTTGAGAAAATTAAAATTTTCGAAAAATGTTCCATGTAAAGGTTAATCTGAAGTGAGGGATTTTCTCGTCGTGTCGCATCTCTGGAAGATACTGAACCTAAATGCCAAGTTTGGTGTTTATCCGATTGTTCGTTTCTGAGTTATGCTGTTCACAGACAGACACACACACAGACATGTTTCCAAAAATGTTTTTTTTTTTTTTTGGATTCAGGTCTTCAAGTATATATTTCCGGTGGAATCTCGGTATCGAATTTTTGGGTGGAATACAATACTTCCCCTACTTACTATACGTAGTAGAGAAAGTAAAAACACTGTTACGTACTTCACATTTTCTGCTACTGTAAATAAATACATTGATTTACATCCCTCATGCTCATTGCCTTTGAATTAACTTTGTTTACGAAGTATTGTCGCCTACATTTGTATGTGCAGTTGTTCTACATATTTCAATTCTTATTAAGCATATACAAATAATATTGGATTTAACCTATTTATATATTTTTGTGCTAATTAAAGCACATGCTTAAACACATTTCTGAATAAAACCTATTTACATCATGCAAACAAATATAACGTTAAGATGTCCATGCATTTCTCCCTTCAGCGAAATCAATCAAAATAAAAATAACATTTATATTTCATAGAAATTTAATTTCTATGACTGAAAATTTAGAAACTGTTTCAATATTAGGAGTTAAATAGAAACACATTTATTTCAAATAGACATATTGTTTTACAACTTGAATAACAAAACAGTCATAAAACAAAAATGTTTTGTAGATCTAGGAACCGGTTTTCCTGGGGGAAATGTTGAAGTTTTTGTTTTATTTATTTAAATTGTTTTAGAACTGAAGTAAAGTATTATATACACTGCAGTACATTTTTTATAAAACTGCAAATATTTAGAATATCAAAGTAATAATAAAAAATAATGAATAATTAAATAAATGAATAATAATAACGAGAAGAAGAGAAAGAAGAAAGAGGAGGAGAGAAGAGATGCTACAAAACTTTTAGATTATTTTTTAAAACCATATTACATTCGATCAAGCCTTAGATTCATTTGCTACACCTCTTTTATGAATAGTATCCGTAGATATACGGGAAAGGTTAAAATTAGAAGATATACTCCTGCAGAGTAGTACCTGTAGTGTAATGACTTTGCTTTGCTATTTGCTTTCATTTAACAAAATGTCATATACTAACATACAGGATGGGATCTACAAACGTTTATGCTCCAAAAACTTAGACTGAAGCATTCATTACTTTTTTCCTTTCACTTCACCCTAGGACTGGTTCTTCCTCATGGTTAGCGTTTATGAAGTAACTTCTAACGAAATTAGAGACTAGTTAATCAATGGGCTAATTTTAAAACCAAAAGTGATAAATAAGTTCTGCCAGCATTTGGAAAAGCACTTTAGCAAACCATATGCATCGGCATATTTTCCTGCTCAAGCGTTCAGCTCAACTTAATGAAACTTTAAGATATTGGCAAGCGTACACAATTTCTAAAAATAATGCTTAGCTTAGCCTATTTTTATTATACCAGGTGAGTCAGCTGCCCCTAGGTATTCGTATTTATGTAACCCGCAGTTAATGTGAAAACATCGACCCTTTTAGGAAACAAATTGTTATTGTAGCTCTGCTCTTCTATTCGGTACTATACGCAACTAGCATTAAAGGCCTGAATGAGAACCAAGGGCCTGCAAAAGGCTTAAAAAAGGCGGCTCTTCATGGATATAATGCTTGCCATGAGGTAGAGGAGTGTTGTTCCAAAGAACAGGAGAGAGTGAGTCAGCCGAACGGGTTAGCTGCCGGAATATGGTTAAGCAAATGTTAGCTTCGGAGGTTCGAATCTAATACAAGCATCAAACCGTTTTGATTCCTTTTTGTGTTTATTTCCTCTATTTTAGTATAATAATTTACTTATTTTTCTTATTTGCTCTCCTGTGAGCCAAAGACAGAATAATTGCAAGCAGATAATTTTGTATCATATTTACTGTAATAATCTGTACCTTATCTGTGTTGGAAACCGTGTTACGTAGTTAACTTTCATACTTTTGGGCGGATATCGAGATATTAAATCTAACGCTTTTTGTTTCATGTTTAAACCTTATGTTTCACTTCTACTGACAAAGGAGTAGTAAATGTGCTAAATTCACAGGTAAACAGAATAATAAATTGTTAAAGAGCACATATTTCATCAACGAAGTAAATGTTCAAAATGACGACCCGCTTCATCAATGCACATTTGTATATGTTGCCGGAGAGACTTTCTTGCATGCTGTAACATGCGCGATGTAATCTGCCTGCATTCTTCATGTATGAGTGCCCGTAGATGATTTGGGCTTTGCGGTGGAAAACATGGCGATTATTCTATTTTGTACACATTCATGTTATCAAAAATGTTATTTGTATCATAATATCAAATTATAGGCCCAAGGAGATAAAATAGAAGGTAATAAAGGGTTTGAACTTAACCTGAACTGAAATGGTGCAGTGTTAAAGGAACCATTACAATACAATTCGGCTAATGCTACCTTGCAAGCTTAGGTTCCTATACGAATTAGTAATCGCAGAGCTAGACCCCACCTCGAAACTTTACATGCTTTTTGCAGCTTCATATTGTTTTGAGCTCTGTTTGGTAGTTTTAACTCAAATAAGGAAACTGCACTAGTCATAACAATTACTGTATGAACTGAAATATGCTATATTTTGTGACGCAAGAGAAATTATCTACCTAATACTTAGCATTTTTTGACAAGGCTGTACATTGACTAACGGCTTAAACCCAATTGGTCGCACTGCGTAGATCTGCCATTTTGTTTTCAAATGGTTTTGTCAACCGATTCATGTGATAGGCTGTTCCTCCAGGGGTACATGTCTGTATGCTAAAGAATAAAACTTTGTAAAACTGGCTACAAGTGCTACTTCAGCTTCCAGTGCCAGGGTGGGATGTTTTTTGCATCGACATACATAGCGATTGCATTCTGTCCAGTAAACACTTATGCACTGAGTTATCTATCCCTCCTCTATAAAGTGATATGCAAATCAGCCATTAGAAGCCATTCAAGAAAGGAGTATGTTACATATGTCGCTTAGCACGTTGCATACATTAAAAAATAAATAGGCACAGCTGACTCACCTGGTATACTTACCTAATTTATTGGCTTCATTTATTTGGGACGAGACTGTGTATGGAGGAAATAAAAAGAAAGAATAAATAAAACTAACTGGATATTCATACTTCAAGAAAGAGGATTGTGGAAATAACATGAACATCTAAATTTATGAGTAAAATAACTAGAAAAAAGTAAAAGAGAATAAAGAAAACCAAAATTGTTCTTAATACGGAAGTATGCAAAGAGTTTGTCAACACCTATGAAAACTAAAGAAAACCAAACTTGTTATTTATGCTTCGGAAGGAATAAAGCTTGTAAATAATAAGGCGAATAAAGAACACCATACTCGTTTGAACTTGGAGTGAAGGAAACTTCTAAGCAAGCAAGAACATAGCACACAAAACCTATTTTTCGTATCTAACAGTGAAGGGAACCTGTTAACAACAGGCAAGAATAAATAACACCAAACTAACTCTTCGTACCTCGAATTGGAAGAAATTAGCAAATATCAAAATAGAATAAAGAATACCACACTTTTACCCCGAAGTGAAAGGAACTAATAAACAACGAGGTTTCTTCATACCTCGAAATGAAGAAACTTTTAAACAAGGAAAACTAAAGTTCAATCTTGTTGAATGAATGGAATTCGTAGACAGCAAGGGAAAATATAACTGGTTTATTCTTCATAATTGCGAGGAAAGGAAACTGATATCATAAAGTGGTATAAAGAACTAAACTTGTTCTTCATACTATAAAAAACGCGCTATCTACCTTTTATTGGATCAACGTGGCTGACTGGACTGTATGGTGACACTACGCATATGAACTTCATGGAAGATAAGCAGACCATGAATAATACCAGAAATAGATAGAACATTTCTCTAGTCCATATGTTGAACTATCACTGCGTCATTAGCGAAGTCACTGGTGAATATTGTAATACTAAACGCTCCTGGCGTAGCCTCTCTTTTCGGCAGCAGTGAAGATCGGCAATGTGAATTTACAAATGTTCCCATTGAATGACTATGTAAGGAGAACAATGAGCGCTCGACGATTTAGATCGCTCGATCTATATGTGGTGTTCGATGAGTGCTCTGTTGCTGGCGGTGTACAGCTGAAGTAGTTGAATCAATGCTGTTTTTTCTTATATAAATATGAATGTTGAAAATGATTCAGTTGCGTCTACCTCAAGCAGAAGCACAGACACCGAATACATAAGGGGTTGCAATACGCATTATTAAAGTAGATACAGTAAACCTTGTGTCAATTATAAACCTACCTGGTTTAAATTTTAATAACTAAGAGACAAGAGCACCCTTAGGTTCAGAATATTTATTCGATGTTTCTCATATAATACTGCATACACTTAAAAAACGGCTGCTGGGCGCTCAGTGGGTACAACACACGAATGCTCCCAGGTTAGTTCTCGCACCGATAAAGCTCACGTAACTTACGGAGTGAAGTAGACCTTTCGAGGTGAGTGCGGTGAAATGCATGCTTCGGAGATATACAGGATTATTTAATATATTTAGCAGGTCATATTTCACCACCTTAATTCGAATAGTTGTTGATTTTGCAGCTGAATGTAAACATTTTGATGCTGCTAAGTGACACTACGTGCAATAAATTTGAGCTGTAGTAGTGTGGGAGGAAATAATGCCAGAAATATTAGAATTCATACAAAACTATTCATATCCGCTACTACTCATTCGTGGCCATAAAATAGCCATACTACTTTCGATAAAACGTGTGTAAATAGATTTAAGGACTCCCCTTCTCATATGCCAGGGAGATTATGTCGGCATTCTCATTGCTGGAAACATGATTGCAAATTTTAATCACGTAAGCTAATTTAGAGTTAATGCAATGCTTCATAAAATACCGACTTTTCTTATGGGTGCAGAATTTTACTAGTACAAAATACCTGAAATGTTTCTAACTGCGTGCAGCTAGTGGGTAAACTTTTCTGCTTTATTATACATGAGAGTAATACATGTGGATGTAACAATATACATTATACATAATATTAAACCAAGTCACTTTTATAAGGGCGATATCTGCCAACTTTGTTGTTTATAAAGCTCACTGATACAAAAATGTACTACATGCAATGCGTCGTCTAAGCCGAAGAAAATGATGATAATGACGATTATGATACTATCACCTGAAATAAAAATCCGTAAATGTGAATTCATATAAAAATAATATAAAACATCTGAAAAGCATTGGCGGCTGGAAAATTATGAGACGAGATACATACACATATGTAGGTAGATAAGGTATTTTTATTGGTGCCAAATTATTAAAGTTACTACACAAATGCTTAGTAAATGGGCCATTGACAGTACATATACATTTAAGATACCAGTTAAAAATGGCAAAAAGAAAGAACAGCAAAATAAGGAAAAAGAAACAAAGAAAAAATAGAAATAAATTGCCTTTGACTAAGTAAACAAATCTGATCTAACTTCGCGTACTTTAGTCAGAAAATTGCCCATGTTTTGCCAGTTGTTTTGGTCTGTGAATCTCAATATCCTATCTCCTTCTAGCAGGACGTATAAGCATTCCGCCAAAATACGTATGAACTCAGTCTTCATCCAAACCACAGAATGGGTTACCAGTCATTTTCTGTGCTCTCCAGCCTCCCAGAGTAAACCATGCACTTCCCTACATGATGATTTAGTTATAATCATGCTAACTTAAGTATCCGAATCAGTAGACACATATCAGGTGCTTGTATTGGCTTATCAAGCCTCTGCAGCTTCGTTTAATGCAAGTTTTCGAATGATGTAAATAAAGCCTATTTTCGGAAAGTCACTTATATGGAGGGAGTTAACTTATAGCCAACAGTCTGTAAGTTATCTTAAGATTAAGTTCAACATTGTGTAAATTTGTTACATCCGCGTAAAGGTATATTTCTTTGTATGTTGGTTTGTGTCGCATTACAATACAAGAAGAAACAAACAACAATAGCTAGAAGTATTATAAACCATGCCCCCGACGTATGGACTCTGAACTTCAGTTAAAAAGAAAATTATAGGCAACAGAAAAGGAGATCTGCTAAGATGCCTAAAAGAGAAAAATGAGACTATAAAAGAAAAGATTAATGTTCAAAATTCAGTTTTAGATTTTATTTAACAGAAACATTAGAATAGCCTGTGCATGATACAAGAATGTAAGATTACCCAAAATAATAATGGAGAGGACACCAACAGGAAGGAGGAGAAAAGGAACACCGCATAGAACATGGATTCAGGGAATTAGAGAGGCAATGATGGATTTCTTTTTTTTTTTTTTTTTTTAAAGTTCCCTTGTTGTACTCAGTTTATGCCACTGTGCTTTACTGTTTTCATACCGCTTATTTCCGCAACACACATACACACACACACAAACACCCATGCCCGTAGCAGGACTCGAACCCGCGACCCTCAGCTTAGCGGAGCGTCGGAGCGACCACTCCAGCGACCACGGCTACAAGGGCCGGCCAGAGATTCGGAAATTGAGGAAAATTTGTGGTTCAACAGGCAAGAATGGAATAAAAGTGATAAGAGGATGTTAAAAACTGTAGTTTCTGCACTCTAAAACCGGATATATACACACACAACAAAGAGAAGACATCTTGATTACAGCTTGGTTAAAAATTACCTCCAGGTTGGGGGCTGATGCAATGGGCCAACTCCCCGTTCATTGGAAGAAAAAGGAAATGTTAAAAAAGAAACCAAAGAATTACAGCCGGACAGATTTAAGAATATTCGAAAAAGGAAAAAACATTTCAAAAGATAGAAGCATTCATTGGAGGAAAAAGCAGTACAGAAATTTGGAGGACCTTAAAAAGTATTAGAACGAATGATAAAGAAGTGTGTTGTAAATATATTAATTTTCAATCGAGGGAAAAAATATCATAGTAACTTATTGATAGAAAACAGAGAGTAATATATGAGTATAAAGGAGGATGAAGTTAATAAAAATTTGAATGAGTATGTGCACATAGAATTAGAAATAGCAAATGAAGCAATAAAATCGTTCAAATGTGGAAAAGCACCAGGGATTGTAGATATCCCAGCTGAATTGCTAAGCAAGGAACAGATAAACTATACGAACACAGAGATTTATTTGAAAAATGCTTGAATGGTGAGGATGTGCCGGAATATTGGAAAATAGGATATACTTCCACAATACATAAAAAAGGTAGAAAAGGCAAATGTAAAACCTATAGAGGCATTAATATAAATAGAACATTAAGTAGACTATATGGTAAAATAATTAAGCATTTCTTTGAGCTACAATACAAATATTTGGAAGCAGAAAAACAGTCAGGTTTTAGAGCAGGCAGATAACTATTGATCATATATTTTGTTTACAACAGGTAATAGAGTTGAAAACAGCTGTGACAAAACCCCTCCATTTAGTGTTCATCGATATAGAAAAAGCCTATGGTAATGTAACATTATTACAATTATTACGGTTAGCCTTAAGATTGACGGAAATTAGTCCTATTTTGATAAAATCAATCAAAATTTATACAAAATGCATATGTAGAAGTAAAAATGGGAAAATATTTGTCAAATGGATTTCATGTTAATAAAGGATTACGACAGGGATGCTGTGTATCTCCCACATTATATAACAGTTACACAGAAAAAGCTATAGAGGGTTGAAAAATAAATGTAAAAATATGGGAATTCCAATACATGATGACTCAACAATATACTCCTTGCAGTTTGCGGAGGACAGTTAATTCTGGCCCAAGAAAATGAAGACATAGAATATCTTACAGGAAATTGATTCCAGAATACAACAAATGGGGCCTAAGAGTAAATATGGATAAATCCAAATATATGGCCATTGGAGATGTTCATCAAGATTTGGTATTGCTAGACCAAAAGGGGATAATTACACACACCTGGGAATATAAATACCCGGGAGTAAAGATTATACAAAATGGGAAACAAGATAAGGAAATAAGATAAAAGATAAGATCAGGAAAGTATGTTATGTCTACTTTGAATGGTATCTTACGCAGATCTCAAAAGAAACTAAAGCTACAATTTTTAAAACAATATTTGGAAGTATTATAACCTATGGTTCTGAACTATGTGAACTCTGGAGTGGACTTTGAACTATCAGTTAAAAAGAAAAGTATTGGCAACAGAGAAGAAGATCTGCTAGGATATCTAAAAGAGCAAAAAATTACAAATGAGATTATAAAAGAAAATATGAATGTACAAAAGTCAATTTTAGATTTTATTAAACAAACAATTAGAATGGTATAGGCATACTAAGAGAATGGAAGATAAAAGATTACACAAAAATAATGAAGTGGACGCCACCAGGAAGGTGAGGGGTAATGATGGATTGAGAAATTGAGGAAGGTTTATGGTCCAACAGGGAAGAATGGAGAAAAGTAATAAGATGTTAAAAACTGTAGTCTTGGGTACCGAAAAAATGTTTGTGCATTGTAAAACCGGAAATTTATATATGTAACAAATTGTTCGCTACGGGAGATCGAACTCCAGTTTCCAGTATTACAAGCAGAGATGTAAGTCACTGGAGTAAAGTACAATACTACGAGGTACTATATAGCGTATTTATATCATGCCAAGCTGTGTACGTTACCGGTCACTGTGTGTTGCTCTCGTGGTTGAATACGAGCAGCGATCCCGGGCGACGGAGCGAGGGGGAACAAAACATAAGCGTAAGTGACAGAGATCGGAAAAGCCGAGCGCCGAAAAGGTTTAGGTCGCTCGTAGATCTCTATTCCTGGTTCCTATTCTCCGCTTGTACCACACCTCTCTTTTCTCATTCTTTAAGTAAACGCTGCAAACAAAGCAGAAGTAGGTATGTGTCGCTTCTAAATGCTCAATAAAAGTGTATCTTAAAGATACGCCATGTCAGGTATTAGACTAACTAAATCATGTGTAACAGCTAGTCAAATGCTACTATTTAATGCAAGTTTGCTGTTTCTTTCATTCAGGCTATGGATTGTAAATATCACTGCATGTACAGAGTGTTTCAAATACATACAGCTCAGTTGCAATGTCAAGGGTGATAAGCACTTTGGAGAATTAGATTTTATGTATAAATCCGGAAAAAATTATCTGCTTTAACTTTGTGCAGAATGGCCTATCCTGCTATAATGGCGCTTATGGTACCCATCGGCAGCTTTCAACTTAAGGCAAATAAGTCGTCCTCAGCTACGAATAAATTATGGAAGTTACAATACACAAGGATTCATACTATGAATTTTGTTCTCCCCAGCGCCCCTTAGTTAACACAACTAACTGGGCTGCATGTATCTGAAGCACACTGTACATATGTTAACATCTTTTCTCGGCGCCACAATTCAGAGATTCAACAAGCTAAATGTCTCATTACTATTGCACTTTAGGAGTTGCTGAATATGCATTATACACATGGTTGCCGGCAACGGGTGGAACTCAGCATCTAGTGTAAGTGTAAAGAGAGATTTGTGTCGCACTGTAGTTTCCTGCAGCACAGGGAATACAAAGAAAAAAGAAATTATGTTGGACGATACGAGCGAAAAGGGTTTGAATAACCAGTCTTACAACATGGTTGCACCCTGCTATAATTGGGTAGTGCAGAAAATCCTCGTTGATGTAAGGAGCAGCATCCAGAAACCTTGTACACGGAGTCTCGTTAGTGCGTACCAACATTGGTATGTTATACAAGGCAGCATACATCAGTGCGGCGCTACAAGTTAATGCGTCACATAAGTCTCGCGCATACACTTTGAAGAATGCAAGAAACATGTGACAACAAAGGGCAAAAAAATAAAACACAATGTAGCAGCGACTTTCTATCTGGCCTGACTAATCCAGGATTTGGTCCATGCTCGTCTATCTGCCTGGAGCGCAGGCCTCGAGCCGCCTACACTGGCAGAAAAGAGAGTAGCACTGTTAGATTATTACAGCATTCATTAGAGTTCGCTAATTACTCCTTGCTTTAATGAATAAGCTCTAATGAACCACTTTCTGTTAATTAAAGGGAGCGCCGGGACAGCTTTTCCCCCACCCTCTCTCCACCCTTAACAGAACCAAGCGGAAAAGTAGGGGGGAGTTTGCGGGAGTTTCAAGAGTGAGAGAGAAAATGATGGAGGGCAGGAGGATGAGTGGAGATGAGAGGACACGTCGAAGAGAGAAAAAGAGAGATGGGAAAGAGCTTGAGAGGGAAAGAGACACAGGAACCTGGATTACAGGGAAAATGGATGGAACATGAAACACAAAATGCATCTCGGAAGAATTGGGATGAGAAGGAGGTAGGCAAAAATGGAACCTAGGCATTCTAGGAGCCAAATGATGTTCTTATAAGATAAAGTGATACAGTATATTGAATGTTTCGTTGGTTTTACTTGGTCGCATTATCAACGATAAAACGGAACAATATGTATAGCGAGGATTAGCCTTAAGACAATAATGTACGTTCTCACTTCGAGCCCTGTGTTTCATCGACCCACACTGTAACTAGCATAATGATTTTCTCCACTAATATTCTTACATTTATCTGTCAATCACCTACGAGACACACATTTGCATTGTTACATGCGTGATGTTACCTGCAGATCAGAGGATGTGTTCATCACACCTTAGTTTGCAGCATTTGAAGTGCGGGGTACAAGAAGATGCTATCAAATAATGGGGGGGAGCCAAACATCAGTCAGCTTAAATAATTTAACTGTAAGTAAAATTGTCAGTGAATATTCCGTTATATGCGCAGTGGAGGCGGTATTTGTTAAGACGGCGATGCGTTTCATCGAACGCTTGTCATGAAGTAATATGCATTCCATGAAAAGTGACCGCTGCCCAATCGAAGACCAATAACCAATAATGTAACCGCTGCCCATGAATCCAATGGCATGTGATGAATGCCTAAGGACATTTGGTACTCCAATACCTGCTATTTGAAATATTGATAAATTGTGCAAGATAAAATGTTTTTCATCGTAGACGCATCAGGAAAAAAAAGTTCATTAGGGTATTACTCATTTCATCTTGTCTAAGTATCCAATTACATGTTGTCCAAAATTTACCTATATTTTAAATGACATCGCACATGGTTGTGCTTACATGGTGATGCCAAAGGTAGCATTGGTGATTCGCTTTCAGAATCATTCACTTCGGCAAATAAAACTAACTTTATTCGTAATAATATCTTATGAAAAATTAATACGCACCAAATTCTGCTTCCTTCATACTTTGAGTTCTATTACCTGAAGGAGGGAAAGTGAGTCTATCGTACAACGATCTATAAAGCTTTGTTTCGTTGAAATAAAGCTAAACGGTTGCAGTATAATAAGATCTGGTAAACTGTACCAATATTTAAACTGAACTGATCACATAATACCTTAGAGGCTGTTTATGCTGTATAATGGTGCTCATAAAATCTTTTGTCAATATGCTGAACCTACAAGTACCACAGGCTTCACTGCATTTCTTTATATGATTTTCGTATCCATGAAATAAGGTTCTCATCGAACAGCCAAGATTCTACAGACGTGCAGGTGTTTCACTACATCGTTATCCGGCTATCACTACATTTCTTAAAGGGGTTCCTGAGGTCATGGATTCAAACCTGGTGGAGGGCAATGGATTTTTTCTTGCTTAAAAATTCCTAGTAGGTATGGGTTCCTTCGGAGGGGAAGTAAATACGGTGGTCCTGTATCGTAGATTTACGGCACGTAAAAGAACCTCAAGCCTGATAAAGAGGCCTCTGAGCAAAATTACCGGTCCTTCACGCCCAATATAAAATGGGACGCTAAGCACCACAGCAGTTAAAGAGCGTCCACAAATAAAAAAAATCTGATGTGTTACACTCACATGACTTTCTCTACTCTTGTACAAAGTATTTATACAAACGCTTATTCTCCATCTACTTCATGTTAATCGAGATAAACATTTGCAAACTCTATCTTATTGCTAATTTTCTTGTAGATGTAGGGGAAAATATATTTACAAGGGCAATATAGAAAAACAGTAGCCTTTAAGCACATACATATCTCTTTATAGCTGGTTGCTAGGTGCAGCACCATTCCCTTTCCCACAGATTAATACTCTTTGCATATCCAAGACAAAAAAATCTGATGTGTTACACTCACATGACTTTCTCTACTCTTGTACAATCTATTTTTACAAACGCCTATTCTCCATATACTTCATGTTAATCGAGATATCGAGATGTCAATCTTATTGGTAATTTTCTTGTAGATGCAAGGGGAATATGGTGGCTTTTAAGCGATAGTCAAATATTTTAACGCTGGTTGCTATGTGGCGCATTCCTTTCTCTTTGCATGTCCAGGACATAAAAAAATGAATAACGAATTTGAGAAAAAGTATAAGTATTGGAAAATTTAAGGGAATAACAAGCAATATCTCGAAAATGGTTCACTCAACAAAAGAAATGTATATGACATAAATTGTGTATTTTAACGTGAACTACATTTTTCGTGTAGTAAAACTTTGTCTATCTCTTATGGTTTACCAGTTATGCAAAAGTCGTTCACAATGAAGAATACTTTGGAGACATTCCCAGAAAATTCGAGATATACATTTCATTTCTCATGACATTATCTTAAACATATGATATTTTAATCAAAATCGTTAGAGCAATTTTTGAGAAAATTAAAATTTTCGAAAAATGTTCCATGTAAAGGGTACTCTGGGGTGGGGGGATTTTCTTGAAAACCTTCGTGTCGCATCCCTGGAAGATACTGAACCTAAATACCAAGTTTGGTGTTTATCCGACTGTTCGTTTTTGAGTTATGCTGTTCACAGACACACACACACAGACACACACACACACACAGACACACACACGGACATGTTTCCAAAAATGCTTTTTTTGGATTCAGGGGGTCTCAAAACATGTATTTCCGGTGAAATCTCGGTATCGAATTTTTGGGTGGAATGCAATACTTCCCCTACTTACTATACGTAGTAGAGAAAGTAAAAATGAATAACGAATTCCCATTTGAGAAAATAAGTATTGAAAAATTTAAGGGAATAACAAGCAATATCTCGAAAATGGTTCACTCAACACAAAAAATGTATATGACATAAATTGTGTATTTTAACGAGATCTACATTTTCTGTGTAGTAAAAGTTTGTCTATCTCTTATGGTTTACCAGTTATGCAAAAGTCGTTCACAATAAAGAATACTTTTGGAGACATTCCCAGAAAATTCAAGATATGCATTTTATTTGTCGTAAAAATATCTTAAACATATGGTACTTTAATCAAAATCGTTAGAGCAATTTTTGAGAAAATTAAAATTTTCGAAAAATGTTCCATGTAAAGGGTACTCTGGGGTGGGGGGATTTTCTTGAAAACCTTCGTGTCGCATCCCTGGAAGATACTGAACCTAAATACCAAGTTTGGTGTTTATCCGACTGTTCGTTTTTGAGTTATGCTGTTCACAGACACACACACACACAGACACACACACACACACACACACAGACACGCACACGGACATGTTTCCAAAAATGCTTTTTTTGGATTCAGGGGGTCTCAAAACATGTATTTCCGGTGAAATCTCGGTATCGAATTTTTGGGTGGAATGCAATACTTCCCCTACTTACTATACGTAGTAGAGAAAGTAAAAATGAATAACGAATTCCCATTTGAGAAAATAAGTATTGAAAAATTTAAGGGAATAACAAGCAATATCTCAAAAATGGTTCACTCAACTAAAAAAATGTATATGACATAAATTGTGTATTTTAACGCGATCTACATTTTTTGTGTAGTAAACGTTTGTCTATCTCTTATGGTTTACCAGTTATGCAAAAGTCGTTCACAATAAAGAATACTTTTGGAGACATTCCCAGAAAATTCAAGATATACATTTTATTTGTCGTAAAAATATCTTAAACATATGATACTTTAATCAAAATCGTTAGAGCCATTTTTGAGAAAATTAAAATTTTCGATAAATCTTCCATGTAAAGGGTAGTCTGGGGTGGGGGGATTTTCTTGAAAACCTTCGTGTCGCATCTCTGGAAGATACTGAACCTAAATACCAAGTTTGGTGTTTATCCGACTGTTCGTTTCTGAGTTATGCTGTTCACAGACACACACACAGACACACAGACACACAGACACACACACGGACATGTTTCCAAAAATGCCTTTTATGGATTCAGGGGATCTCAAAACATGTATTTCCGGTGAAATCTCGGTATCGAAATGTTGGGTGGAATACAATACTTCCCCTACTTACTATACGTAGTAGAGAAAGTAAAAAACCACTCAAAACTCATTTCTTAAAGGAGAACGAAACACAAAGATGAACAAATATTTATCACGAGTAAACAACAACGCACTCAGTTTCATCATCCCAAGGTGAATGGTTATCGGCTTACGGCCTGTTGTTGAATTGACGCGTAGCATCATGACAGCCACACTGCTACCAGACAAGGCGCACGCAGCGTGTTTTAAATGAACAGGTTTACGTATTAATTTCACTAGAGGTTCGCAACTTCTCTGAATAACAAACAGTACAGCTAAAGCTATCCAATCATTTTTATTTCTCTACTACGTATAGAAAGTAGGGGAAGTATTGCATTCCACTAAAAAATCGATACCGAGATTTCACCGGGAATACATGTTTTGAGGCCTTCTGAAACCAGAAAAAACATTTTTGGAAACATGTCCGTGTGTGTGTGTCTGTGTGTCTGTCTGTAAACAGCATAACTCAGAAACGAACAGTCGGATAAACACCAAACTTGGTATTTAGGTTCAGTATTTTCCAGAGATGCGACTCGAAGGTTTTCAAGAAAATCCCTCCATCCCAGATTACCCTTTACATGGGACATTTTTTGAAAATATTAATTTTCTCAAAAATTCCTCTAAAGATTTTGATTAACATATTTCAGATATTTTCATGTCAAATAAAATGTATGCCTTGAATTTTCCGGGAATGTCTCCAAAAGTATTCTTCATTGTGAACCACTTTAGTATAACTGGTAAACCATAAGAGATACAAAAAATTTTACTCCACAAAAAATGTAGATCGCGTTAAAATACACAATTTATGTCATATACATTTTTTTTGCTGGGTGAACCATTTTCGAGATATTGCTTGTTATTCCCTTAAATTTTCCAATACTTAACCCTTTCTCAAATGGGAATTCGTTGTTCATTTTTTGTCCTGTTAATGCAAAGAGAATGGAATACTCCACATAGCAACCAGCACTTAAAATATTTGACTATCGCTTAAAGCCTACCAATTCCCCTGGCATCTACTAGAAAAATAGCAATAAGATCGTAATCTGGATTAACATGAAGCATATGGAGAATAAGCGTTTGTAAAAATAGTTTGTACAAGAGTAGAGAAAGTTATGTGAGTGTAACACATCAGATTTTTATAGCCCAGTTAATACCTACTAGGTGATAAAATAGTAGTTCAACATCTGCTTTGAAAATGAGTTAACGTGGTATCTAACCTTGTCAGTTGAACCAAAAAAAGAGCGATTTTGAAGATTTATACCATTCTGACAGTAATTACGACAGTTTAGTGTGAACACCGAAAACCGTGCTGGTTCCATACATTGGTATAAGGGTAAGGAATATGTATGAATAATGTGTAATCTATACTTAGGAAAGTGTGTGTTGCGCGGATTAGGAAAACACAAAATTGGTGACAGGCGATTTTGTCTGTATATCAAAGCATCTTAAATTTTACAAATTGGCTATAGATCGTGATGTGCTGAATATTGTGAGGCATAACTTAGCGTTAAATACAAAACGTTGAGCTAAAAAGAAATTACTCACCCGCTAATAAAACCTGGCGATATTACTGCTACAAATAATATTATTTACAGCGTGGATTAATTCATGGACTGCTATTGGACACAGAAAAAGAGCTTTCATATCATCGTGTGTAGTGTTTAGTATTAGAAATGCTTTTCCGGAACACAGCTAAGCATACGTAGGCTTCAAACTTCACTAATAAACAGAGCAACTATAATTATTGCTGTTCCCACAGGAATTAAATTTTTTAGTTGACTCGCAACTATTTATGGAACAAAAATAGTTTATAGAGCAGCATCCTTATGGGCACTGGGGTTTATTTTTCTGTTTACAGTTGGAGGTCTTACAGGGGTAATCCTAGCTAACTCAGCCATTGATATTATTCTTCAGAAATTAAAAATAGTATACTTTAGAGGAAACCATTATTATTAATTATTATTATTGTTATTATTATTAAAGTTGTATAATGTGTCTGTGGCCAACCTTATGTTGGCTGAAAACGTGAGAAATGTTTCAATCGTAGTAACTGTAACGGAGGTCGCAGTGTGGCAGCCATATTCTTCAGTAGTGACAGATCAATTGCTGCGCCCGGTAATGGATCCATACAATGTGCGTGCAGAGATTTTTACTTTCTCTACTACGTATGGTAAGTAGGGAAAGTATTGTATTCCACCCAAAAATTCGATACCGAGATTTCACCGGAAATACATGTTTTGAGACACCCTGAATAAAAAAAAAGCATTTTTGGAAACATGTCCGTGTGTGTGTGTGTGTGTGTGTGTGTGAACAGCGTAACTCAGAAACGAACAGTCGGATAAACACCAAATTTGGTATTTAGGTTCAGTATCTTTCAGAAATGCGACACAAAGGTTTTCAAGAAAATCCCTCCACCCCAGACAACCCTTTACATGGAACATTTTTCGAAAATTTTAATTTTCTCAAAAATGGCTCTAACGATTTTGATTAAAATATCATATGTTTAAGATGTTGTCATGAGAAATGAAACGTATATCTCGAATTTTCTGGGAATGTCTCCAAAAGTATTCTTCATTGTGAACGACTTTTGCATAACTGGTAAACCATAAGAGATAGACAAAAGTTTACTACACAAAAAATGTAGAATCGCGTTAAAATACACAATTTATGTCATATACATTTCTTTTGTTGAGTGAACCGTTTTCGAGATATTGCTTGTTATTCCCTTAAATTTTCCAATACTTATAATTTTTCTCAAATTCGTTATTCATTTTTACTTTCTCTACTACGTATAGTAAGTAGGGGAAGTATTGTATTCCACCCAAAAATTCGATACCGAGATTTCACCGGAAATACATGTTTTGAGACCCCCTGAATCCAAAAAAGCCTTTTTGGAAACATGTCCGCGTGTGTGTCTGTGTGTCTGTCTGTGTGTGTGTGTCTGTGAACAGCATAACTCAGAAACGAACAGTCGGATAAGCACCAAACTTGGTATTTAGGTTCAGTATCTTCCAAGGATGCGACACGAAGATTTTCAAGGAAATCCCCCCACCCCAGACTACCCTTTACATGGAAGATTTTTCGAAAATTTTAATTTTCTCAAAAATGGCTCTAACGATTTTGATTAAAATATCATATGTTTAAGGTATTTTCAGGACAAATAAAATGTATATCTTGAATTTCCTGGGAATGTCTCCAAACGTATTCTTTATTGTGAACAACTTTTGCATAACTCGTAAACCATAAGAGATAGACAAAATGTTACTATACAAAAAATGTAGATCGTGTTAAAATACACAATTTATGTCATATACACTTTTTTGTTGACTTAACCATTTTCGAGATATTACTTGTTATCCCCTTAAATTTTTCAATACTTATTTTCTCAAATGGGAAATCGTTATTCATTTGTTTGTCTTGGATATGCAAAGAGTATTAATCTGTGGGAAAGGGAATGGTGCTGAACCTAGCAACCAGCTATTAAGAGATGTGCTTAAAGGCTACTGTATTTCTATATTGCCCTTGTAAATATATATTCCACTTACGTCTACAAGAAAGTTAGCAATAAGATAGAGTCTGCAAATGTTTATCTCGTTTAACATGAAGTAGATGGAGAATAAGCGTTTGTAAGATAGTTTGTACAAGAGTAGGGAAAGTCATGTGAGTGTAACACATCAGATTTTTTTATTTACGCACATCAGCAGTTTCCATGGTTCCTTAGATTCCTCATATTTATTTTTCAAGATCCAGAAGCATAGGAGTACTGAGCTTCGACACCAGTCTTTCTTTTTCAGTTTATATAGTAATTGTGGTCTTGTGCTGCTGTTATGGATCTGATTTAAGGGCCATTATATGAAAACTGTGTTCTTTTCGGAGACTGGGACGAAGACTGTGACTTTCCAAACTGCCAGTATGTATTCGTATAAGCCAAATCCTTTAAGAAGGTGCTATCCAAAATAATTTTCTTCAGAGCAAGATAGGCGATGGATTCGCCTTTAACCCATAATTTATTTCTTTAGTCTTATTCCAATACTTCATAATGTACACAAAGTTTCCATTCACCGTTTTCTAGCCATTTATATTCATTTTTTATATGATGAAGAATTGATGTGAATTTTTCAATTAATAGGTACCGTTCTCATTGTAGATTTGCGCAGACCACCAGTAATGGCTATTTATACCAGCTTTCCATGCCATCAGCTCTGAGTATTATTTTTCTATTACTTTAATTTTTTACTTTCTCTACTACGTATAGTAAGTAGGGGAAGTATTGCATTCCACCCAAAAATTCGATACCGAGATTTCACCGGAAATACATGTTTTGAGACCTCCTGAATACAAAAAAAGCATTTTTGGAAACATGTCCGTGTGTGTGTCTGTGTGTGTGTGTGTCTGTGTGTGTGTGTGTCTGTGTGTGTGTCTGTGTGTGTCTGTGAACAGCATAACTCAAAAACTAACAGTCGGATAAACACCAAACTTGGTATTTACGTTCAGTATCTTCCAGAGATGCGACACGAAGATTTTCAAGGAAATCCCCCCACCCCAGACTACCCTTTACATGGAACATTTTTCGAAAATTTTAATTTTCTCAAAAATGGCTCTAACGATTTTGATGAAAATATCATATGTTTAAGATAATGTCATGAGAAATGAAATGTATATCTCGAAATTTCTGGGAATGTCTCCAAAAGTATTCTTCATTATGAACGACTTTTGCATAACTGGTAAACCATAAGAGATAGACAAAATTTTACTACACAAAAAATGTAAATCGCGTTAAAATACACAACTTATATCATATACATTTTTTTTGTTGAGTGAACCGTTTTCGAGATATTGCTTGTTATTTCCTTAAATTTTCCAATACTTATACTTTTTCTCAAATTCGTTATTCATTTTTTTGTCCTGGACATGGAAAGAGAATGGAATGCGCCACATAGCAACCAGTGATAAAATATTGGACTATCGCTTAAAAGCTACCATATTCCCCTTGCATCTACAAGAAAATTACAAATAAGATTAACATCTCGATTAATATGAAGCATATGGAGAATAGGCGTTTGTAAAAATAGATTGTACAAGAGTAGAGAAAGTCATGTGAGTGTAACACATCAGATTTTTTTTTATGTCCTGGACATGCAAAGAGAATGGAATGCGTCACATAGCAACCAGCGTGAAAATATTTGACTATCGCTTAAAAGCTACCATATTCCCCTTGCATATACAAGAAAATTATCAATAAGATTGACATCTCGATATCTCGATTAACATGAAGCATATGGAGAATAGGCGTTTGTAAAATTAGATTGTACAAGAGTAGAGAAAGTCATGTGAGTGTAACACATCAGATTTTTTTCATTAGACTTTTAGACGAATGTCATAGGTCAAATTCATGCTCAACTTCCAGATACTGAGTTTTTAACAGATATCTTACACCTTTATGTCTGTCGGAGAAAAAAACTTCAACTCTACACATCCTGTTTTGCAAGTCTAGTCAGTGTGACACAAGCAGCCTTTTCCAAATCACCTTTCACCACACCTCTTTAAACAAGTTCAAAATCGATAATTTTGCGGGAATTTAAATCCATGACAGAATAGACTTAATATTTGGGTGAAAATCCTGGGGAATCATACTGCCCATCCCCACCAACCATATATGTGTATTCCACAACCCTTTAATGAATTCAAGTTGTTTTTTCTTTCTTGAACCCAAAATGCTCTAACAACTGGTGCTGCGATGTTTCGAATTGTTTTATCAAATGTACGCCTTAGAAACATTGCCAAAACCAGTGATTTGCAGGACTTAAATTGCTGAAACAACATACCAGATAATAATAAAGAACTTGCTATTTAAGCATTTCCTTCCGGTTTCTATCCGGATAAATGTTGTGAGTTCCAAGCGAATGTATTACCGTAGTAACACCTGTTTTAACACATAGCATTGTCCTTTTAGGGTAACAAGAAGTTGTTTTGATTTAATTTCTTCATAAAACACATACCTTGAAAAATAAAAGTAGAGATGTCCAACAACAATGCAATATTCCGCTGCAGCTTCATTTACATGTATGGTGAAAGTCTCTTCTTCTTCTTCTTCCTCCTCGTCATCACTTGTATCAGAATCTGAAGTATTAGCTTGTCAGATTTCATTCAGCTTATTCGGATCTTCCTCATTATTGCTTGTTTCGTAGATATTTTCAGGCTCCAAGAATCTATATTTCCTTATGGTTTTCAGTGTCCAGTTCACATTGTACTTGTGAATGCTTAGGTTTTTCATCACCTTCTATTCTAATTCTCTTTCACTACTTTTATCACCATCGTCTTCGTTGTCAGTCTTATTGCATGTAACACTGTCGCATAGCTCAGAAACTATACTTTTACGACTTCTAGCCTCATACTGTTGTGTTCTTTGTCTTTTGCTCTTGAATGAAGATGGTGAAGGATCAATTGTCTTACTGTAACTTGATATGGAAATTGTCTTCATTTTTCCTATAGTAGAAATGGTTCAGGTTTTAATAAAGCCCTCTGAAATTTTCATCCGCATAAGCTCCTTTTTAATAACTGTGTTTGTTCATATTCCTTGTCCTTAAAATGGAAGGAATATAAACGAGCACCGGGACAAATAAAAAATATTTTCTTTTGCAAACTTCTACTCATATCCGACATCTTTTGGGAGATTTGTGTATGTTTGGAAACGCGTGAAAATGAGTCTCGTTGGGTGTTTCCCTTCTCTCATTTTTGCCATATGCACAACATTGAGACATTTTATTTTTCACAAAACACCACCAGAAATTACACTACTCTTGAACTTAAACACAAACTAGAACAGTTTTTTTTAAATCGTATTAATGTGCGCGCAGCAATGACTGACTTGTGATCTCCCAACTGCTTCCAGAGCACGACTGGCTCTGATGACATATAAGATGGTTATTATTTCGCTTGCGCAACGATAACGGTGTGATGGAGTAAGAAAACAATCTTACCACAGCATTTTACAGATCATATCCTTCATTTAAGAAGAAACATGATTTTTGTGCTTCGTTCCCCTTTTAAGTTTTACATCCGTACAGTATATAAAAACGTTTCAATTTAATTTGAATGACAGATTTCTTTGGGGCGAGGCCGTTCCTTATGTACAATAGAATAAAATCTACACTAATATTACAAGTAGAGAAAAATTGTCTGTATGTATGTATGCATGCATGTATGTATGTATGTATGTATGTATGTATGTATGTATGAATCTATGTGAGTATGTATGTAGAGTAATTTCAAAACCCCTCAACCAATTTTTATAATTGTTCCACCATTGAAAAGCTCCATTCTTACAGACACGGTCTATAAACAATCTCTCATTTTAATTCATTAGTTACTCACAGACTAAAAAGTGTTCACAAAAAATATGAGTTTTCGGGGAGAATGCCACGTAATAGAAAATAGTTTTTACTCCACAGAGAATGGATTTAGAGAAAGAAGAATGCCCCGATATTTCATTTCAAGCAATATGTACATAGGTGGTTTAGCAACTTATAAAACAGAAGACACAGCAAAACAAACGAGAATCGAGGATGCTTATAACTGTAGGATACGACACCTACGAGTCCTACGACAAAGTGTGCTATTCTGAGAAGTAAGAAATATGGTACCGGTCACTTGCCGTGTAAAACTTAGCGGAACCTCGTTCTTTGTTATATCATATTCATCATTAATCTCCATTGTTTATACTTAAAATTAAACTAATCATGTAAGAAAGTTTTGTCTTATTTCCATTGTATGCTATAATCAAGTTTGTTAGTTGGATATACTAAATAATTGCACAAAGAGAAGAACTTTGTCCAGCTAACATTAGAGCATTAAAAGCCCGTCAAATGATACTTTATAATTAACAGAGATTTATTTTTCTTGCAGATTATGTTTTTTTCAAAGCTTGGGAATAGGAAATTTTCATATTTACAATTTTCACCTCTATTTCGTTGTATGCATAAATTATATATTATGTAAAAATTAAATAGTCTTTATGTTGTTCAACAACTTGGAATCAACGAGAACATAATAAGGCTTTAAAATGTAACCCACTGCGATAATCTATAAACTTACTCCATTATTGCGACCGATGACTGCTCCATCACCAATGAGTACTGAAGGCTACAACTGAGCAGGATGGCTCAGGCGGTTACGTCTGTCGTCCGCATTCGGGATGTCCCGAGATCGATCCCCACGACCGCTCACACCGTACTATGGGTTTTTCGTGGTTTCCCCGGGTCACCAGGCGAATGCTGGGGTGGTTCAACTTCTACCACGACTCTCCTTCCTCTCATTTCCTGTACCCATCATCTTCCTTGTCACCTGTTTCAGGGTTGTAAGACCAGGTGACGGTGGTTCATCTTCTACCACGACTCTCCTTCCTCTCATTTCCTGTACCCATCATCTTCCTTGTCATCTGTTTCAGGGTTGTAGGACCAGGTGACGGTGCTTCAACTTCTACCACGACTCTCCTTCCTCTCATTTCCTGTACCCATCATCTTCCGTGTCATCTGTTTCAGGGTTGTAGGACCAGGCGACGGTGGTTCATCTTCTACCACGACTCTCCTTCCTCTCATTTCCTGTACTCATCATCTTCCTTGTCACCTGTTTCAGGGTTGTAGGACCAGGTGACGGTGGTTCATCTTCTACCACGACTCACCTTCCTCTCATTTCCTGTACTCATCATCTTCCTTGTCACCTGTTTCAGGGTTGTAGGACCAGGCGACGGTGGTTCATCTTCTACCACGACTCTCCTTCCTCTCATTTCCTGTACCCATCATCTTCCTTGTCATCTGTTTCAGGGTTGTAGGACCAGGTGACGGTGGTTCATCTTCTACCACGACTCTCCTTCCTCTCATTTCCTGTACTCATCATCTTCCTTGTCACCTGTTTCAGGGTTGTAGGACCAGGTGACGGTGGTTCATCTTCTACCACGACTCTCCTTCCTCTCATTTCCTGTACTCATCATCTTCCGTGTCATCTGTTTCAGGGTTGTAGGACCAGGCGACGGTGGTTCATCTTCTACCACGACTCTCCTTCCTCTCATTTCCTGTACTCATCATCTTCCTTGTCACCTGTTTCAGGGTTGTAGGACCAGGCGACGGTGGTTCATCTTCTACCACGACTCTCCTTCCTCTCATTTCCTGTACCCATCATCTTCCTTGTCATCTGTTTCAGGGTTGTAGGACCAGGTGACGGTGGTTCATCTTCTACCACGACTCTCCTTCCTCTCATTTCCTGTACTCATCATCTTCCTTGTCACCTGTTTCAGGGTTGTAGGACCAGGTGACGGTGGTTCATCTTCTACCACGACTCTCCTTCCTCTCATTTCCTGTACTCATCATCTTCCGTGTCATCTGTTTCAGGGTTGTAGGACCAGGCGACGGTGGTTCATCTTCTACCACGACTCTCCTTCCTCTCATTTCCTGTACTCATCATCTTCCTTGTCACCTGTTTCAGGGTTGTAGGACCAGGCGACGGTGGTTCATCTTCTACCACGACTCTCCTTCCTCTCATTTCCTGTACCCATCATCTTCCTTGTCATCTGTTTCAGGGTTGTAGGGCCAGGCGACGGTGTTCGGCGGGTTGCGGCTGGGCGGTGGCTTGCGCTCTGTAAAGGTTTCTTCCTGGCGTCGCTGCGGTACCGCTCAGTTAGTCTCTCCTCAGCATCGGGCTCCGCTTCGAGTTACCCTGGAGTTTGGTGGCTTGTGGGCAATTAAATTTAACATTTTAATATATATATATATTAAATAATAACTAAAAACTTAGAAATAATCTCCTTAAGAAATTTAAATATT
This sequence comes from Deroplatys truncata, assembly GCA_030765065.1. Classification (NCBI taxonomy): domain Eukaryota; kingdom Metazoa; phylum Arthropoda; class Insecta; order Mantodea; family Mantidae; genus Deroplatys; species Deroplatys truncata. The sequence continues at coordinate 28,720,305 of CM060976.1, read as the reverse complement.
TTTATGTATGTCATATTTTTTCGGACCTTGCGGCGTCGGATGCGCTCTGTCTGGAAACGTTAGGGACGCCGTTGCGCCCGTCGGCATTCGGATCCCTTCGTGTCTCTTTCTTCATCCCTCCCTCCCAGGGGTCACGTTGGGAGCACAATGGGTCGACTGGCCTGCGTGCGATGTTCTGCCCCGTTTCCGGGGGCCCCACTGTGATACGAGCCTTTACGTTTTTACTTATTTGGAAGACTGTGTGGGGGGAGGTTAAGCTAGTGAGAGTTCTGTCCATATTTCATTCTTTGCGAGAATACCAAGAGATATTTCTCCGTTATTAGAATGGTAGGGTTGTATGAAATTACGGTTACAAAGGGTAATTGTGTAATGACTTTATAAAGAACGGGTGTATGTGAATTGAATCAACTAATCGTCATTCGAGTTTAAAAAGCTACCCGTGTAACGTCGGGTAAACCAGCTGGTATTGACTAATATTACGTTTAACATTAACAAATGGAAAATATTTATTACAAACTATATCACGAACTACTTTTGTAATGTTGTGTTAGATAACATTAAAGCCATATTTATATTTACTGATGACCGAAACTAATTTGATATACGCAATTTATCGTTAAAATGTTGCCGATAAGAGGACTAAAAGTATTTTTACCTCATATTTTCAGATGAGGGCATCAAAGGATGGAATCTGCAGACTCAAGGCGACATGGAGAAAACACGTGTGCACAGGGGAAGCAACTGCTAAGCGATCATCGATTTAGTTTATTCTTTGGCAGTTTGATCTATGATCAAAAGAAGCGGTTCCGCGTGGTTATGGCGTTTTCTTCTTTAAAGAGGAAATGGCCATTTAAATTAAATGCTTCTAATCTCCTTTTATTGATACTTTTTCAGTCATCACTTAAGTCATTAATAACCAAGCACGCTCGCAAAGCTTAATTTATTATTTGGTTCTTCTTACAGTATCCCTTTACTTTCCTGATGAATCTCTTTTCAGTGGTGTTTGTATTTTGTTTCTTTTTCTTTACTAATCCATGATTCGCTTGGTTAACCTACAACTGTAACTGCCATTATAATTTGTAATGCTCTATGTATTGTTCAACAGACGACTTTAAATTTATATCCATTAGAGGCTAGTATTCTCTATACAAAAGGATAATACTGAATGTTGCATATTAATATCCTTTCTTTATTTATATTTATTTTTATTTTTATGATTTTTGGTTCTAAAACATAAACAATGACCCTCTGTCTCAATCCCTTATCATAATTGCTATAATATTATTTCCGAAAAAGCAAATATTTGTAAAATCACAACTAGCAAGACGTACTGATAGTTTAGAATGTTATACCGTTTAGAGAGGGCGCCCAACTCGCTTCTCGTACCCGTTTTCTGCTTATAGCTACTAATCATCATTTAATACAAATTTATAGGTAAATTGGTATACGAAGGGTGTAATGGTTGCATGAAAGTTCTGAAAGTTGCTATTATTATTATTATTATTATTATTATTATTATTATTATTATTATTATTATTATTATTATTATTATTATTATGGTCATCATCTACACTCGCGTTGCCATGTTATGGCAGACAAGGGCCAAAGTATCAGGAATAACAGAATTAATTTCAACTGAATGTTGCCTTCAGGTTCCATGAGAATCTATGATTTGTTCCTTTTTTATTTTTCCCATTTGTTTTTCTGTGCTTCTTGTTGCTTTTTCTATTTTTCTTTACCCGCTCACACATTTACACGGAGAGAAACGCCCGCGGTGGGACTCAAGCCGTGGTCTTCTACGTGATGGAGTGCAAAGCCAAACACTCTAATCACCATGGCCAGGGTCGGAATAACGGCCAAAGTCGTTTGGATAGACTATCGTTAACGAAAAACATAATTTCTTTCAGACAGAAGTTTGGCCAGTAACACCATTGTGCTGAAAATAGCGAGTACAGAAATTCTGAGTAAGGTTCAGGCCAGGACTCTCACCTAAGCTGGGGTGACGCCCAGGATGTGAGCATGCCATCGGAGACATTTGTAATGGTGGAGGATGTAATCGCTATGGATAACAAAAAATAAAAAAAACCGTGAAGCCTTGTAGAAAAGAGGTAGTTGAGTGTAGTGGTCCTCGCTACTTAGTTATAAACAGAACAGAGGGAGGAAGAAAGTTTACATCGGTGAACACTTTTGTAGTTCAAAAGGGTCTCGATAAAATTGCTGGTCCTGTGAAGTCATGCAATAGAAGTCGCAATGGCACGCTCCTGGTTGAAGCAAATTCAGCCACCCAGGCAGCGATTATCTTAAAAGCAAAATACGTTAGCCAGCTACCCAATCCGCGTCGAAATACACAAGACCTTAAATTCCTCGCGCGGAGTTGTAAACACCCGTGCATTGGACGGTATGTCCAATGAGGAGATTCAAGAAAACCTTGAAGAGCAAGGCGTAACATCGGTGTATCGTGTCCAGCGGAAAAAAAGAGGTAAATTATTGCCTAATCGTACCCTGTTCCTTACCTTTGATCGGGTAGATCTCCCTCAAAGGATTAAGGCAGGATATTAGGTCATTGAAGTGAGGCCATTCATCCCAAATCCGCTGAGATGTTATAGGTGTCAGCGCTTTGGACATACCAGTGATTTCTGTAGCAATGAATCTACCTGCGTTAACTGTGGTGACGTCTCTCACGATGGAGCGTGCACATCAGCTCCAACGTGCATTAACTGCAGTGGAGAACATCCATAAAGCTCCAGAGAATGCCCCCGTTTTACACAGGAAAGGGCGATCCAAGAGTGACGGGTTAGGGAGAAGGTGTCCTTCTCGGAAGCCCGGGAACTCTTGCGCATCCACCAGCCCTCTGTACCAAGATCCGGTACCTAAAGCTCAGTTGCAGCTAAACCGGTACCGAGTCGAGAACCAGACCAGCGATATAAACGGGGTCACTATCTCAGAAAAGATTTTCGTTACCAGAACAAAGCCAAAGCCTTCGAAATCAACACCGACGACAGCATCAACATCTGCCAAGGCCGCTACTGGCAAGATCATATCAGTCAAATTAACAGCAAGATCGTTGACCTCAAATAATAAGACGAGCAAGCCTGTAGTATATAATACATAACCAGTAAAATTCAGGGCCAATTACGTGAGAATCGACTTCCTAAAGGAAAGTGATAAGTCAAAACCCAGTACATCTAAGGGTAAAATAGATCCACAAGTATTTCCTCGGAGATACTCCTCTGAGGAATCTTCCGGGAAGGACTCAAATCGGCCATCATCTTCGCCGATCTCAACTTCCAATCTGTTCAAGGTTCTCGAACCGAGATTTTCTGTTGGAAAGGGGTCCTCCCCCGTGGAGGAGATGGAGCAGGATACTTCTACCCACACTGTCTGAACGACAGTAAAAAAGAGGCTGCATAAGTCCTCCGTTAAAGGTGTTAGCCCCACACCAAAGGAAAAGGGAAAATTGATTTGACCACTGCTTTCAACAACGTAGTAAGCTTCTACGATTAAGAACTTATCCCGTTATAATTCTAATGGCTGTCCTACAATGGAACATGCGTGGAATTAGAACACATCGACCAGAGCTTGAACTTTTGCTCAACAAGTAAGAGCTTTGGCCGCGTGTTTACAAGACACTAAACTCCGTCCGCAATACAGCTTTCAACTTAGAGATATACCCTAGCGCGATTTGATCTCACACCGGAAGAGGGTATTCCTGCGCACGTGGGCTCTATGATGCTCATCAGAGATGATACATTTGTGTAATCTGTATCCATACAGTCGGCCATCCAGTCAGTGGGTGTAAGGATTAAACTGCCTTCCATCCGATTTACCATTTGTAACATTTACCTGCCTCCATCCGATGACCTCTCGCTCATGGATTTAGAAGATCTAGTATCTCAGTCACTAACGTCTTTTCTTTTGGTGGGAGACGTTAATGCCCATCACCCCCTTTGGGGCTCACCTCGGGTTGTGGGAGAGGTAAATTAATTGTTTATTTTCGGACAATAATAACCTAGCTCTTCTGAACACCGGAGAGCCTACATTTCTCTCAGATTCCTACAACACTTTTCACACCTTGATATTGCAGTTTGTTCACCACAGTTAGGAGTTTCCTAGCAATGGAATTTCATCTCTGATTTACACTCTAGTGACCACTTTCCATGTCTTATTAGTCTTTTAACACAAGATATATGTTCCACACGGCTACCTAGATGGTGCTTAGACCAAACCAACTGGAAGTTTTACTCCCTGTTGGCTGTGTTTAATTACGATGAGCACGACTGTGTGGATGTTTTGATCGAACATCTCACAGATAAGATTCTTTTTGCTGCTGAGCAAGTTATTCCACGGCCAATCCTCGTTCATTTCCAGTCCCTTGGTGGACGGAAGAGTGCCGATATGCCATTCGTGCTCACAGGCGTGCTCTTAGGGTTCTCCAGTGTCGCCCCACACTGGATAACCTATTTAAATACCAGTAAATGCGTGCCAAGTCTAGATATATTATAAAGGATAGCAAAAACACATCATGGAGCAAGTTTGTGGCTTCATTTAATTGACATACACCTTCCTCTGTCGTTTGAGATAACTTAAGGTGTGTGGCCGGAAAATCGACCCACATGTCAATTGCCGGTCTTACAAAAGCTGCGGTTGATGCATTTGACGTGCCTAACACATTTGGCCGTGCTTTCGCTCAAGTGTCTAGCTCAGATAACTATACGCCCAAGTTCCTTCCTGTTAAGACTCAAGTTGAATCTCAAGGTTTCTTTTTTCGTTCAGGAAATCTTTAAGATTACAATCGCCTCTTCATCATGGTGGAGTTAGAATACGCTCTTTCATCTTCGCGACCATCAGCAACAGGACCTGATCGTATCCACGTAAAATGCTGCAATAGCTCTCTACTGAAGGTGAGGCTTTCCTACTCGAGATCTAGAATCGTGTTTGGGTTAAACCTACTTTTCCAGAAACGTGCCGGGAGGCCACTGTCATATCAACTTTGAAAGCTGGAAAGTATCGTCTTCTCCCGTTCAGCTGCCGTCCTATTTCCCTCACCAGTTGCGTTTGCAAGGTGATGGAACGCATGATCAATGGACGGTTGGTATGGTGGTTGGAAACTCACAACCTGCTGACCAATACCCAGTGCGGATTTCGGAGGCGCCGTTCAACAATGGACCACCTCGTGCAATTGTCGACACAGATCATGATCGGATTCATGAAAAATTGTCAAAGCATTGCGATAATTTTTGACTTCGAGAAGGCTTATGATACGTGCTGGCGAGCAAGGATACTAAGTTTCCCTACGCGCCTGGAATATACGTGGACGCTTACCATTGTTCATTCAGGAGTTTATGAAACACCGCGTTTTCCCAGCTCGGTTTTTTCGAACCTTTTTGTTCAGATGAACGGAGTACCTCAGGGATCGGTACTAAGCGTTAAACTGTTTGCTATAGCGATTAAATCTATCTCGAAATGTGTTCCTCAAGGGTTATCGTCATGTTTATTTGTACACTTTATCGTTCATTGTACTTCTCTGCGTACGTTGTTTTTAGAACGCCGTATGCAGCAATGCTTAGATAATCTCCAAGATTGGAGTTCTAAAAACGGCTTTTGTTTCTCAACTGAGAAGTCAATCTGCGTGAACTTCTGTCGTCATTGGAGACGATTGCCACCTTCGCTCCGATTCGACCCAGGTTTACTACCTTTCGCAGATTCGACGAGATTCCTGGGGTTGATGCTTGATAGGAAACTTAGCTGGTAATCGCATATAGCACAATTGAAAGTGCGATGTGACCTTTCCCTGAATATCTTGCGGATATTTAATGGCATAACTTGGGGGTGGATCGAACTATCTTGCTGCGATTGTATCGCGCACTGGTCCAACAAAAAATAGACTATGGGTGTATCATTTATTCCTCAGTACGACCATCTGTGCTGAAGAGATTAGACGCAGTCCATAACCAAGACATAAGAGTGGCTATTGGTGCTTTTCCCACTAGCCCAGTTATGAAGCTTTACGCCGAATCTGCAGAACCTCCTCTGCGTTATCGGCGTGAAATCCTCTTGGGAAATTATGGCTGTGCGCTTAAATGTATGCCACTACATCCAAAGTTCGCTTCGTTTTCTCACACTGCACTGGACCAACGTTATAGAACTAGCTCCATTAATCCAAGGCCTGCAGATGTTCGTTTCCAGAAGCTTCTAGGAAAGCACGACATTGAAATGCCTAGCATGTTTGCTAAGGGAGTGAGGGTGTTCCCTCCTTTGTTATGTGCGATATCTGACGTATATCTTGGAATGACGGTATACTGGAAGTCTACGATGCCTTCCTTTAGTATCCACACCTGTTTATTTAGAATTTATGTCCGGTTACAGTGACCTAATTTTGATCTACACCGATGGATCTAAGAGTACCAACGGTGTTGCAAGTGCTTATGTTCATAGAATCGAACCCCATACATTCGGTTTTTATGATAGCACATCCACTTATAGCGCAGAGCTGTATGCCCTATACCGAGCCATTTTGCATGTGCACTGTCTCATTTTGAGATATTCCCTAAGTGCACTTCAGAGCCTTCGTGAGCTGTACAACTACCATCCCAATGTTCAGCGAATCCAGAATGCCCTCTATATATTACACGCTTCTGGCGTAAATATGTAGTGTGATTGGATTTGGTAGCTAAGACGGCAACCACAGAACCTAGTGTTACAATAACTGGGGTGACGTCGGAAGGCTTTAGGCTTGTTGTGCGGAGAGCGGCGCTGACCTGCTGGCGCAAGGAGTCGTTAGCTCTCCGCGGAAACAAGCTTAGGGTAGTTAAGGACATTCTGATAAACTAGGTAACTTTCTCTTGCGTATCTCGTCATGAGGAGGTGATTTTGGCTCGTTGCGTATTGGTCACTGCGATTTTATGCACAGTAATCTTTTTAGGGATGACCCTGCTCTTACTTGTCCGCTTTATGGCGAGGATCTGTCGGTCCGTCACGTGTTGCTAGAGTGTATTGCTTTAGCACATCTTCGGGACTCTCTGTAACTGCCGGATAGTCTTCCAGAGGTCCGAAGCAGTACGTTTTGATTAGTTAAATAAAATCATAATTATAGGGGGAATAAATATCAATAACAGTAAGGATAGTGTTAAATAAAACTGGAAAGCGAGTGTGACTATAAATATGTCAAAGGGTTGAGTTGAGACGGTGCCATCAGTGGCCGGAAACGGGTGGTTTTCTCCTCTATTGTTAAGTGTCTCGTTAGGTTGCTGGAACTCAGAGGTATAGAAAAGGGCAATGTTCGCCAAAAGACAGATAGCTTTATGCCTACAATGAAAGAAGCTAGAAATCAAGTGATAGTGGAATGGGGAGATATAGAACGTTTGAAATAGAGAAACAGGAGCTTTGAGAATACACACTTGGTTGTGGAGTTCCTGGGAGATGTTTGTTAGAAAATATGTAGGAGAGTTTAGAATACATTCTTGGCTGTGGTAGTTCCTGGGAGATGTTTGTCAGAAAAGTGTCAGCGGATAGGCGCGATGATATGAAGTGTAACAAATAGGAAATGCGCGTGCGTGTGTCGAAGTAATAGCAGGAATCAAATGTTAAAACTGTGACGGTAAATAAACGAGCAGGAAAACAAACAGTCGTATTCACCACCAAGATTCATGCAAACAGCCCTGAGCTAGTACCGAACCCGGGACCATTCCTACAAATCCTGTACCGCAGAACCGACATCGCACCGCAAATTGGCTGCCCAACGTGGAGCCAGAATCGAACCAAAAATACCACCGCAAAATTGCCGCCCAACGTCGGGTACACGAATAAAATCGCCAAATACTACCACATGTCTTAGCAGATGATAAGCAAGCGTTTGATAAGATTTTTAATTTTATTTCGAAAGTAAATTTTCAAATGCGGATTTAGTCATCTTAATAGAAGGTGTTTATACTGATCGGTTTATTTTATATATATTTATATTTATGTATGACTTGTGCTATATTGCTAATTTGATATTTATCTCTGGCTTTCGCTTTGATTTTATTTATTTACTTATTTATTTATTTTCTTTTTTCAGCTTTGTCTCTGGCCTTTGCCATGATATTTTCTACTGGTAATTTTCTCTGGCCTTTGCCATGATCTGTTTTAGAAGGGCGCTAATGACGTAGAAATTCAGCGCCCTTAAATAAAACTAAACACCCGCAGCCTCAACCACGGTGGTGCTTCGGAACGACTTTCAAGGCCCCACGCGGAGGTTCTGAATATTGGTCGCCGGCTAGCTGCACTGGAAGAGACCATAGCGTACCTCATCTCCGTGAAGCTCCAGGAACTGCAGGCTACCATCCAACAACAAATCTCCACGGTCGACCTGATGTCCAAGCTTGACAGCTTCACCATAAGTCTGCAGGAGCTGGAGAAGAACTTCGAGGACTACACAAAAACTACAATTCAGCATCACAGCAGTGACATCAACTAGGGAAGACTCCGAACAGCTTGACGAGCTACTCGATACTGGAGATCTACAAATCTAGGATGATCCTGTGACGACGTATTCGGACTAAATACATTACCTAACCCTTCCACATCCTTATTGTCATCATTAATCCTCATCCCATTGTTACCATTGAACCTCTATGCTGCATTCAGTGCAGTTTTCATGGCCGTAGCCTAGTACTGCCCATAGGGCGGTACAAAGCAACTTTCCTTTTAATAACGCGAGGCTACGAGGGACCGCGTTACCTTCACTATTTATTCCTTTCCTTTTCCTTATTCCTCTTTCCTTCCGTTGGAGGAGGTTTAAGTGGGTATGGCTACCTACTGGCGAATCACACACTCTCTGTCTCCTTAGTCCCAACGGGGCTGAAGTTAGCACGTAACTAGTTTTTCTCCTCCACTCAAAAAAAACGCCAACCGACAGTACTAATCCACCAAAACAAGCGACCACAAATGAATTATGCATACCTACAAATATTTGATTAAATCAATCATTGCTTCAATATATGAACTTTCAAAAAAAACCTAAATTACTCAAAAAAAAAGTATGCTTACTGCGAGGCAGGTTGGCCAGGGCTAGTTACAATACGATAAAATTATTTCTACATATTTCCAATTTGGACAGCTGTATTGATGCCAGAACATCAATTTCTACCGATCTTGGGGAAATTCATCATTGCTTCAAGCTGGCTAGTTGGGAATCGTAACTGATTTGTTCTGCACAATATTGCAAGGAAAATGGAGACCCGCAGAGAAAGAATATTCAGATGGGGTAATATTTATGTCAACTTGTTTTTCGTAAACTTGATTAAAACAGGCCACTAAGTTTCACTGCTGTTTTACAAAAGCTGATATTGTAATAAAATACTGATAGTAGTTGTGAAGCTTGCAGTTGTTTGTTCTAAAAGTGAGCGGACTGTCAGGCAATTTCAATTGAAGATAGTTAAATTGCCTAGTATTGCGAAATTGTAAAATATGGTTGCAGGTATTTTGAATTGTAAATTTTAAAGTTAAACATTATTCTTCAATTGAATTTTAAAACTGTTAAATTCAAATTTTTTAAAGTCACGTTCAACCAAAAGCCCATTAAACTTTAAAACTTGTTATTTTGATATAGGAAAAAGTTAAAATTGTGAAAATAAGAAACCATTGCAATTCATAAAAATGTCCCTTTATATATCAAGACAGGCTCTTTCCTGTTCCTTTATGATAACTTAGATGTCCAGTGTTGTGAGTGGGAATTGGTTGAATCGCACTAGTAGTGACTATATGTGTAACGTAACATTACTCGTGTTCATAATTCACTACTCATCTGGTGGACCTAGGCATCGCTCCCAAATTTATAGATCAAGTATTGTTTTAGGATGATCAGCTAAAACGGTCAATGATATTCGAGTGCGAGTTGGATTGTACGCAGCATAACGCCTTTCGTTACATACTACAGCACAAGTAATGGCACCGATGGTACATGCAGTGAAATGATACATTAGGAAAGGAGTTTTGGAATGAAGCGGTCCGGACCTACCTCCCCGGTATTTGCCAGTTACGAAAATAGAGGAAAACCTCGAAAAAACCTGAATCATGCAGGACGGTCCTTGCGGGATTTGAATCGCTGGGCTTCCGAATGCGAGTCTCGCACGTCCCGCGGAGATATATCACTCGGTATAGTAAATCTTATTAAATTATGACCTCAGTTTGATTTTATAAGCGAAAATTGCAGCTAATAGCGTGTGCAATGCCATTTGTGCTCTTCATAGTGAAGTAAAGAAATATGGGCTAAAGAAATGGGTAAAGAAAGGAAAAAATCTTATTTTATACATTCACATGTCTTTTTCTACCCTCTATCTTTATTAGTGGGTATACAAACTATTTTTACTAAAGCTTATGTTTCCATCTACTACATTTTATTCCAAATAAGCCTTTGCAGAAATAGCTACGTTACACATCTTGTTACACATTCAAAGGGAACAGCCATAGTGAAATGTTTAAGAACTGGACGCTATATACTGGCCTTAAAATTTCATATTATTTCCATGCAATCTCGAGAAACAACTGGATGCTGAAAGGACATTAGAGGGTGACCAAGTAATGAACAATTCGACCTGTAATAACGGATATCTCATAAATGGCTTAACCGACAAGAAAATCTTATTTTAAGTAAATTGTGTGTTTTAAAGAGATCTACATTTTTTGTGTAGTACGTTTTTGTATATCGCTTAACGTTTTGTTTTGCACAAGATTATATAAAACCTATTCCAACTGAAGTGTACTTCACAGGCTATTTCTAGAAAATTCAAGATATACATTTTATTCGTAATGTAAATATCATTAATATATAGTATCTTAATCCAAATAGAGACATTTTTAGGTAATCAAACACTTCGAATAATGTTTTATGTAAAGGGTAGTTTGGGGTGGGAGGATTTTATTTAAAATAGTCGTGTACAGAACCCAAATACGAAATTGAATATTTATCCGAATTTTCATTTTTGAGCTATGCTGTTGACACACACACGGATATTTTTTTTTAAAAATGATTTTTTGGCCACAAAAAATGTATTTCAGGCGAAACCTCGATATCAAATTTGTTATAAAACGCAACACCTTCTCTACCTACTATGTACGTGGTAGAGCAAGTAATAAATAGGATATGGAAGCTAACGAGAGAACGAAAGTAAAAGTACGAATGAGGTACCCGAACCCATAACAACAAACATCTCAGAAACGGTAAATTCTATAGATAAACACGTTAGAAATACAGTCTGTGCTTTAACGAGATAGGGTGTTTTGTGCTAAAGCTTTTTTGTTCTATCTCTTAAGGCATACCAATACTACAGAAGTATATCATAATCATTCAGAATTAAGAGGACTTCATTGGCTATTCGCAAACAATCAGTTTACACGCTTACATTTTATTTGTTATACCACTTCCTTGCAAATGTATTTAAATTAAAATCATTATAACCATTTTAATAAATGCTAAAATAACGAAAAGTTGTAAAATACCGTTTGGTTATCCAAAGCATAAGGAATGTCTATCCGACAGGCACGGCTTTGTGCAAGAGAGCATGGTGCCCGTTTGATCAACATGTAATAATTATACTAGGTTATATATGTACAATAAAAGGCATCAATTGTACCACTGACCTCTAAACACAAAATCAGCAAAAATAATGTTTATCTCAAAATTTAGGGTGGATGTTGTCTCCCTGTCTTCCCTGAGCTACATTACCGAATTTATAATGTCCTCACAATGTATGGAGGAATTTACACTTGTGATACACTAAAATGCTATTGTTGGGTTATGTTTTAGAAGTGGGCAATTGATAATGTAGTAATATGAAATAAATATTTTAAAATAGAGGAGACAAAACTTTAGTTACATACACATGAGCTTCTCCAGCCACCATTTCTCATTTTTATAACTCATCCACAAACTATTCTTACAACATTTTATTACCATCTCTAATGGTTACCTATAGTAAGAAGAGACCAAAACGGTTAGCCGAGGGCATTAGGCACCAATCGGTAGGTCTGCGGTTGAAATCCCGCAAGGAAAACTCTCTCTGACTGAGGTTGTTTCCAGGTTGCCTTCATCCTCATAACTGCGAATTGCAGGGAACTTTACTTCCCAAATTTCCCTTCCCAGTTATCATTTCATTTCACATATCTACATTTCCACTGCGTGTGGTGCAATAAGCAGTAAGAACTGGGATTAAGGGCTACTAAAAATAGTAAGTAGAGGAACTATTGTATTCCAAAAAAAATCCATATCAATATTGTTAACGGTTTGAGTTTGTCAATACTTTTTCGTTAGGTGGAGTTACAATCAGGTGCTTCTCGTGATGTCATGGTGCAAGTATGGAAGGAGTTCACAGGCTATTCAAAGTGTACATTTTCTTTACGATGCAAATATCTTGGACATATGGAATTTTAAACAGAATGTTAGTCAGCTTTTGCGAAAATAAAAAACAATGAACAGTTCTCATGTAACGAGCAGTTTATGCTGTGGATAATCGCATTATATTTTGTTTTATAACCTTCTTGTCACATACTTGGAAGATGGTTTATCCGACATTTCGTTTTGTGTTATGCTCTTCATAAACACACACACACACACAGCTTTTTCTAAAAATTCACTTTCTATTCATCTACCCTAAGAATATTTTCGCAGCTTTGATTTTCAGAAGCACAGTACGCAAAACCAGAATCAAAGCTAACCTTTTCTTCTTTTCTTACAGTAAACAACAGCTTTCTTTTTGAAGTAAGATAAAAACCAATTTCTTTACAGATTACTTGTATATTTAGTTCATTCTACACACTTAACGTTATCATCATAATAATACCATTTTCTCACACAGTCTTATTAACTAAAATGAACGTTTAAAACGGAATAAAATCATAATTTTTTTACGAATACTCACAAGCTTCAAAGTAAAACCTCCATACATAGTGTAACCTCATGAAAGCTGCATTATAGACCGGTACTGTACAATCGTCAAGATAATTGTACTGCTTGCAGTACTGGAAACTTCAAATGTATAGCAATTAATATTACTAAAGCTTTAGTGATACAATATTGTGGGATGGGGACTGAAGCCTATGAATGTTGAAACCAGGTGCTTGGCGAATCTAAATTAACAGGACACTGACACCACACAGCGGAAGATATTTGAGACGACCGCATTGAGATCACTGGGTAAGACCATCTCAAGACCCGAAACAGAATGTCTTCTCTACACTGGTCGAATTCACGACCCAATATTTTCATAACTTATGTTTAAGAAACAACGCCACCACCAGCCAGATTTTTAACTAGGTGAGGTACTTACAGATTGGGCCGCAGGGCTCTTAGGCTAGAATAAAGGGACACAAGACTTGGGTTGGAGCATTACCTGGAGCTTTTTTTTTGGCCACGACAATCCATAACCCGTTCCCGAGAGCTGCACGCCCCATAGGCGAGTACTCCCGAGCTACGTGACCCGCATAGCATCTCATATTTCCCGGTTCGTTACAATACCTTATTCTAACTGTGCATTTTAATGATATCTGCATTTTAGTGTATTGGGTATTGTTTACATGTCATAGTTTCCCACCTATACAGGATTGACCATTTAAGTTTAAACTGTACAATATCTCCAAAGCTAAGCGTTGTGGAATGAAATGTCTTGAATAAAAATTGCTGGATATTATGAGGGAAAGCAAATGTCATTAGTGGTGTTTAATTTGGAGAACGTTGTGAACGCCATTTTAGGGTCAACGCACAGTCCTGTAGATATTGTACAGTCTCAACTTAAATTGACCACCCTGTATACAAGTTAACTAGCATTAAGAGAATTTCGCACTTAACTTTTGGAATGGGATTAAATACATAAAACGAATGCAAATCCAGTACATAAACAGTAGTAGCTAAAATATTTATCAAAGCTATTCCGAATTTTTGTAGTATAATCTTAATATTGCCAGTAGTTATTTTTACTTTTTCTCCTTTGTGTCTGTGTCTTTCTTTTACTTTGTGTATTTCTTTTATATACACATGCACAACCAATACATACACACACGTACAACATCCATGCCTTAAGCAATGTTCGAACCTGCGGTCTGGATTTTCTAACATTACTGCTTCTCAATATTATGTATACAATTTATAAATAATATGTTAAGTTACATTATACTAAACTGAATATCTTTTTATTATAAAGCTACGAAACTGTGTACTCTATATCAGTAAATAAATACATCGTTGAAAGAAATTTCAAAACTCTAGCTTGCAGAGGTACTACCAAGTTTTGTTGCATTATTACAATGTCTATATACTGCAATGGATAGGGCACAGCAGACACAAATACACCTATTATGGGAGCTAAGAGTAGGAACTATGGGTTTCGAAATACAAATTAGATGTATGGTGCCAAGAAATAAATTTACCTGCTAGTGCTGAGGGGATATTTGATTTGCTGTTTTATACAAATATTTCAGAGCTTTTCACATAGGGAAATCGAAACTTAACCTTTTGTAGGTTAATGATCTGAAGTGGAGAATGATAAAAACACATAAAATGAACAGCTAGACTGTAGAGGAATGTCTGTTTTTCCCTGTAAATACATTTCTGCACTATTCTTAGGGAGTTGGAAGCGGTCCTGGTGTTCGCTGAAGCAACCAAATGCTTCAAACGCATATAAAATCATATTTTTAACCTACTGGACGAAAACTGGAAATGCATAAATTAAATGAAGGTAAAAGAAGTAATCGTTGAGCTATAGACAGTGTGGATATATCGATAATAACTTAATCATGTTCTTGAATGATAGAAAGAAGACAAATATGAGCTAGTTGCACCTATTTTGAACCTTCTGATAGTATTCCACGTCTTCAGTTTTTACGATATCGCTGTAATCTTCATTATCTTTGTTTGTTACCTAGGGATAAATTAAAGAACGCAATTATTATCCTGGAATCTAGTCACAAAGCATACTCCAGAAACACTTTACAATACTATTTGTTTATGTTTCCTGACGTACTTGAATTCTAGATGGAATCTGTTATAGGGACAACATTTTTGTGTGGAAATAATTTACCACGATATAGAAATGGCATTGTTATGCATGAATTGGTTGTCTCTGCAGCTGAACACTTCAAAGATGATCTTAGCCCAAGCATATCCTGAGAGACAGGCGGGACGGGAGAGCATAGGATGTGGTGATACAGAAGTGTTGAGGCGACACAGAAAATTTCAGAGTCGTATACTTGTAAGGGATGACTTCTGAATAGGGGTTACTTGACGAATCTGAATCAGAAGCGAATTGGAAAATATTAATGATAATTTACAACATATGAGGCGTTTATAGGTGAATAATTCACAAATTACTTTATACAGAACAGGAAATACTCTAAAGAAATCCAAAATGTAATCAAAGAAGGACGCAACTCAGAAAAAGCACATTTGAGCTATGCAAAAATCATTGGAACAAACTAAGTTTTCCATTATTAGTGAATGAAATTGTTATAATATTAATAATTAGCTGAACTAAAATATTCGTCGTTCATCTCCGACAATGTTCAGAATCCTCAAAATATAATTTATCAATGTCCAGAAAATCTCAATAAGATCTGAAAATTAGAATAGCAGCAGACCACAATGATACAATTACTGCATCTCAACTAACAAATCAGTTTAATCACTTGGCTTTAATAATTGATAAAGAACTATTTTGCCCGCCATGAATTTAAGTTAGATTTTACACCAATAAAACTCAGTTTAATTTCAGTTTCATGAAAGAGATGACCACATGATCTTAAGCTTATATTATTTATGAAAATACAGTCTGATATATACACTATGTGTTCAAAAGTATCCAAACACACCCACAAACATACGTTTTTTATCTTAGGTGCATTGTGCTGCCATCTACTGTCTGGTACTCATAATCCGCGACCTCAGTAGTCATTAGACATCGCGAAACAGCAGAATGGGACGCTCCGTGGAACTCATGGACTTTGAACGTGGTCAGATGATTGGGTGTCACTTATGTCAGAAGTCTGTACGCGAGATTTCCAGACTCCTAAACATCCCTAGGTCCACTGTTTCTGATGTGGTAGTGAAGTGGAAACGTGAAGGGACATCAACAACACAAAAGCGTACAGGCCAACCTCGTCTGTTGACTGACAGAAACCGCCAACCTTTGAAGAGAGTCGTAAAGAGTAATACGCAGACATCTATCCAGACCATCACACAGGAATTCCAAACTGCATCAGGATCCACTCCAAGTACTACGACAGTTAGGCGTGAGGTGAGAAACCTGGAATTGCATGTTCGAGCGGCTGCTCATAAGCCACACATCACGCAGGAAAATGCCAAACGACGCCTCGCTAGGTGTAAGGAGCGTCAACATTACACGATTGAACAGTGGAAAAACGCTGTGTGGAGTGACGAATTACGTTACACAATGTGGCGATCCGATGGCAGGATGTGGGCATGGCGAATGCCCGGTGAACGTCATCTGCCAGCGTGATTAGTGCCAACAGTGAAATTCGGAGGTGGTGGTGTTATGGTGTGGTCGTGTTTTTTCTGGAGGGGGCTTGCACCTCTTGTTGTTTTGCGTGGCACGATCACAGCGCAGACCTACATTGATATTTTAAGGACCTGTTCATACTGCAGGGGCTGTGCCGGAGTGGTTACACGACAATAACATCCCTGTAATGGACTGGCCTGCACAGAGTCCTGACTTGAATCCTATAGAAACCTTTGGGATGTTTTGGAACGCCGACTTCGTGCCAGGCCTCACCGACCTACATCGATACCTCTCAGTTCCGCACTCCCCAAGAAACTTTCCAGTACCTGATTGAAGGTATGCTGTGAGAGTGAACGCTGTTATCAAGGCTAAGTGTGGACCAAACCATATTGACTTGCAGCATTACCAATGGAGGGTGCCACGAACTTGTACGGCATTTTCAGCCAGGTGTCCGGATACTTTTGATCACGTAGTGTACATACCCCACTTTGAGATTTAATATCCATGCTTTCTAATTGTGTTCCAGATCTCGTCCTTCAGGGTGTTCTTCATATATTCCGCGTGACATGTGTCACAACGCTGGCTGAGATGATACTAGTTCTATCACTGTTCCATATTATTGTGTGCTTTGTTTGAGGTGAGGCAGGAAACTGCGACAGAAGACAGAAGCACTTCTGCGCTGTACAGATTTGTTTGGCAGCAACGCTATTACATTGTCTTCTGAAAACAGGTTCCTTGTGCTCTCCCTGTGCTGTCCTGTCTCGTAGGCCTAGCTTTGCTTGGAGTGGTTGGCGAGTTATTTCATGCGGATGGACAATTCGCATTAGCGTAGTCACTTAAAAATGTAAAATGAAATAAATATATATGCACAGAAGCAGATGGAAAATTAAAATCATCGCCCACTTCCATATTTGGCAGAAGATGAGCGATTTTATATAACTGATCTACTGGAGACAACAGTGTGCTTAAATACAAAAATCCAATCGCTAATATTTTGTCATGCTTAGCTAGAAACCCAATCCAAACATTCCTTAATCACTGTAACATTTTTAAAGTTCATAATTACGCAACAGTTTATGAAAATCCATCTAAATATTGTAACTCTATTTTCAGTCAGTAAAAATATTAGCGATATTTTACATGTAGAAACTCTTAAAAACATATTTCGTTTAGGGTATTTTCTAAGCAATTTACTACGTTTTAGAATAGTAAGATACGACAAGTTTTAGTTGTTTCTACAAATTCGAATGTGCTTATACTAGTAAGGTATTTTTTTTACATAATTTAATTGAACCTATGTTAGAATTGAGGACAGTTTGAGGTTGCCATCGAACCGGGTGTGAAGCAAACTCCTTAAACAAAATGAGAATTAAACTTGGTCCTCGTGTAAAGAACACGTCACTGATCATTTCGCCGGTTTACAATTGGCAATTGGAAATTCGAACGAAAATGTAGTTATCCTCATATATAAACATTTCTAACTGAATATGTCACGTAGAGTCTGAAAATAATATCACCAAGTAAAAATAGTAGCTCTGAATAGGATTAAATGATAAAATAATTTTCAAAGAGGTCGCGAGAAAAAAAGATGCATCCTTATTGGTCTGACTTCACCATCTATGTTGGTGCGACTAGCAGAAAAAATAAAACACGTACTTATTTCGGTTTTATTTTAGTGCATATGTAGTTAAGTGCACTTTTCAGGTAATATAATTATCACAACGTTTTCGTTTCGAGATCAATATGAATTCTGACCAGATGTTGAAGCAGACAGACTACAGACAGAATGCAATATATTGGTTCGGTGCACCAATATATTGCATTATTTATTCACGTGCCAAAATGGATTCTAAAATCAGGAAGAAAGGGATTTTGCCATGACGAAGAAATATCAACGATATGTTGGAGAAATCTACAGCGGGTCATTTATTTATACGTATTATTAAACGTATTGTACATTTTCCTATGTCTTAATGTTTAATTTTTTTCTAATTTGAAGTGGTTAAAACCGTACATTTGCTACCTTTAACCTCCTTAAGAATCTCATTTAACGTTTCGGATGGCTTTCATACGCATTGTATAAAAGGTAAAAAGGAAAACATTGTTGCCCGGAAATAATCTATCTTTTCTCGGGCCAAATTAAGAAACAGTAGAATAAAAATCCAAATACCTGATTATTCCGTGCTAATCAATTAATATTTCCTGCTATCACTATCATTATCACTATATTCATGGAACAATGGTTAACTTTACTGGATTATTTGTTCTTTCCTTCTTGTTGTCCTACAGAATAATTAAGGGAGCCTTAGAGCTTTTTAAGTATTGCAGTTGTGTTGCATAGCGTCAACAAGCTACTGCTACTTTTATTCATCTTCACTATTCCTGTGGCATTTCTATGTTTATGAAATACAAATTACTAGGTAATAAATATACTAGTCTAATGAAAAGCAGTTCCAAGCCAGATGTTTGACCTAATGCTTCTTTGTGAATGAGAAATACTACTACCATGCTTCACTGTTAACTTCTGAAGACTAATCAATAATATTCTCAGCTATTCAACATAAGCATTATATTTGTTGCAACTTAGAAAATTTGCATAATCAGGTGTATAATATTTGGGTACGCTATTTACCCACATGCTTTTGATCTCCGGATTTCGGCAGCCACAAAACAGTAATTATTTCTGAAAAAAGACGCTAACCTTAATGCATCCATATATGGCAGATTATTTGATACCTTTTTAAAACCTTCGTACGTCATTTTGTGGAAACAAGTGCGAAAATAAGGTCTCAACCAACAATATGCATCCACCATCAACGCAAGTATAAGACAAGACTGCACGTGATACTAGACGGTGGCGCCCAAGACAGAATATTCAGGATCGCACATAGTTATACACCTCAGGGAAGAACAGATGTAGGTTGCTCAAGGAAGACATTGTGATGATGGAGTGAGGATGGAACAGGCTATAGGCCTTATCCCTGGTATGTAGAAGAAGAAGATTAATTTTATTTATACTGTCTAATGTATTTCACCTCCATACGTGCAGTGGCTTGTGAACCGTTTAATGCGCACAGACAGACTAACAGATACTGCATAATAGCAAACGAATCTAAAACATAATAATGATCCGAACAGGAAAGCAGATTTAGTCTGTTTTTAAAAAGTGAAGTAAATGATAGCGAACATGTAGGCCTATGCCGCTCCATAATTTTAGTAGAACTTTCATCAAGCACGTAAAAGGAGGAAGGTCCATTTGTGATAGGAAGGTAGCTGGGAAGAAGGAACAATATAGAAAGAGATGTCAGACATGGAATATAATAACAGTGCAAGTTACGCTCGCTCTGGTATGGCTTCATCAGCTCTCGCAGCAAATCGCAAGCGAAAAGAGAAGGAAGCTATGGATGGACTTGGGAAAACCTCATCACCGACCAACCCATTCTGCATTTCTCGTTAATAGCAGCCCCTCGCCATTCCGATATGGTGCAATATCGACAATGATGTTCTGTAGATCGATTCTTCTCGTTTCCTCTTTCTCTTTCCATCTCTTGTTGGTATTGTTAACTGGGAAAGAAGGTGAGGGGTCAGACGTGAGCCGTAACGAAGGTTAGCGAATAAACTGCAAGATTAATTTATGTTACAGATGTGTAGTAGTTTTAAATGTGAATTGAGAAGAAACTGGCCTCAAATTTTAATACTCCAAGACTATGACCTCAATGGTTCCTTTATATATTATAATAAGGCAATATCGAGGATAACATTGTGTGACGCAGCGGCTATACCCCGGGGTTATCGGGAGGTCGGCACCGAGCGGTCGGAGTAAACAAGATAAAGGTCACCTGACACGTAAACACCGGGCGCACTTTCAGGAGTTACCTAGAGCATTCTGGAAGCTTTATCTCCTCACCTCCTCCAGAAAGTGCGTCTAAATAGTTCTACAGTGTTCTAAATCTTCTGTGGAAGATTCTATGCCTATATAAGCAAGTGTTCTCGCGGGTAGTGAGTCAGTTACGAGCTGAAAACAAGTCGAGTGCGACAGAGTGGAGTAAGTACGAAGTCAGTGCGTGTTGAGCTGCGAGTTGAGTGCGACAGAATGGAGTTGAGTCAGTGAATGAGCGAGAGACAGTTTTATAGGACTTGTGTTCGACTCCCGAGTGAAGTGAACCGTCCGGCGTGAAGGGGCTGTGTCACGAAGGAAGTGACGGAGAACGGACTAGTTCACCTTAGTAATGTGAAAGTGTGAACGAAGTGAATCGGGTAAGAACTTAAAATAAGAACATTGAAAAATAAAACAGTGACTTGACAAATGAGTAAAAATGGTCGAAGTCACAATAATACGTTAGTTGAGCATCACTAACGTCTCTAAGTACCAGCTTTTGTAAGTGGTATCGCGTGAATAGCCAGTAACGTGTTATACCTTTCTTGTGTATCTTGCCAACTCAACTGTTTCTTCCAGTTGTCTTTCCTTTCGCGAGCGATGGGGTTGTTCCAAAGAGCTGACCAAGGTTACTAACTAATGAACGCATCAATGATTCTGGAGTACGGGTTCTTAAGTTTCTGAATGTGTGGCAATCCCTCCTGTGATGAACCTGTCAAACCTGCCGTGCGACAGCTAGTTTCTTCGCCATAAACATGGTTGAAGAGTTAAGAGGGTGAATTCCGCGTATAGCGCTTACAAGTTCAAATGGTATTTCGTGCCCGACTACACGGATATCAGAAGGTATGTACTCTTACTAACTTTGAGAAGGAATTGAAATAGCCTTCGCCAACAACTCAATCGTAACGTCCGAACTGTCAGTTCCAAGCTGGCTAATATTAACTTTCAGTAATATTTCTGAGCTATGCTTCAAACATTCCTTTCTTTATATTTTTATGCGCTACATAGAAGCACCACATCACGAATAAACAAATTCATTGACTTAAGCAAGTGTACTGACAAATTATTCATTTGAAATATTACACAAAAAATTAAGAAATTCTGCACACGGACTAAATGGCAACTATACACGTTTTCTTCTATATCCTTTTCTTAACTATCTGCCATGTGACTGCGTGTTTTACGTGTTCCAAGGAATATATTAAGAACACCACGAAGAGATGTAAATATCTGCGTTTGAAGCTTATTATTACAATTAACTATACACAGTTTCATGCCGTATATGTGTAGTGTCAAAATGAAAATTATAGATACTGAAAAAGAGAGCAATAATACAAAGAATAACAAAGTGGAAAACTGAAAGCTATGTAACTGTAAACTAAATAATAAACGAGTTATTAGTAGTAACACAATTTCAGAGTGCGTATAAACACCTTATGAGAAAATAGAAACAGGTAAAAGCCTATCATATATTCATATCAAAATACTCAAGCTGAATAAACTTTGAAGCTAGTGCTTTATTAGTCGATAGAAAGATGTTGGCTGAAGTGAAGAAACAGCTTTTAAGAATAAAATGGATTTAGGATAAGAACAAATAAGCCGATTTCAGTAATTCTATATAATCTTTTTGTTAAAAGTGGTGAGTAAAGAGATAGAGATATGGCGTCTATGCCATTAAAACTGTATAAAAAACAGTACCTTTATACATACCGTGTGCTTCGGACGCTTATCCATAAGTAAGCGCATTCAAGAAGCAGTAGCATTATGACTAGGGTACGAAAGAGAGATATGGTTAGGTATCAAAGAAACAATCCCAGTGCAACTTTGACAAGTTTCAAACTAACACGAATTCAGTCAACAAATAGGTCTAAATTTATAACATGTAGAACTGACAATACTGCGCTCAACCACAGTTAAATCCACAGATCTCTTTGTCTACTATTAAATTGATTTATTTGCCTAGCCTCTTTAACTTCTGTGATTATAATGGGGCTGTTGATATGAGATATTGGCTGTAGGTTCTTTATCATTCGTTTTTAATCAATTTTAACTTGAAATATGCTCACATTCACTCCCTCCTGCATATCTCCAGACCCTGCGTAGAGTAGGGAAAGATTCTAATTAAAGAAAAATTCCCAAGCTACAACCGAGAATCGGAACCAGGACCTCTTGGTTGAGAAGCCAGAACGCTCACCGCTCGACCCAGAGACAGACTTAAATATTATTAATTACATTCATTATATCGTAGTGTTAACAACCCTTTACTTGGCAACACTCATCAGAACTTTCAATACGATTAATAACATACAGAATGCTTGTCACCTACCTCGTAATTACGCATGTACAGTTATCAATAAATTAAATAAACAAATTACTCCTTAACTAGCATTGTGCAAATACTAATAGAATTATCATAAGTACATAATAAGGCCAATCCAACATCTACAGGTATACAAGAAAGTGGCGGTGAGTTAATTATAGAGATACTTCAATACAACATTTTGGGGTGAGTATAATAATATTTTATTTAACATGAATTGCAAATGTGTACATTGTGTGCATAAAGTTAATTAGTTTTAATAATAATTAGTTTTCAAACCTTTATCAGAGTATTACTATTGGGGGAGCCTAATAGTTAGTATGCAGGTACATAGAGCAACTTAATTGGGACATATTTTCCTTTGTGGAGTTTTGATCCTAAGCTCATATTTTTAGTAAATATTGAGTTCAAATATACAATAAAACCAATGATATTTCACTGGCGACGTTTAGACAAAGCTTCTAAAAAGAAACTCACAAACACCGGGCTATTTGTTGTGAATGACTTGAACATTCGTTAACATAAAACGAACGTAAGCGTAGCTATAATTGTGGAGCAAAGGAAGCCGAAATAATTATTACAAATGCAGGATGCTTAGATATGATTCCAATTGATGGTCAATAAGCTACAAAACGAAAAAAGCACAAGGCTTATACTGGTAGAAATGTAGAAGTATTCCACTTCCAAGAATATTTGATAGAGTATCGCAGCAAGTTCGTGATATAAATCACATATAAGTCGTGTGTAACACCACAGTTTCACAAACGTGGTAACCAAGGTCGGCAGATATCATTAACAAGGAGGAGGAGGACTATTGAATCTAGAGGACGAAAACCCTGGAACAAGTAATCGCGAAATTACCCGTCGAATTGGGGTATCACGTAGGTCTAAACTTAGAACCCTAAAAACAAGAATTAATACGCAATAATCAGCTCCAAAGTGTACCATCTAAACCAAACGATTATCCTCCACGTATGATATTTTGCGAGACGCTACAGCTACAGAGTGCATAGACCCAGATTGTCTCTAAAACGCTTAGATAAAACATGAAGTGTGTGTCACTCGGGATGGCATCATGAATTTCTATAACATTTGGATTGCGGGTAATCAAAATACAATAAATCATGTTCAACACAGATTCTGCATAAATATCTGCGTGGGTTTTAGGAGAACTTCTCATTCCCAATGAACAATTTGTTCTTAAATATGACTTACATAGAATTCTGGAAAAAGTGACATTACTACAAGAACAACGTGGTTGCTGCATTGAAGTGCCCTACCTCATATTAGCACACAAGTACTTAGCATTTACACAAAACGGAACTTTACGGGCGGATTAGAAAATTCTGACACATATAATGGCACGTCAGGTTCTGACTCACATACATTTTAATTTTACATCTGCAAAGATATGAAAATGTAAGTGTATCAGAGTGAAATAACAGCTGTTCAATGAGCTTCAAATTCAAATTTTTGTAGCAGTTAAATACATGCAAAATAACGGAGCAGTTTTGTGCAAAGATTTGCAGCGTGCATAGAAGCATATAATCCCACTTTGAATGACATTTTTGAAAACCTGGAAAGCTGTATGATGTACGTTCTCAATGGAAATACTTCAAAGCTCGTGTACATTACATAGAAAAGCAATAAACTGATATTAATGTGTCTATTGTTACATATATTTTTTTTTCAAATTGTAGTTGCTGAAATAGTTTGGTTAATGCTCTATGTTCGATTATAATTATATTGTTACTTTGTCCAGGACGCATCTGTCACTTTTTACTCAGTTCTTTGTTTTAATGTAGTTTACCTTCACTGGAACTTCACTTCACCGATTTCACCTAACTAAGGTGAATTATGAGTAAGCGTAGGCTTTCACGGCCGGTGTTCGTAATTCTAAAAGAGTCTTCCGGGCTGATTTGCCGTGGTCTGCTGGAGTAATTGGATCCAGACGTTTCATCCACTACTGCAGTGGACATCATCGGTGGTGTGGTCGAAGTCTTCTTGGTGAAGGTACAGTTGTGTCTGAGGCGTCGACCTTTTTTTTTTTTTTTTTTGGTGTGGCCCCGCCTCCGCCACACCAGGTGACGATCATCCGAAAGGGATATACATCGTCTCCCCTACCATGCACTAACTACTCTACGGTGATGGAAGGGAAAGTCGAAGGTAAACTGGTGTCCGGTACCCCGAAGCAAACCGAATGTTAGTGGGTGATTTCTAAAAAGGCGCCTGCATACAAGGGAGTATGCAGACAGAGTGGAGGTTAGGTACTAGCCTTGGCATAGCCCAGACCAGGAACCTATGGTTAGTGATGGTAGTCATGCTCATGCTAAGAGGATTGAGGGGTTGGGTGTCATGCTAGGTAAGCAGTTATGGTACGTACGGTTTATGATGGCTTCGGCCGGAGAGGGAGCCGAGGTGGTTCATCTTCAGCGTGCTGCTGATGGTCCTGCAATAAAGGGGGATGGGAAAGGAGTGAGCATCTTATTTACACAGGGATAAATATACATGTATGTATATATTTTTGTATATTTATTTACTATAATAATCTTTTTTATTTTTATTAATTTTTTTATTAGTTTTATTTCATTCTTTCTGTCGCTTCCAGTCTACCTTAATAAAGGCGCTGCTGGAGCTGCAGGAGCTACTGTTCTACGTGACTGCCTTAGAAGGCAGTGTGCTAAGAGTTGAGTTCCTCTTCTGTACATGCCGCTCATGTCCTGGTGGGTGCCGTGATCGTCATAGGTGTGGGGCTGCCCTTTCACCCCGTTCCGCCCCGGGGGGATGCCATCCGCCCGGGGTCTTCAAGGCTTCTGCTGTGTGTGTGGTCTCAGATTGGCACTAGGCTGTTAAGATATTCAATGATGGCTGTGTTATCTTCATTGGAATGGCGGTTTAAGGGGATTTTCCTGTCGAACAGCGATAGTGGCCGTTTGTGTTTGTCTGCGCTGGCGTCATATTGAGCTAGATTTCGAATGTGGAGATTTCTGCTGGCTTGGGCTTGTTTGTACATGTCAGCAGCAAACTTCTTGATAAATTCCTCTATGGTATGCATTCTGGTGTCATCATGAAGTAAGTCCAATGGGACTGCCTTTGGTACCTTCGCAATTATTCTGAGAGCTTTGTTTTGTAGCACTTGAAGGCTTTTGATATGTGTCGGTGCGCAGTGGCCCCACGCTGGTGCGGCGTATGTCATAACTGGCCTAATTAGGCTTTTGTAAAGTGTCAGTCCAATATGCTGGCTCACCGTACTTTTGCGGTTGAGGATAGGATATAAGGCGCCTAGTTGCTGATTTGCTCTGCTCCTGACATCCGCTGCGTGTTCTGCAAATGTGAGTTTCGAGTCCAATGTTACCGCTAGGTACTTGGCTTTATTTTTCCAGATTATGGTATCCTTAAGTAGTTTTAGGGGAGTGGTTTTATAGTGGTGTTTAGTTCTCCTGGAAAACAGCTCCGCTTGGGACTTGGCTGAGTTTACTTTAATTCTCCATTTGGTCAGCCACGGTTCTAGAGTTGTTAGAGAGTTTTGCAGTCTCTGTACAATCATCCCGGGTTTCCAGGACTGTGCAGAGATGGCTGTGTCATCTGAGTAAATGGAGATTTGTGTTCCTGTGGTTTTCGGGATGTCGTTGAAAAAGACATTGAAGAGCACGTGTCCCAGCAGACTACCTTGTGGGACCCCTGCTAATATTTCCCGGGGGGCCGAGCACCTGCCTTCGTTGGTGACCACGAATGTTCGGCCGGTTAAGTAGTGTGCAATGAGTTTGACCATTACATCGTTGAAGTTAAGGTCGTTTAGTTTGCTGATGAGACCTGCGTGATATACGGTATCAAAGGCCCGCTGTACATCCAGGAATAGAACTCCTGTCGATTTATTTTCATTGAAGCCTCGAGTTATGTGCTCGATGGTACGTGTTAGCTGTAGTGTTGTGGAGTGTTTTGCGCGGAAGCCGAATTGTTCGTTGATTAATATGTTATGTTTCGCGATGTGCGTCGACAAGCGTTTCTGTATGAGCTTCTCCACTACCTTGCTGGTGGTTTTGAGCAGACTGATTGGTCTGTAGTTGCCTGGGTCAGCTCTGTTTTTGCTTGGTTTAGGGAACATGAGTACATTTGCCCGTTTCCAGCATTTGGGAAAGTAACCTTTTTGTAGGCAATAATTACTTAGGTCGCTTAGCAGAATAAGTGCTTTGGGTGTCAGGCGCTTTAGGACCAAATTTTGTATAGGATCCAGGCCTGGTGCCTTATGGTCTTTAAGGTGTCTTATAATCCAGTTTAACTCTCCTGGGTTTGTTTTTCTGCATTGATTGTGTGCGGGAGTGGTAAGTGTGTCTTGCAGGCCTCTTTCCAGATTGTCGTAGAATGCTGGGTTTTGTTGGCTAGCGTTCGGTGTGCATGTTTGTCGCAGAGTGTCTGGGATGCGGTATTTATACAAGGGGGGGTCTTCCCTGATTGGCTCGGTGCTCGCTGAGGCAGTGCTGTAGGTGGGAGGGACCTAGCTGCATACTCGGGGCTACTAGATTCTGATTGGTTCGCGTTGTTTGACCGTCTGTTAATGCCATCGATGATGGGGTACCAAGTTTTGTTGAGCTTGAGGGCTTCTTCCTTCCTATTGAAGTTGTTGGAATTCTTATAAATTTCTATGGCTTCGCGCTGTAGTCGAGCATGGTAGTGTGGGATGTTAGATAGAATGCTGGTGTCCTGTAACTTGATGACATGCTCCCCCTCCGCTTCTATAGCATGTTCAGCGACCGCTGACTTTTCAAATTGTCCAAGACGGCAGCATCTCTTGTGTTCGTTTAGTCTGGTGTTGATACTGCGTAGCGTCGTGCCAATATATACTGCACCACATGAGCAGGGGATCCGTTATACGCCAGCCGAGGAGAGGGGGTCCCTCGGGTCCTTGGCTGAGCGTAGTAAGTTATTGAGCTTTCTAGTAGGCTTGAAACCCGTCTTGATATTATGGTGTCGCAGGAAGCGTTCAATCCTGTAGCTGACGTTCTGAACATAGGGAAGGAATACCGTGCCTTTGCTCTTAGGTGGGGTCGACTTAGCAGAGATCGGCTGACGTCTGGGTGGTCGGAAGGCTTTTTTTATTTCTTGTGCAGAATAGCTATTGGCATGTAAGGCTTGTTCCAAATGGTGCAGCTCTTGTGGTAGTAGGTGAGGCTCACAAATGCGGGAAGCGCGGTGTAGAAGAGTTTGGATCATAGCCCGTTTATATCTCGGATGGTGGTTGGAGGTTTTGTTGAGATAACGGTCTGTGTGAGTGGGCTTGCGATATATCGTGTGTCCAAGTTTGCCGTTGTCTTTTTTGCTGACTAGCACGTCCGGGAAGGCCAGCTGACCGTCCTTTTCTTTTTCCATGGTGAACTGGATGCGCGGATTGAGGCTGTTGAGGTGTTGAAGAAAACACAGCAGAGGGTGCTCGCCGTGACTCCATACTACGAAGGTGTCATCTACGTAGCGGAACCAAGCAGACGGTTTGTGAGATGCGGTGTTCAGAGCTGTGGCTTCAAAGGATTCCATAAAGAAGTTGTCTACTACTGGACTGAGTGGGCTGCCCATGGCCACGCCATCGATTTGTTCGTAGTTCACACAGACCGTTATCTCACAAAACTTCCATCCACCATCCGAGACATAAACGGGCTATGATCCAAACTCTTCTACACCGCGCTTCCCGCATTTGTGAGCCTCACCTACTACCACAAGAGCTGCACCATTTGGAAATAACCTTACAAGCCAATGGCTATTCTGCACAAGAAATAAAGAGAGCCTTCCGACCACCCAGACGTCAGCCGATCTCTGCTAAGCCGACACGATCTAAAAGCAAAGGCACGGTATTCCTTCCCTATGTTCAGAACGTCACCGACAGGATAGAACGCTTCCTGCGACACCATAATATCAAGACGGTTTTCAAGCCTACTAGAAAGCTAAATAACTTACTACGCTCAGCCAAGGACCCGAGGGACCCCCTCTCCTCGGCTGGCGTATAACGGATCCCCTGCTCATGTGGTGCAGTATATATTGGCACGACGCTACGCAGTATCAACACCAGACTAAACGAACACAAGAGATGCTGCCGTCTTGGGCAATTTGAAACGTCAGCGGTCGCTGAACATGCTATAGAAGCGGAGGGGGAACACGTCATCAAGTTTCAGGACACCAGCATTCTATCTAACATCCCACACTACCATGCTCGAGTACAGCGCGAAGCCATAGAAATTTATAAGCATTCCAACAACTTCAATAGGAAGGAAGAAGCCCTCAAGCTCAACAAAACTTGGTACCCCATCATCGATGGCATTAACAGACGGTCAAACAACGCGAACCAATCAGAATCTAGTAGCGCCGAGTATGCAGCTATGCCCCTCCCACCTACCGCACTGCCTCAGCGAGCCCCGAGCCAATCGGAGAAGACCCTCCGTGTATACATACCGCATCCCGGACAGTCGACGCCTCAGACACAACTGTACCTTCATCAAGAAGACTTCGACCACGCCACCGATGATGTCCACCGCAGTAGTGGACGAAACGTCTGGATCCAATTACTCCAGCAGACCACGGAAAATCAGCCCGGAAGACTCTTTTAGAATTAAGGCGAATTAGTTCAATTCTCCGTCACTCTATTTCTTCTTGGCGCAGCCTCTTCACGCCGGACGGTTCACTTCACTCGGGAGTCGGACATAAGACCTCCACAACAGTTGCTACGCGAGCACTCGCTGCACGTCACAGAAGCCGTCACCATCTCGCTCGGAGAATCGTTCTCGAAGTCCCACGGGAAACTCCCCCGACAGCTAGCTCGCTCAACTCACAGTCAACACGCCTTGACTCGCACTCGACACGCACTCACCTCGCACTGACTCTACTCTAAAGCATTCGATTCCTTTTCAACTTACGACTACCTGACTACCCGCGAGAGCAATCTGTTATATAGAACAGTGGAATCTTCTACAGAAGGTTCTCCAACCTTCTAGAACTGTTTCTACACACTTTCTGAAGAAGAAGAAGAAGAAGAAGAAGGAGATAAAACTTCCAGAATGTTCTAGTCATCTCCCGATAGCGCGCCGTGTGTTTACACTGGCAAGCGGCCGTTTTCTCGTTCACTTCGACCGCTCGGTCCCGACCTACTGATAACCTTGGGACATAACCGCTGCGTCAAACAACCACTTCCACCCTGAATAAGTGTACACGTATATTATGTAATACATTTGAAATGTATGACTTCAAAAACGTTTCTGATACAAT
Source organism: Deroplatys truncata (assembly GCA_030765065.1). Classification (NCBI taxonomy): domain Eukaryota; kingdom Metazoa; phylum Arthropoda; class Insecta; order Mantodea; family Mantidae; genus Deroplatys; species Deroplatys truncata. The sequence goes on along the minus strand of CM060976.1, from coordinate 28,690,376 downwards.
TACGATGGAAGTTGCTGCCCTAATAAATCATTCCCCAAAGATATGTATTGTTATTCTAAGGTAATCCCTAAGAGAATGAGGACTAATAAGGTGAAATTATGAAACACAATTCAATTATTTGATTTCATTATACTATAAACAGTTGCTATAAATATCAGTATACCTTGCGTTTCCATGTTGAATATATATACTCCCATGTATGCAGACCTGAATAACATTTTAAGTACTTTAATATGTTCATTTCTTTCACTTATAAATATTGAATAATAACAATTCTTGAATAGTCGAGTTTGAAAGCTTAACAAATGGTTTCTATTTCAACTTTGCGTCAGACAGTTGTTGCCTGTATACAATAATTATAAATTACTTCATTTTGTGCTTCTCCAATACCGAACAAAATTGTTTAGACGAGTAAGGGAATGGAAATAGAATTTTTAATGAACCTACCAAAATATATCATGTAAATCTAGAATAGGCAGAAAACATTACTCTTAGTATTTGCCGGAAAGCTGGCCCAAGCCGGACGACGAAGTAATTCCTCCTCGTAGATCTACTCTGTTCGAAGGTCCTTTATCCTCTCTCTTATTTCTCGCCATAGGAGCCTGTGTCCATTCGCTCCCCAGTAGGAGCACTGGCATCGCCGAAGTAATTTCTTTCGAATAATAGTTTTCGGACAAACTGCGACATTGTTCTACCATGCGCGACCGGTAACGACGACATTATCGTTTTTCTTTGATCACAGCAAATACACTTAATGTCATGACGTACAATTTCAGGGAGTAAAACTGGTTCAATACTCCCCTACACAAACAGGAGCGAGGCAGCTGAGACGAAAAACACGACAAGGTCCTCCCGGGCAAGGAGTACATGAAAAAAGCAGAAAAATATTAGGAACTAGCATGAGCGAGACGGGCAATGCAAAAACACAGGCATACTGCAAAGGCAACAGCAGAAACACGAAAATTGAAAATTAAACAACAAAAGGTAAGAAAAGGAGTAAAACAGCCCACTCAAAGGCAAAATATGTAGAAAAAAACAAAGCCTCAAAGCGCAAAAGTAAAACTCAAGCATTCAACAATAAACGTAATAAAAGAAACAAACAATAAGTGTGTTAAACGTGAAAAAACACTCCTTAGCATATAAACTGCAGTAAAAAAATACAGTGAAGAACTGTTATACAGAACTCCAAAAATTAACAAATAATGCCAAAACAGCAGAGAACCTGGTGTGAAACCCTTATATGCCTTCCAGAAATTAGTAATGAATGCACAAACTGCAAAGAATAAAGCTACTGTACCCACTAAAAACTATAGCAAGTAATAACCTAAACGCAAAACAAATAAAGGCATGGACACTCATACGCATCTCAAGGACAAAATAAACATAAATAGAAAGAAAAATAGAAGGAAAGGGAAGAGAAACTAATATAGATACAAAAAGGACACAAAACAAGAAGAAAGTAGAAAAGGCCAACGTAAACAACTATTAAGGTAAGAATATAAAACAAACATCAGAGTTAAGTTACAAAACACTACACTTAAGGGCGTGGAAACGAACTAGGAACTCTCTTGATAATGGTAAAAGGAGGTTGCTACATGTGTGCGAGAAACCGAGGCAGCAAGCTGAACTGGGGAGCAAAAATTGGTTTAATATGAGACGCATGAGCGCAGTTAGCTTACCATATAGGCAATCCTGAAAACACAAATAAACAGAATTAACCACATGGAGAATATTAACCGGACCAACATAACGCGACGCTAAGGTTTGTAGTATCACTTAAAGGAGAACCAAATCTACCACCTAAAAGACAGATGAAATACAATGGCTATTGTAACCGAGAGCACGACGTTGGTAGTCCCATTGAAGAGAAGAGAGTGGAATTTCCCACAAATCTCCTGCCCACTGGAATTATTTCAAAATAATTCAGAGAGTTAGTCAAAGGGCATCCTGGCAAAAGTCTGAAAGTTGAAAAATACACTCGGTTCCATTTATGACGACACTGTCGCTTCGGGAAACATTTTACCAATGTTGTAAGCGGGTGCGTACATAGCAGGCAGGGATGAAGCGCATGGAGCGCTCTACCTTTGCTGTTCGACCATGAAGTGGCGTGTGTTAACTGTAGCTCACGCGATGCATGAAAATGTTTCGGAGATACATCCCTGAAGAACTGTAGGTATATGAAAGCTAATTTGCCATTTGAAGACATTGCTAGGGCAATTCCATGCAGCATTCGCATGGACATATTATTAAAACGTGTAGTACATGCATCCTCTTTGAAAGTAAACAATATAATTTACTTCAGTTTTATATCATAGTTACTAAAATTAAAAATTCTATTTCAATTAAAAGTTTTTTTAGTTTTGCGTTCTTTCACCGTTTAGGTAATATCGGACGATGAATGAAATTATGCTCAATGAACCCGGGGTCATTGGGCTTAAACTTATATGACATTCTTCTTTTCAGGAAAACGAAAACCCCCGAAAGTCCTTATCCGGCTAACTCACCCTAATCGGGATTCGAATTTGTGATCTGTTTAATGTAAGGCAAGTACACTAAACCCAAATCGCAGAGGATGGAGAAATTCTGCAATCCAGTGTTTTATTTGGTTGTATGTTTGCACTGGACAGATGATTCTAATAATGTCTAGTATATGTGTGCTCTTTGAGAACAAAAACAAAATGTATCCCAGTTTTATATTGCCATTAAAAATATTTCTTCTAAGAGATAGTGTGCAAAACAGGGTTTTACTTAGTTATATATTTAAACCTGGTTAGTTTAAGTAATGACGAGTAAAGCTACTGTTCAATGTATATTCAAATACGGATAATATAGAACTCTGAATATAAAACGCCACAGTCTGGGCGAAAACGTAAACAGATACACACACTCCCTCCTCTCTATACATACTCCACCTGTGAAGGGCAGTAGAATGCCGTCTGAATTTGCGGTGGCGGCATAAATGGGAACAGGTCTACATCAGGATGAGCCTCGTGAACCGCGGTGTTTAATGACAATTGTATTTAGTAAACGAAGGAATCCCAGCGAGATTGTGAATCTGAATGAAACGTAATAGAAACACTTTACAAATATCGATTAACACTTTCAGCTAAACAAGTACGAGAATAATAATGTGAGGTACGCACAAATTTCACACCACACTCAAAGAGAAAGGTCCGAAAAACACGTGCTGGAAGAGATATACCAAAAGAAGTAAAGCTGCTCGACAAGACCGATATTGACGCGCAGGCAGCAGTAGCCTTGACCGGCTCTAACCACACAAATGTAGAAAAACAACGCATAAAGAAGTGTTTGCATAAAAGAACGTGGCAATGCTCCTATGTAATTAATAAACAAGGGTTCAATGATATAGCTGGTCAATTTCGACTGAAGAAAGCCTGTAAATTTTGAGGGGGATCTCAATCGTGTACAAATATTACAAGATTTGAGTAGCTTTGCAGTATCGCAATACATGTGACACCAGACAAGATATTAGACGATATTAAACTATAACCTGGAACAACATTGCCAACGTTACATTGCTGCCAAAACGAGCAATTAGTCTTTCATGTAATGTTTGGAAATAGACGTATATGCTGATGAATTAGTCTCCAGAAAAGTTTGCGAATAAACCTGATTCGGTCGCGGCTCCGTAAGCATACGAGAAAGTAAGTTTCGCCACCGAATTTTCCAAACTACGGATGTGCTGTGTCTGGAAGTGAAAAGCAGTATGTTTAGCAAGCCAAAAAACAAGTATTCCCATTTTACGTGCATGCGAATATAGCCAAGTAATGGCTTGACTATCCCATTCCAACAGGAAAGGCTTGTGTTCCAAATAAACACGAAATACTTCACATGTTGAAAGAGCGGCCAAAGCCTTCAAGTTGGTTAACAAAAAGGCGACGTTCAACTGAAGCAAAACAACGTGGCATACTAAATCGGGCGGCGAGTTCCCGGAGGACCTTGTACCAAGACTGCGGCAACCGAAACACGCGAGGCGTCCTTCTGTACAATAAATTGCTCAATTAAAATCCGCCAAGCCAAAACCGGAGGATTCATAATGGGCGCTTTAAGACGTTCACAAGCTCGTGGTGATTTTAGATTGATACTATCATTCCGCCCGTTGCAAACAGCGAAAAAACAGACGTAAATGTCATAAATGCGATTGAATATCGAAGGAATAAATGAATACATTATCCAAATAGTTAAACGCAAATTTCAATATATATTTGTATAAAAGTGTGATCAAAAGGTGTAAAAAATTTCAGCACCGGTTGAAACGCTAAATGAAGCACGTGTAAACTGGAATAAATTCCAAGTAGTTGAATAGGGTGCCAAAGGCCGAGAAGATTGCGCCAAAGGAATTTGACGCCTGATTTAGATCTAATATAGTAAACAGTTTAGCCCTTCGAAAATAATGTGCAGAAGAGTGCGGCTCCAACAACGACAGAATCTAATGTCAGGTTGCTGTAATCGATAACCACACGAACATCATCGTTCGGCTTTGGTACCAAAGAAAAAGAACTAGAATAAGGACACATAGAAGTTTCAATGATGCCCTATTCTAACACTGTGTCTATTTCAGTCCTAATACGTTAAATTTGGAGCTGTCCACCCATAAGTTGCGGAACGTACCAATACTGTATCCACTAACGAAATAGTATATTAAAAATACCGCACCATACCAAGGCTGTCTACAAAGACATCAAGAAAGTCCTGCAACAAACCAAAAATATCACTACTATATGTAGGTGTTAAATGCAAAAGATCTAAGTGTATCATTGAAGTCGTAGCAAAACAAGCAACATCGGAAAAGGCAACTCAGCACCCAAAGAAACATGAGGTGCATCATTTGGAAGAAATGCAAAAGAAACTGAAAAATTGAAAAAATTAAAGTTAAACAAGTATAAGCAACAAATGGCGAACCGAAGACTAAATCATAAGGCAAGTTATCCACCATATAGAAATGCATATCGTATGAAAAATTCATGCTTAATGTGCACTCGAGTAATACCCAATGTGGGGAAATCCGATTCAGAAATCGTAATGCATCGAACTGCTACGGGAAGCAAGGTTATGCGACAGGTATGTTCAAAATTACGCCAAACAGCTCCATCCAGCAAGTTAAGAGAAAAACATGAATCTGTGAATGCATGAGAGTTAGACTTTAAACAAAAAATCGGAACCACTGGTAAAGAAAAAAATGGAATCCCTCGTAATAGTGGTATATACCGTGTTGCAAACGAGGAAGCCTCTATTTATGGTGACGAAACGTGATTCGATCGTATATGACAGTGTCCAAAAAAAATAAAGTGGTAGGAATTACCTATTTTATTACATGAACACACACAAAGTAGATATTAAAGCAATGAAAGCGGCAAATGAAGTAGGCCGAACACATTATTTGTACGCATTTCCAGAAATCTCACCCAAGCCAGACGACGACGTAATCCTTGCTGTCAGGTCCGCTGTCTTCGAAGGGTTCTTGTTTTCTCTCCTATACCTCGCGACATGGGTGCCTGTACATTCGCTGCCCAGTAGGAGCGCTGGCATTGCTGAGGTAAACCGCTTCGACCAATTCTTGGGCACAAAGAACCTGTGAGATTGCTCTACACAGCTCTACCGGTGAGACAGATTATCCTCTTCTGGAGCACAGCAAATGCAGCTGATGTCGTCACGTAATCTTCTGGGGGTAAAACTGGCTGAAAGATATACATAAGCCAGTGCGGTGGATGCAAATATCGTATACATCATACCAAAAACAAAATACAAATAATTGTTACTGACTACAGGAGTATTGAGTCCTTTCTGAACCAATAAGTATCAATGCTGTATTTTCTACGTATACCAAATCTGCTTTAAGGCAATGCACCTGAGTAACAGAATAAATTTGTCAATTTTCATCCTGTCAGTCTGAAGTTATAACTAGTGTGTGCTTACATGCAGTATATGCACTGTACCAAGTTTAGTGCTCCTATGCTTTCTAAGTTAAGTTTTTTTTTTGCTTGAAAATTTGTAGGCAAGCTTTCGCAAGTTCAAGCTGCGCCACGAGATGAACACTTTGGAAAATTTTAATAGAACCTAAATTATGCATTAAAAGCAACAACATAAAGACACTCGCATCTATGTATTTGGTTGATCCTTAAATTGAAAATAAATAGATTCTTATGTAAAGTAAAACTATACTTTTGTAACAAGTTTCCAATATGTATTTTTTTCTTCTTACTGACAAACATGCACAAAGGTCCTTCTGTGTTTATTTATTACGCATTTTTGCACTAACTCTGAAAGTTTTAAGGAATTTGGTTGACAACTTCATCGCTTGGAACAGTCTGTATGTTAAAAGGTCTTGAAAAAATTGTGTTTGAGAAAATGAGCCTTAAACATTTGGTTAGTTAGCTCTTTAACGTTTTTCAATTCTACCTGGGTCAAAACTGTCTAGCTGCATACATTGGACCCTCTACTACCCCCTTCTTCTCTTCTGCTGAATGTGTTGCCAGCTTTAGCTTCCTTCGAGCAGTTTTAGCATCTTTCTGTCCTAACGTTGCACTACGCTCCACATGACACTTGTCTCTCATGACATTGATCTTTTGGTCAGAGCCAGTGAAACAAGCATCAGTCACATTCCTTTTAGCTTCTCTGTTGCCTCAAGTTCCATATTAAATTGATTTATGGCTGAAGTAACTGCAACTTCCAGTTTCTTCTTTGATACAAAGGTATCCATAGAGCATTTTTACCAAATCACGGAATGCAAGCATTCATTTTCATTTTGTGTTTTACTTAAATACTTCTGCTCAGCACTTAATTGGAAGCTAAACGTTATTAGATAGACACGGTTTTGTGAAGCACTTCGGTTGTAAGGTTGTAGTGCTTTGGTGGTTTTTGTGCTTTAGCAAGAGACCGATTAAAAAAACACCATAAGCTCTCACCGCCTGGACATTTGAGTGCATGCACGTTAGTAGAAGTGTAGTGATATAAGGTTGCAAAATAACACTTTTCCTGTTGTCCACATGTTGAACATTGTCTATAATAGTTTTGCGGTAATACCTTCCTAGTTTCACTATAGTATCTTCTTTCAGGCTGACAGCTTTTCCTCCTACTAAATTCACCCCTTTTGTTCGCCATTCACCTAATACATTTTTAGCCAATTGCACTTTTGCTTTGCCACATGATTAGTGTATTCTGTTTTCCCTACAGAAACTTCTGGTCCATAAGTATTTAATTCCTAAATGCGCTTATATGTCTTTGTATCCCCATCTAAAAGTATAGTGGTGTACCGCACCCCATATTTATTTATAGACTGCTTCCAAAGAATTTCAGCTGCCACTACCTCCATAGCATCAGAGGATCCAATGAAATTATACTCACATTCACCTGAGCTTTATGCTTCTTTTGTCACTCGTCAAATTCTTTTGTCTTTCTATCGAGTGATTTAACCTTTTGTGTACATACACACCAATGTTTTGAAAGAATTTCAATGTGCAGTACAGTCCCTGTTAGTATGCCTATTATAATCCCAATATTATATTGGGTAACATGGCCTCGCATTAGCCTTGTGCGTTATATGACACACTTTGTCAATAACATCTTGCTCCTCTATTCAGGGTTTACACCTTTAGGCCTATATAGGCCTGTATACACCTATATATTCCTGTCGCACTGCTTCGTGTGCCTGATTCATCACTTCCTCTCTTATTATTTTGCTATCCTCTACTAATTTATTTAGGTGAATGTTGTAGTTACTTGTACTCAAAACTAGCAAACCCATGACAAGTGAAAATTGTTCCATTTAGGAATGGCCTTTACCTATGGCTAAGTGCCATCTACCATACTGCGATTCACCTGGAAGGGACATCGAAAGGAAGAATCAACTTGGCACAAGAGGGCGAGTAGAATAGGTAACCTCTTCTTTACAACTATCAGATCAACATTCACCACACATAGTTCCTTTGAAAATTTCAGCCCACACACCCTTGTGTACTATTTTAAATTCACTCTAACCTTTGATTCAGTAGCCTGTATGATAGTAAAGAAGAAAAGTTTTATTTCACTATTTGAAGAAGAAGGAGGCTGAAATTCTTCTGTGTTTAAAGCAGAGGAATAATAATCTCCTGCAGTTGCAGTAGAGAGCCTGCGTTCATCTTCTTATGCTTTAAACAATCACCCTCACATTTACTTAATTTGTTTTAAATGTACATAACTTAAAGAAAAAATAAATTTAAAGAAACTCACTTAATTTCTTTACCTTTTAATTTTTTTGCAAGTCTAAGTTGTGCTATACATTTTGCAACTCTCTTGGGTTTAAGGAGAATATTCTTTATTCGCTGCACATCTATAACTTATAGTACCTAATATCCACTAACATTTACAAAAATACGTAAACAACAGTTAAAGCCTAACCTTCATACATTCCTATGTTGCGTTATATTACTCACTCCAAGTTCCCCCAGATAGATTCTAAACTACGAACTATATGTAATCACTGCTAAAATAACTTGTAAGCTATATAAATATTGTGCTGTAGAAATATATAATAACCGAAATCCTTCGTTTGAAAATATACTAACATAATAACTTCGGAGCACAGATGAAGGAATTACAATCCTTTGTTGTGATTTGGTCTGGCAGAACAATCGCTCTCATCTGTTTAGAGAGGTACCAACACAAACTTGGCAATCTTAAAATACACTATAAATCACTAGGCTTTAAAATCAAACACAGAAATTTGAAATTATCGAAACTATAGCAGATAAAGCTCATGGTAAGGTATTTAAACGACCACGCTCCCAGCACTCGGACGACAAAAATCAAAATGAAACATGATAGTTTAAAAATATGATAGCTTTCTGCAAACAACAGAATTGAAAGTGACATTTCAGCATTTTTGGTCAATTTTCATAGGTTTATTGCCTTAAACCCTGTTTCCACGTTAATCAACATAGGTACGTATAAAAATGACAAAGCACGCATTAAAAGTTATCAATATGGCCCTTTTCATTTTACATTACCTGTAAAAATAGTAGGTCTCGCTAATTATATTGCGGTGGCTCTACGTTCACATTTCCAAAATAATGTAATTTTACTTCTGCATATCTTTTCATTGCCTCTACTTTACGGTTATTTCAGCTAAATTACCTTGTGTACCATATGATTACTTCAACTAAATAAACTTGCGTCCCTACGCAACATAAGTCATGCCCACAATACCACCTCTCTGTCCAAATTACCAAACATCACAGGGCGAAAATGGTTCTCAGGAGCCATCGAAGACTGTTTAATCAGTGCTGTAGTGACATACGGCTTCCTCTTTTACTTGAAACTGGGAATGGACACCCAATCCAATGCCAACTCAGCTATGGTCCCCACATGAAGACATGTTCGAAGAATACTAGGAGGACTTAAGACAGCATAAAACAAATAATCACTTAATTCTGTAACTATAATTTAACCGAGATAATGTTTTATTGTTTAACTTAGATTATAGATCAAGCAGTAAGAGACCCATCTGTGAAAAAACCAAAAGGATTGCCAAAATTTATAAATAGAATTTTAGTGTTATTAAGCACTACAAACATTCTATTTGATTTCTATGTACCTTTTATATTTGTACAACCTATAAAAGCATGTCATACAGCGATTTACAGAGATGTCTGCCGTAAGTCTAGATTCCTATAAATGTTTAGTGAAACTATAAGTTTCGGCTACGTAAAAGGGAACAAACAATTCAAGACAGGCCTTAGGATTCGCCAACTACTAAATTAATTGTGGGGGGAAAAATAAGAGAGAGCCAGTATGTATATGAAATGCTTTTTAAACTGCACAAGTTCAGAAGCCCAGTTACTTTAGCGTTATGCGTTTTAAGGTCTCATTTGTCGTATTTTCATTCATCGGCATGCTCTCATCTTCAAATTATTCCACACGGTGTATTTTTTGCAATAAATTAATGTAATTTTGTAAAACTTCTTATTGATAACAGGAAAAATATATCAGGTAATTTTTAACGTGCTTAGTTATGAAATTATTAAACAATAGCATTTTATTGTGTAAATTTTGATAAAAAAAAGCGGAACCTCTTGCTTAAATTGTATTTTTTCCCAAACTGTTAAGACAATTTTATTAAATCTCTAGCTGTGCAATTATAAGCATAGTTTAAACCAATCAAATTTTATGATATCAATTTTGTTAAACAAAAATTGTATCGTGTGGAGTAATTTTTCGAAACCGTAAAGGAAATCAAATTCATCTCTCTGGAATTAATTTTAATATAAGCATGAAATTTGGGCACACATTTAGCCTGATTGCTGTATTAAAGTTTCAACACGAATCAACCTGAAATTGCAGTCTTTTGAAGTTTCACAAATGGATATTCTTAGTAAATTACGGTTCAGCGTATCAATATGTATACGGAGTTATTGACAATTTCAGATAAATGAGTGAAATTAAATAATAACCTTTTCTATTATTTTAATTTCGCGGATGAGTGTTAGCTATTATGACTTGTGTTAACAACACAGCTCAAAGGACCTACTACGTTACATACATACTTTGCAAATTGAGGACGATAGTTTATTACACTTACGGAATGTTTTACTTCCACCCTTGCCGTCTAAGCTGGGAGTTCAAGCATGTCCATCTCATGTGTATGGAACAAAATGAACTACAAAACTGGCCGAGCTCAATTTCAATTGTACCCACTCGGTCCCAAAGCCTGTAAGAATTTTAAGTGAATGATAGTACCCTCCGATTAAACATCTGCTTATCTCTCTCTTCTTCCTGTCCGCATAAGAAACCTCACTCTTTCGTCAAATTATTATCTGTAGTGTCTAAATCAAAATTAATGATTTTCTGTCGCTTTAACCTATTTACACTGAAGTTTTCAGCATGTATATGTAATGCCACGGTTCTGAATAAAATTGATGAAACATTTAGATATAGTATCATACGTTCATACGTGACATCATCCATCATGATAATCTCTCCTTCATAAATGCACTTAGTTGCAAAACTAATCTGCGCCATAAGTTTACAGTCATTAACCAGGTACCAATTTTAGTTTGCTGCATCTTGATGGTACCAAGAAGCTCGTTTGATGGGTTTATAAAAATGCGGCTGGTATTCATAACAAATACAAAGTAAAAGTATTTACCTGGCGAGAGCAGTTGCTTGCGTGAGCGCAAAGAGATTGGACATGTAATGTGAACGCTCGTAACCACGGGAGAGATGGGGACCACGTTGCAGATTTATCGAGCATGGATCGGGCTGTTCAATAGGAGAAAAATCAAGAATGTACGCGGAAATAAAGTAAATGGACCACTACACTAAAGTTTTGGATTGCATTAGCAAGCCCTACTAATAATCGAAGGTGTGGAATATAACCCAGGGCCGGTTATGCACGAATAAAAGGCAATGCTGAAAGGTATATCAGAAGACATACAGGATATTAAACTCAGAGAGAAGTGCATGGAAGAAAACATGGAAAAGAACATGGAAGAAATAAAACACAGCATAAATCAAATGGAGGAAGAAAAAAGACAAGAACTAAGGGAATACAGAAATCGACTAGACCAACTGGAGAAATCTGCGAACGCAAATAGACAGCTGAATGTGGTGATCTTTGGAATTGAATAACAAAGAGGCAAAAGGACATAGAGAGAAGAGGAAGGAATTATAGATGGGAAGATCGGCATCAAACTTACATTTTGGGAGATTATAGACTCCTTTAGAATTGGACGCAGGGGAAGGAAACCAAGACCAATTTTGGTCAAACATGCAACGATGAACTTCAAGTGGAAAATTTTAAGGAATTTGAAAGTCACCAGAATATTTATTGAAGACGACTACGGTAAAAAAGAACGAGAAATAAGACATGAATTACTAAAATACCTGCAAAAAGCCAGAAATGAAGGAAGGAGAGCTTTCATGCTAGGCATGCAATTATACATCGATGGAATTCCCTTCACCCAGCACCAAGACCAAGGAACTGCAGTTAAAAAAGAGGAAAGGGGAGGGAGTAGAAACAAGTGCGTCACAGGGGAAAGACCGTGCGAGCAGCGTAGGAATCAGGGAAGTGACGTCACCATTCAAGAAGGTCAGCCCTCAGAAACAGCTGGTAGATGAAGCAAAGAGTGGCGTATTAGAAGCGTCAGCTGGACATGACCTTTGGAATGACCGGGAAGGAATGAGTGTAGTTGTCAACGCCCGAAAGCGTATCCTAACAATAGAAGATCACCGGATGATTCGGACACAACGGAAGGGGAGACTAACAGGAATAGAAATTAAGCTACAACCATTTAGACTAAATAGAACAGATTCGGCATAGGATGAGCATCCCCTGCCGATAGTTTGCTGGAATGTGGAAGGTTTAATAGACAAAATGAGTTGAAGTGGGGAGATGTGATAGGAGTGGCGGAGATTTGGTTAACCAAACACACGGTGATAGATATGGAGGGTTATGAGTATTTTGGTAAATATGGAGCGAAAAAAAATGAAAGCAGGGTCTCAGGGGGAATAGGAGTGTTTATTAGAACGGACAGAAATTTCAGAGCAAAGGAAATAAAGGGCATAGAATCAGAGAGAGTGTTGTAGGTTATGTTACAAAACGTGACAAGAATGTGCCAGAACATAGTTATGGGAGTGGTATATAATCCGCTAGGTATATCAGATTTCTAAGATCGAAGGCTTTTTAATAAGTTAGAGAATGACGTGGAAACCTTGTCTTAGAAGTATGCAAATTTGAATCTCTTGTTATTAGAAGACTTCAATGCAAGGTTAGTTTAAGATCATGTGCATACTTTTAACTTAGAAAACATCTAGAGAAAGACAATATATATGTAAAAAGACAGTACAGACAAAATAGTAAATAGAAAAGGTAAAAAATTAGTAGAATTCTGAAACTTAATAAGCTAGCATTGTGTAATGAGGCAAGAGGTTAAGATAAATCCGTAGAATTTACACTCATTAACAAATGTGGAGGAAGTGTAATAGACTACATGCCGTATTCTTGGAATTTAGACAATATGCTCCTAGGTTTCAAAGTTATTCAGATGATACTGAATAGCTATCATTTCCCATTTTAAGTCAGTTGGAGTAGAACGAGAAGAAGATCTAGAGAAAGGCAAAGTGCGGAAAATTATAGGTGGCGAACAGAGGAGAGGGAATTATGTATTAAGAATTTGAACTCATATAGGGGAAAGAAACCTCAAAGTGAAATTCACCAACTAATCGATGAGGGAAAATCTGAGGAAGCAATGTTATACCTAGAATGGGAAGTGAAGATAGCAGGAAAGACAATGAAAACTAGAAATCAGAGGGAAAAGATAGAAAAGGGCTGGTACGAGGTGGACCGTTTTCCAGCAAAAAATAAGGTAGAAAGGGAGTTTAGGAGGTGGAAGCAAACGGGAGAACTAGTTGAGAAAAAAAACTTCCCAATAGCGAGATGGGGCTATAAATACGTAATAGAGGAGAAAAAGAAAGAGTGGGATGAAAAAACTGCCCAAAAGATGTGTGAGGCAGCTAAAGAGAAGGATAGAAATGTCATATAGGAACTGGTAAAAATAGTATCTAAAACAAGCGTATTACAGAATAAAATTGGTCCTAATAAGTGGAGTGAGTATTTTGAAAACTTATTAGGTGGAAGTAATGTAACATTGCGGATAAAAGTGCTAGGGAAGTTACATAACTGTGTTGAAGTACTGGATCAGGAAATATTGGAGAATGAGATATCAGAGAGGTCAAACAACTAAAAAGTAAGAAAGCAAGTGAAATAAATGGAATACCGGGGAAATTCTGGAGGGTGTAGTATGAAGATGCTGAAAGGAGGTCACTTTTAGTAAAATTGCTCAATGTGTTACTAAAGAGAGGAAGGATTTCTCAGAATTAGAAGCGGAGAGTGATCATTCCAATTTTAAAGGGAAAGGGGATGCGTACAACCCAAGCAATTACAGAGGGATTAGTTAATTATAAGTTATAGGCAAACTGTTTACTGAGGTACTAGCAAAGCGACTGCAGGAATTGGCAGAGAGGGAAGGTAAATTATCAAAATTACAAGGGGATTTTAAAAAGGGAAATCTATAGTGGACAGTATTTTTATAATAAGAACAACGATAGATAAATATCTGAGAAAAAAAGAAGTAGGTTATATTTGTTTTGCATATATAGAGAAGGCATTTGATACCATCCAAATGGATGCATTTTGGTACAAGTTGAGAATTAAGGAAGCGAGCGAGAAGTTCATAAGATTATTAGAGAGGATGTATTCAGATAATGAATTTTGCATCAGGCTCGCCAATAACACAGTAACAGATTGGGTAACAAATAACAATTGGCCTAAGACAGAGCTGTAAGTTATGTCTCTTTTTATTTAATTTATTTATCGATGACATACTTAAAGAATTAGAAAATAAAAATTTGTGTTGCGCAACTATTAACAATAAAGATATCCCAGGCTTGCTCTTTGCGGACGACCTTGTAGCAGGGCAATCACAAGTGGAGGCTTAAAGAAAGCAATAGAAGCAACAGAGATATACTGTGAAGAATGGGGTTTAAAAAAATAAAAGTATATCCAAAATTATGGTATGTAAAAACGGGAATAAGCTCAGCAGTGAGGAGAGAGGGTGGTTAGACGGGAGTGAAATCGAAGTTATAAGAAAGTTATATTACTTAGGAGCAAGGTTAAGTAGCAATGAAAAATGGACAGAGCAAAGGAAAAATGCCCTAGGCAAAGGGAAACTGGCTATTAATAGTCTAAGAACCTGTTTGAGAAAACTTCTAAATATGAGAGTAGACTGGCTTGAGAAAATTTATGCAGCCACAGTTGAATCAAGAAGGCTACATGGAATAGGGATTTGAGGGACGGAAAAAGATAGGATAGCAGAGATCAAATCCACAGAACTTTTTGCAAAATGTTATTGGGACCTCCGAGAGCTGCACCTAATAGTGTAGCACTAGTAGAATTGGGAAGAGTTGGTAGCAAAGGATTAGTACTAAATATATTGTGAAATATTTGAATAGTATTCAATCATTTGAGGAAAGAAATGTTATCAAAGAATGTCTAAGGGATCAAGAAATATGTAATTGAAAAACAAGTTGGTTATATCGTTTAAATGAAATTGTAAAACAAATTGGATTGGATGAGTTAACTAACCAGCAAGCAATAGGGGGACAAAGAAAATGGAATAAAGTAAATGCTAGGGCGGATGATGTAGATACACAAGAACTATTCCGTTGCTCAAGCGATAAGAGTACTCTCATTTCATACAGGGTGGTTAAGAAAGAATGGGGAAGAGAAAAATACAATGATATCTGTAATAAAATGGAAAGAAAGGGAATGGCATGGGCAAGAACAGGAACAATATTACTAAAAGGTTTAAGGCTCAATAAAGAGATATGCCCACATTGTGGCATTGCAGATATTAACTTTCACAATATAATGGAATGTTAGGATATCAAAATGTGGAGTGAGGAAACATGGAACAAAAACTGGAAAAATTTACATTGAGAGATATACATAAAGCTTTTTGGGAGCAAAAGAAACGAATTGAGCAAACAAGTCCATAAATAGGTATGGAAGGTAAGATTGAAATGGTGGAGAAGGATCATCCAAGAAAGTGCGGGTCAAATAAAAATTGCAATGTCGACATGGATAATTTATAGAAGAGGGAATCTAATTGAAGTTAGACTTGGAGGTAAACATACATGTAAATCGAATCGTGCATATACACAAACAACCAGGCGTTAATTGTATATGATACCAACTCCAGAGGAACAGATTATACACATGTACAATATTTGTAACTGGAAGACATGAAATAAATTACCTTACTTACCTACCTAGAAAGAAATACCTAGTTTGGCTTTATTATTCTATACTGCCTTCTCCCTAATCACAGTCTTTTAAGCTTTGCACTATTATCTCCAAACTCGCTGTGGCAGCGCTACATTAACCTAAACTTTCACGTTACTATACACATGTATGACATGTGTTATACAGGATGTATATTTATTGGTGCCGTATATTTGGGAACGTGTTCCTGACATCAAAACAGTAAAAAAACGTAATATGTACATAGGTCTGAAAATTAACCGTTTCGTTGTTATAGCTAAAAGAAGACGTGTTCCATGAGTGAACAGACGGATATGCAATACTCGTGTAGCCGTGCACACGGCAATGCAGCACGAGCACATGAACTTTTTGCGGAAAGGTACCCTGACAGGCCGTTACCGTGTGCAAGAACATTCGCAAGAAACACCAACGCTTGAGAGAGAATGACACATTTGAGAGGAGTATTAGGAAAGTTGGGAGACCAAGAACGGTACGAAGTATTGAGCTAGAAGAACGAGCTCTTTGTACTGTGGATGCAGACTCATAAAAAGGACAAGACGTATGGCTGTAAGGGAAAGAGTTAGTCATATGACCATCTGGAGAATTCTGCATGAAAATCTTCTGTACCCGTATCACCTTCAACGTGTGAAAGGATTAAACTAGGCGGACTTTTAGCTAAAAAGACGTTTCCCTCAACGCATGTTACACCAGTGCGCTGTGTTCATCAATTTACTAGCATGTTTCTTATCCACGGATAAGGCTGGTTTTACTCGCGACATCTTCAATTTTCATAACATTCATAACTGGGCATTTGAAAATCCTAATGAAGTACGACAATCATCAACAGAGGTTCTCTCTCAGCGTTTGGGGTGGAATCATTCATGATCACCACCTTATTGGTCCCTACTTCTTCCCGCCGTGTCTGAATGGACAAACCTATCTTTAGTTTCGCAGAAATGAGTTGCATCACTTAACTGATAATGTGTCTCTGGACATCATCCAAAGAATTTGGTTTTTACACGATGGTGCTCCAGCTCATTTCAGTATGATAGTTCATAAGTTTTTGAATGATCGATTTCCGCAAAGATGGATTGGTTGAGGGGGACCCATTGCATGGCCTGCTCGATCGCCTGATTTGAATCCAATGGACTTCTTCGTCTGGGGACATCTGAAGTCCTTGGTTTATGCGACTTCTGTACCTGATGTTGACATTTTGAGAGGACGTATGCAAACTGGATTTGACCAAATACGAAACATACTGGGGATTTTCAACAGAGTACGGCAGAGCAGGCTTATTTCATGCTTCGAAGCACGAGGAAGGCACTTCGAGGAAGTTTTGTAACTTTCGATTTTGTGTTGTAACTGTGAAATAAATGTTCATAGCAACTTTTTTACTGTTTTAATGTCAGGAACACGTTCCGCAAATATATGACACCAATAAAGACACACCCTGTAATTTGAGGTATACTTGGATATTTCATATGTAAGGAGGACGTTACAATATGGAGAATCAATACCTCCATTTACATGCATTTTAGTGTGCAACATTACGTTATGAAAGTTGTCATGTTACAGCAAGCAAATTGGTTTCTCAATGTTATTTTGTGCTCGTGGTGTATAATTCTTCAGAAATGATCATAGAAGTGTTTTGAAACTCTTCTCAAGGTTTCATTAACTAGTTGTTATTGTACGTCTATCCGCTGGCATTTTCGCCGCGCTCCTCATTGCATTTGATTTTAAATTGGCCTTAGGTTAATTTTATCAGTTTAATTTTATCAAAATATCTTTAATACTTAACTGCAATAATTGTCCCTAATAATTCCGAATACCCAGCCCAAAGAGATTTAATTTAGTGTTTAACGAGACTTGTTAGAAAAGTATAAATCCTAGGTAAATAAATTGTGCACTAAAACGCATGTGAATGCGTTTTCAGGCGTGAGGCGAACAAATACTCCTGTTTCACTATATTGAGTAAAATATATATATTTCTGTGTAGGTTGTGGTTAATATTAAAAGAGGTATAGTACTTAGCCATAACACAGAAAAGTCATCATTAAATATGGTATTGGAAATTCTACTAGAAATTCTTCAGATATTTTCCTCTTCCCATCAGGTGTCTCACGTTGTTGTTATTATGCTTGCAGGCTACTTTTTATACGCCCACAGTAATTTTCAATATTAAACATTTTGTGGTTTTGTGGATACCCTCTTGACTTATACAACCTGATTCAAAGCATTCCAAGGATATGTGTACCTTATGAATAGCTGCAGAATATTATTAATACAGCTAATACCCGAATGGTCATTCTATTGATCCTTAGTTGTTTTTGTTATAAACCGTGATCTAAAGCGGATAAAGCAAATGTGACAACTTCATTGCTGCATTTATCATCTGGTAGTTCTGTTGCATTTTTCTGCCACTACCACAATCTCCTTATATCGTCTATATACGTTTTATCACTAATACTTATCCATTCCTGTATTCTCACGATGGACCTTATGGTTATTCAAATGGTGTTCTCTGTAGCTTGTAGTTGTCTGTATCATTTGTGGATTTGTTGCCTTAAGCATTTATTTTGCTGTGATAATGTAGTTATAGTTTTTGCTGAGTCCTATAGCATAAATGTATTAAGCTTATCTACTCATGTTGAATTCTGTATATTTGTGTATAAGGGTTCGGAAATATGAGTATATTCAATTGTTTAAATTTGTAAGTTGGGCTATAATTTGTGTCGAGTACTGTTGTGCATGTGCAAAATGTTTTTCTCTGGTGCTTTGCTGTTAAGATGCTGAATTTAAGGTAAGAGTTCCTGAAACCTATAAATTACCTATGATTTTTCTGTATCGTGTAGTATAAGTGCATCGTTTTTTGTTGTTATCGGTCATCAAATTTGGGTTATAAGGGGAAAGAAATTAGAATACATCCTACAGCGTAAATATACCAAAAATTACCGAGGAGTGAAATCAAGATAATTTGTAGACAAGGGATAAATTATTGGAATTGGATGCTTCCTTAAAATTCTTTGTATTCTACTATTTTCAGCAGATCCTAAAGCACAGGTATCTCAATGTTCGTTTAATCAATTGAAATAGTAAATTTGTGTGCGAGCGGATGAAAATAAGAATGCGGATTAGTTATAAAGCAAATCATAATTTTAATGGAAGCCGAAAGAAATGTATATTTGTAAAAATCTATCAAACAATGAAGCTTTCTGTACAGTAGTTTGAATAAAGAATAGGGCGGCACATATTGCAACATATAGCCTCTTATATTTGCCGGTTTCCAAAGCACGCGTGTTCAAATTTTGTCCATATTGGTCAGTTGCTGTAATTTTATGCATAATGTATCACAGTTCTTTTGTGAAAACCGGTAAAGCTAGTATTTTGAATGTGCAAATGAGCTTAAAGATTGTTACAGGTGAGTAGTACGGAGTATGCGAAGTTGTCTTAAGACTAACCCCGGGGACACCGTCTTATCGTGCGGCGGGGAAGTTATGTGATCTGATGATACTTAACTGCATACCAGCAAGGGACACACATTCCGGGCAGGCCGTACTCCAGAACCAGACTAAGTGTATCCCACAGCGTCCTTCCCAATCCTTTAGCATCAATCCTTGAGCCCAGCCGCAAAGAGTAGTGCGACCCGTGCTGAGGGGATGAATGACACAGGGAAAAGTGTGCCTCAAAAGGGACTTTTTGATACTGTAAAATTTCCTGCATATCCTCAGAAGAACGCGAATATCTGCTCAAAATTCCAGCTACTTCTGGCAAAAGCGGACTAGATAAACCCATGAGTAAGCCAGGAACATTAGAGCCTAAACCTACTAGACTCTCCGGAACGTAAAGATAGAACCCTTAAGGAGAAGTTCGCTGCACAAGGGATAGAATGTGACCCAAAGAATAGGTGACCAGACAAAGGTAAGAAACCTGGGAAGCAGGGAAATCTAAAGCGAGGCTCTATATTCAGCCGCTCTGACGATTAAACTCCAACACCTTATGCCAACAGGAAGAAACAAAGACCTAAAATCTGCCCCCCACTTCAAAAGAAGGACAAGAATCATTTAGGAAAGCGTTCTTTTAAAATTGCAATAGTACTCGATAGATTCCCGACGTATGCGCTAAGGGAGGTTCAAAGAAATTATCTCCATGTAAAACAGCTGATGGTAACTTTCCACAGTTATCAAGGAGTTCTCATCCTATTATTTGGTAATTAGGAAACAATGTTTTGGCTCGAAAATACTTTCAATCCTTGGAGAATGCCAAATTAACTTTAGATTTGAAAGGGATATACTCAAGACATCTAAAGTGCTCTTCAAGACGCCAAAGATGATCCTGAAGATGGAGCCACCAAAAATGCTGGAGCTAATTGTGAATCAAACCCCAAACTCAAAACAGAAGATTGGAGAAGATTGCGCAGATTTGAAAAATATTGGCTTGCACTGTTGGTGAGGAGACAATTGCAATTATTAAATCCTCGGATAGGAGAGCATTCCTTGGCGTAGCAAAACATATTTTTTGTTATCTTCCCTAAGGATAAAAAGATAATTCAGATGCACCTACAACATAAGAAGGCGGTTACGCATGCATTCTACCAATTAATGGTAAATGAAAATATCTACCTAGTTCTCATTCAAGAGTCTTGGATACATACGCAAGAATTGTAGAGGTAGGTGACGCCAAAGTCAGACAATCTTATCAGAATCCACCAATAACAGTAGGACAATATCTTTGTAAGAAATGGATTCAGGTGCTACCTATGATGAACTATTATAAATACATTACTACTGTGAATATTCACCACCAATAGGGTTCGATAAGCAGAAGCCTTGTTCTGAACTCTGTCTTTTGTCCCTGTAATGGAGGAATCCACCCATAAGAGAACTCGAGGTGCTGATGGAATTACATGGGAGAAGAGGAGATCATATCCTGACTGGATGTGGTGCTAACTCCTATAATAAAGTTGGGGTAGTACAGATACAAATACCGCAGTGAATAATTATTTAATTTTATACTTGTCAATAATCTGCACATTCTGAAATTTGGTAACAATAGCTACCAACAATCCAAGAAGATAAAGAAGGAGGTTATTAATATAACAGCTTGCACAGAACACATTAGACAACTCATTAAAGCATTGCCAGTATTTTTGAGCCTACACTTTCAGACCACAATTACATTCAATATATTTTGAATGGAAAGGTGAACTTCATTCCTTGAAATATCCAAGGAAGTCCGATTGGTTCTCTTATAAGTAGAATCTGTCAGGAAGACTTGGACCACTGGAGAGATTTGAATATTTTAGTGATATTGATAGGATAGCTTTCTTATTTCAAGAAACGATCCTTCAGAGCTACACCGATAATTGCTCCTTGACAATCCAAAGATGGTGAGATGTTTGCCACATGAATCGGAATGTAATAAAAGGAAGGTGCATAAACTGTTTCATAAAGCAAAGGCAAAATCAATTGGGATCGTTATGATGTATCCCTAACTACATACAATACTGCTATTTTCAAAGACAAAAATTCTCCTGGAATAACTTTTGGCAACAAATTAACAGCCTATTAGAAGTTGCCAGAGCACAACGTGGTCCTGTTAATCCCATGGAATTTCTTGGTGAAACCTAAGAGGGAATACACTAATATTACGGAGGAGACCCTTGAATTACTACTCAGGGAACACTATCCCGTCTGTATATCTAGAGACGAGGCGAGCAGGGACTCATATCTGATAAAGAAAACCCCTTGAACCATAGCATCCTCTGAGGCCTGGAGGCTTCCTCAAAAATTGTCACTACTTCTAAAATAAAATGGGCTGTAAATAAAGTCAATCCATTCAAATCACCGGGAGGAGCTGATGGAATTTTTCCGTATTATTACAGGAAGATCCAGACTCCCATTTTTATATACTCTGCCGTCCGTTTAAGGGTAGCTTAGCCTTTGGTTATATACCTCAGCCCTGGAGACTTAGCATAGTAGTATTTATTTCTAAGCACGTTCACTCGGACAGTTTAATACTAAGGTGTATAGAGCAACCAGTATATCGTCATTCCTTATTAAGATGAAGGAAACATTGGTAGCAAGGTATACACGAGGAATAGTTTTGCGAGACACATCACGTTGTCCTCCGTAGTGTAGTGGTTACCATGCTAGCCTGTGGTTCCCGAGGTCACGGGTTCAAACTCGGCGGATGGCGAAGCATTTTTTTCTGGCGTAAAAATCCTTAGCATGGCTTCCTTCGGTGGTCCCATGTTGTAGATTTACGGCATATAAAAGAACCTCAAGCCTAATAAAATGCCTCTGAGCAAACTTTCCGGTCTTTCACGCCCAATATATGAGACGCTAAGGACCACATCTGTTAAAGAGCCTCCATAGATGAAAACTCAATTTTGAGACACATCTCTTCATTCTAATCAGTATGTTTATCAGCTGGGTAAATCCTGTGACTCCGCCTTATATCAGTGGTGGTCAGGATTCCTGGCTGTTAAGGAATACTTTGTTTGCATTCCTCAATATTTTTGATAACACCTCGTATCGATTAATGGTCAGTGCTCTTCGCAATAGAAGTGTGGAGAAACCAACCACTAGATAGATTGGTACTAAGCTGAAGTATAAAAAATATTCAAGTTAGTCTTTTTGGAGAAACACAGAAGATAACTGATACTAGTAGTTGTCCTCAGGGGTGTAGTATCTCCCCTCTTGTGTAGCCTTATGGTGGATAGTCTCTTGTGGAGCTAAACCAAAAATGATTTTATCTCCAGAGTTATGCTGATGACCTAGGTTTGGTAGTTAAAGCAAATATGCAAACACTATAATAGATATCACGAATGAAGCCTTAAGACTTTTCAATGACCGGAGTTAAAGGGAAGATCTCAAGATCAATCCCCTCTAAAACCATCATAGTTCCATTCGCAAGAAAAAGAAATCTTGAATGCTTTAAAGGTTTAAAGGCTGAAAAAACTGTATTTAGATTTCTGTGTCTATAAAATATTTAGGGATAACTCGGATACGAGATGGACATGGAATCGAAATATAGATAATCTTATCTGTGGCGCTTAAGGGGGAATTATAAACTGCAGCGGCTCTGTGAGTTCCTCTTGGGACTTAGAAGCACAAATTTATTATTGGCTGTATGTGTCGGCTATTAGATCACAGAGAAGCTATGGTTCCCTAGTGTGGTGGGGAAGACACTGTGGTATGTTGGCAAATAAGTTAACGTTCGTTTAAAGGCTCTTCTGTTTAACTACAATAGATGCCTGCAGTCCAACAGCTGAATTGGAAATAATATTGTGGCTTCCGCCGCTGGATCTTTATCTAAAGGCAGAAGCCAAACTATCTGCCTATAGATTAATAAACACAGAAAACTAGAGAAAGGGCTGTCATGCTATGGACATACTCTGACCCAGGACTCCGTGGTAGAAAACCCCGGTTTTAGACACAAGATCAGATTTCATGACAACCGAATACTACTACCTGGCTGCTATGTCAAAATCGACATGGGAACTTGACAAGAATGATCAAGTAAATAATTACCATATGTATACAATCTGGTATACAGATGGTTCCAAAGATACCATTCACTCTGGTGCAGGATTCTTCAGTGCTTCTCGACAAATTGAACTAATCTCCCCACTCGGTAGGTACCGCACTATGCTTCAGGCAGAAATTTATGGAATCCTTCACTATGCTCAAAGGGAACTTCAAATGGTCTGTAAACGTAAGCCATACTGATCCTCTATGATAGTGAATTTTCCCTTAATTCACTTGATTCATACCAATTTAAATCTAAATTTGTGTGGGGATACCTTTAAACCCTGCCGGCGTTGTCATCACAGCACAAATTTGTTGAGCTGGGATGGGTACGTCATCAGGAAGTTCAGAGAAATGAGAAAGCATATCAGCTAGCAATGAAGGGAGGTAAAATCCTTTACTGGGAACCTGAACGTTCTCGGGTATAAGCAAATCACATGCAAGCATCGCAGTAGTAAAATGGACTAGAGCAGAACATAAAAAGATGGATCAAATCTGCTGGTCAAACACTGTGTAAATATATAGCCAGGGGACCTAGCGAAACCTTCACTAGATCTCTTCTTAACCCTAGTAGAGGAAGAAGTCAAAAGACAGTAGGATTACTTACTGGACATGGACTCTTGAAAAGGCAATTACATAATGTAGATATCTTCCAAGGGGGTATCAGTTGTAGACTCTGTGATAGACAGGAGGAAACAACACAGCACATACTATCAAATTGCAAGGGACTAGGGAGAAGAATGTTTCGTCTCTTTGGAACCCGGATTTTGGACAGGTCAAAAGATCCTATCTAAGAAAGGAAGTTCTGGCGCTAACCAGCTCTAGGAAACTGCAATTCCTATGATAGGAAAGAGTGATAGCACTAAAAGCTTCCAAAGGTCGAGGTGCAAGGGTCTTTGAAGCCTCATATACTCCCTACCACGACCACTTCTTATACTACTACTACGTCTTAAAAAAGTCTGATGTGTTACACTTACATGACTTTCTCTACTCTTGTACAAACTATTTTTATGAACGCTTATTCTCCATATGCTTCATGTTAATCGAGATATCGAGATGTTAATCTCATTGCCAATTTTCTTATATATGCAAGGTTAATTGGTAGGTTTTAAGCGATAGTCAAATATCTTAAGAACTGGTTGCTATGTGGAGTATTCAATTATCTTTGCATTACCAGGACAAAAAATGAATAACGAATTTGAGAAAAATTATAAGTATTGGGATATTTAAGGGAATAACAAGCAATATCTCGAAAATGGTTCATTCAACAAAAAAATGTATATGACATAAATTGTGTATTTTAACGCGATCTACATTTTTTGTGTAGTAAAATTTTGTCTATCTCTTATGGTTTACCAGTTATGCAAAAGTCGTAAACAATGAAGAATACTTTTGGAGACATTCCCAGAAAATTCAAGATATACATTTCATTTTTCATTTTTCATGAAAATATCTTAAACGTGATATTTTAATCGAAATCGTTAGAGCCATTTTAGAGAAAATTAAAATTTTCCAAAAACGTTCCATGTAAACGGTAATCTGAGGTGGAGGGATTTTCTTGAAAGCCTTCGTGTCGCATCTCTGGAAGATACTGAACCTAAATACCAAGTTTGGTGTTTATCCAACTGTTCATTTTGGAGTTATGCTGTTCACAGACAGACACACACAGACAGGCACACACACCGACATGTTTCCAAAAATGCTTTTTTTTTGGATTCAGGGGGTCTCAAAACATGTATTTCCTGTGAAATTCCGGTATCGAATTTTTGGGTGGAATACAATACTTCCCCTATTTACTATACGTAGTAGAGAAGGTAATAATAGAACATGCACCTTTGTTTAAGAAGCTATAAACAAGGGTGCAGTAGTTCTTTTCTAATTTGCTTGTTTGTGTGTGTGTGTGTGTGTGTGTGTGTGTGTGTGTGATGTTCTTAAAACCGACAGTACCACTGTTTTCTTTGTGATGTTCCACTTACAAATAATTTCGACATTTGTTGTTATATTTATATGTTTCTTTTCACATAATATCATATGATACTTCTAACCAAATGTCTATTGGTGTACGTATAGTGATATATTATAATTATTATTATTTCCTTGTAGAATGATAAAACGCCTAATGCACTTAACCCTCGAAGAATGGATAGGTAAACAAATAATTTAATCAGATTATACGCAATATGTTTAACAGAAAATCACACTAAAAGATACAGTTTTATAAAGTATCGTTAATTGGGAAATTTAAATGTTATTTTAAATACAGTTTAGTTGCACATTATTGAAATAGTTGTCTGAAATTTGTTTTATCAATCCTTTCTTACCTGCTGCGTCCATAACAAAGTTAAAGAGGGTATTGCACTTTACCCAAAAAATTCGATATCGAAATTTTATCGGATTGCATGTCCCTGGTGGGTAGAACTGCATTGAACACAAAGGCTGCATATTGATGTACCACTGGAGTCATGTGTTTTGAGACCTCTCCGTTATTCTTTTGGGTAATCTTTCATCTTCCATTCTTTTAGCATGCCCATGTCATTGTAATTGTTTCTGTGGAATAAAATATAAAACTGAATTTAAAAATAATTCGCATTTTCTTTTATAATCTCATTTGTAACCTTTTCTCTTTTAGATATCCTAAGAAATCTCCCCCAATAATCCATTTCTGTTGCCAATAATTTTCATTTTAGCTGATAGTTCAGAGTACACACGTCCAAAAAATAGGTTATAATACTTCTAAATATTGTTTTAAAAATTGTAATTTTAGTTTCCTTTGAGACCTGTTTAGCCCATAATATGCTATTCAAATTAGATATAGCATACTTTTCTGAGCTTATATTTGATCTTATTTCCTTTTCTTGTTTCCCCTCTTTTGTAATCTTTACTCCCAGGTATTTATATTCCCTGTGTGTTTAGTTATCCCCACTTCCCAATTGTTGAGTTCTTGAATCAATTTCCTTGTAAGATATTCTACTTCTTTATAGTCTGGGGTCAGAGATAACTGATCATCCGCAAACTGCAGGGGATATATTGTTAGTAGGTAAATATAAAGAGAGCTGGCGCAGATTTTTGCGTTTATATGGGAAAGGATAGGGAAAACGAGGGTAGATGCGACGGTTCAAGGAGGAAAATGCGTTTATATGGGCGAAATAGGGAATACGAGGGTTGATGCTAGGCTAGACAGTGGTAGAAGGAGGGGGAATGCGGTTTATATGAGACAGATAGGGAATACGTGGAGAGGTGCTAGGCTAGACGGAGGCTGAGGAGTAGAGTATGGTTTATATGAAAGGTATAGGAAAACGAGGAGGGGTGTTAGGCTAGACAGAGTTGAAGGGTAGAGCATGTCTTGTATATGAGAGGGGTAGGGAACAGGAGCAGGGATGTTAGGCTAGACAGAGGTCAAGAAGTAGAGTAGGGTTTATATGAAAGATATAGGAAAACGAGGAGGGGTGTTAGGCTAGACAGAGTTGAAGGGTAGAGCATGTCTTGTATATGAGAGGGGTAGGGAACAGGAGCAGGGGTGTTAGGCTAGACAGAGGTCAAGAAGTAGAGTAGGGTTTATATGAAAGGTATAGGAAAACGAGGAGGGGTGTTAGGCTTGACAGAGTTGAAGGGCAGAGCATGTCTTGTATATGAGAGAGGTAGGGAACAGGAGCAGGGGTGTTAGGCTAGGCAGAGGTCAAGAAGTAGAGTATGGTTTATATGAAAGGCATAGGAAAACGAGGAGGGGTGTTAGGCTAGACAGAGTTGAAGGGCAGAGCATGTCTTGTATATGAGAGAGGTAGGGAACAGGAGCAGGGGTGTTAGGCTAGGCAGAGGTCAAGAAGTAGAGTATGGTTTATATGAAAGGTATAGGAAAACGAGGAGGGGTGTTAGGCTAGACAGAGTTGAAGGGTAGGGCATGTCTTGTATATGAGAGAGGTAAGGAACAGGAGCAGGGGTGTTAGACTAGATAGCGGTCAAGAAGTAGAGTATGGTTTATATGAATGGTATAGGCAAACGAGGTGGACTGTTAGGCTAGACAGAGTTGAAGGGTAGAGTATGTCCTTTATATGAGAGAGGTTGGGAACAGGAGGGGGGGGTGTTAGGTTAGGAGAATTGAGTATGTGTTTATAAGGAGAGACGAGAAAACGGAGAGAGATCCTATGCTAGGATAGACAGGTGTTAAAGTTAGGTTAGATAGGAACCAAGGAGTGATACTCAGCTAGAGGGGGGGCAGGAGGAATGCGCTTTATGAGAGGTAGGGGATACGGGGAGTGGTGTTAGGCTAGACAGAGGTTGAGAGTAGAGTAGACGTTTATATGTATGAGAAGTATAGAACAGGAGGAGGGGTGTTAGGCTAGACACAGGCTGAGAGTAGAGTATGCGTTTATATGTATGAGAGGTATAGAGCAGGAGGAGAGGTGCTAGGCTAGACAGAGGTTGAGTAGAGTATGGGTTATATGGGAGAGGTAGGGAACAGGAGGAGAGGTGTTAGGCTAGACAGAGGGTTAGGAGTAGAGTATGGTTTATATGAGAAATATAGGAAAAACGAGGCGAGGTTTTAGGCTAGACAGAGGTCGAGGAGTAGAGTATGGCTTATATGAGAGGTATAGGAAAACGCGGAGAGCTATTAGCTTAGGAGAATTGAGTATGTGTTTATAAGGAGAGATGAGAAAACGGAAAGAGATCCTATGCTAGGATAGACAGGTGTTAAAGTTAGGTTAGATAGCAAACCAAGGAGTGATACTCAGCAAGAGAAGGGCAGGAGGGAATGCGCTTTATGAGAGGTAGGGGATACGGGGAGCGGTGTTAGGCTAGACAGAGGTAGAGGAGTAGAGTATGGTTTATATGAGAGGTATAGGGAAACGAGGAGAGTCGGTAGGCTAGACAGGTGGTGAAGCAGTAGGAATATGGACTTATATACAGGAGAGATAGGGAATAGGAGGGGAGGGGCTAGACTTTGAAAGCGACTTTAGACGTGAACTTAGTGGCAAACTGTTTCATGTCAATGTTCTAGACATGCCCATCACGTAACCCATTCAGGGAAATGGTGGCTGCTCAGGGAAAAATGTGACCAGCAAAGGGAAAAAGGTGACCAGCAAAGGGAAAAATGTGACCAGCAAAGGGAAAAAGGTGACCAGTAAAAGGAAAAATGTGACCAGCAAAGGGAAAAAGGTGACCATCAAAGGGAAAAAGGTGACCAGCAAAGGAAAAAAGGTGACCAGCAAAGGGAAAAAGGTGACCAGCAAAGGGAAAAACATGACCAGCAAAGGGAAAAAGGTGACCATCAAAGGGAAAAATGTGACCAGCAAAGGGAAAAAAGGTGACCAGCAAAGGGAAAAAGGTGACCAGCAAAGGGAAAAGGGTGACCAGCAAAGGGAAAAACGTGACCAGCAAAGGGAAAAAGGTGACCAGTAAAGGGAAAAATGTGACCAGTAAAGGGAAAAAAGGTGACCAGCAACGGGAAAAACGTGACCAGCAAAGGGAAAAAGGCGAGCAGCAAAGGGAAAAAGGTGTCCAGTAAAGGGAAAAATGTGATCAGCAACGGGAAAAAAGGTGACCAGCAAAAGGAAAAAAGTGACCAGCAAAGGGAAAAAAGGTGATCAGCAAAGGGAAAAATGTGACCAGCAACGGGAAAAAGGTGACCAGCAAAGGGAAAAGCTAACCCACTCACACTAGCAGGTAAGTAATTCAGTTAGTATCATAGGGTAGGACAGATCCTGGGAAGCGGATATAGCATAGTTCCGTATGATGTTACAGGTAATTCAGAGAGTATCGTAGGTATTTAGGATAATGCAAGTAACATAGGTGTTTAGAGTCACTCAGCTAGTATCACAAGAGGCTAGTTTCCAGGAGCAGATCGTATCATAGATGCATATTTTTCACAGGCAATTCAGCCAGTATCGGAGGGTATTTAAGCTAATTCAGCTGGTATTACAAGAGGCGGACTGCATCATGGCAGTGTATGATTTCACAGGTAATTCAGTTAGTATCGTAGGTATTTAGGCTAATTCATCTAGTATCACAGGAGGATAGGTTCCAGGGGTTGGGTATAGCATAGTTTCGTATTTAACAGGTAACTCAGCTAGTATCATAGGTATTTAGCATAATTCAAGTGTGATAGGTGTTTAGAGTAATTAAGCTAGCATTACAGGAGGGTAGGTTCCAGTGTCGGTTATAACGTAGTTTCGTATTTTACAGATAGTTCAGGTAATATCGTAAGTATTTGGGTAATCAGCATAGTTTCACAGATACTCGTGATAATTTCGATCAGAGATTTGTATCACAGCTATTTAAGGTAAATGCAGGTGATTCAGGTTGTATCAATGGTATTTGAGTCATTTTAACAGGTAATTCGTCTAGTATCATTGATATTTGGGGGGCAAACCAGATAGTATCACAGGTGATCGTGCTAATTTAGAACAGGAATTCGTATCAGAGC
The DNA here is from genome assembly GCA_030765065.1 of Deroplatys truncata. NCBI lineage: Eukaryota > Metazoa > Arthropoda > Insecta > Mantodea > Mantidae > Deroplatys > Deroplatys truncata. The sequence continues at coordinate 28,660,609 of CM060976.1, read as the reverse complement.
TAGTTAAGGTAATTTCACATGATTCGGGTAGTATCACAGGTATTTAAGTCATTTTAACAAGTAATTCAACTAGTATCACAGCTACTCATGGTAATATAGAGAGTAATTAGATTATAAACATTTCTCATCCAACGTTACAACAATTTATATACTTTTTCTAAATCTTACAAACTTATTATATGTTAAACAGTTATTGTACGATGCGGAGAGGGATAAACTGCATATTGGTTCACAAATTGAAAATCTTTACGTCAACATACCTTTATTTTAGTTCGTTGTAGATGTCTCTCCCCTTTTATCTAGGCTTGAGACTAGCACTAGGATTGCTCCTAATGGCAGGGTTACCACCTTCCCTTCCATCTTCTTCTTTCTTCATCAGGCGTCTGCTAGTTGCATACACAGCACACGGATAAACTTCATTTTTAAGATTGTAGACTCACGAGAAAATCTTCATCTTCGACTTACATTCTCTTAAGCACTGTTTGTAATACTGTAATGTCCATATGCATAGGTAGTTATTCCATCCTCAGCAATAATTCTTTTATCATCAAAGGGATTCAATGCAATTTTATTCACTTGCACTGTGGTAACAGCATGCTTTCGTGATAGGATTAGATTCATGGGCGTTCTGATGATTTCACAGGTTTTAAGACAGTCTGTATAGCTGTCAAACGAAATGTACTGCTTAATAGCGCTACGTTTTATACCTTTAATCTTTTTTATCATTGAGCCTTGAATATCTAAGGCATACATCTTAGGACGTAGTCCAACAAAGCGTAGGATGATTTTGCTATTAGCCTCATCTTTAAATTTTCCCAATACCTTCTTGTTCTGAGTAGAGTGGCATATATGATTGACAGGGTAATCAGCTGTATCCAGATGCTCAAGAAAACGTAGCTGGTACACATCTTCAGTTGTTACACGATGAATGAATGAATCAGTGTCCATATACATAAGCTTCAGGTTTTCAGCTCCATAATAAGGCAACAACACGTCGTAATGGTAGTTATACATTAATGTCTTGGAGATGTCCAACACACTCATTCCAATGTATATAGGCTTGTTGAACACAATCTGACGAGAGGCCATATGTACAGCAGCTAGATTAGCAGCATATATCGTCCTGTCGATAAACGTAGGCTTGGCGATCAACTTTTCTAGAGTCTTCTCATTGGTCACCAGTCGTATATCCACACGGCTACGCAGGTTCTCCATAGTTTTTCCAAACATGGCGTGTTAAAGAGCTTATAGAGATCCTTCTCGAAGTCATTTGCAGCTTGTTGTCGTAGCATGTTGTTAAATTCCACATAAGGTTTCAACCACCGAGACTGTCGGAATTGTAGCACACGATGGATTTTTGTTAGTCGTAGTCCATGACTAAGAGCCTGCTTCAAAGCCATGTAATGCACTACATACTTCTTTTTAGGTCCAAGATGAGGTATCAGTTTCTTTGTAGATGCTTCCAATGGCTTCATACACTCAGGCAGGAAAGGTAGATCGTTGTGTAGATCGCGAAGTTCTGCAGGATATTCGATATCAACTTCTAATATGTACCCATGAGGATCATCTTCTTGTAGTGCTTCTAAGTTGATTTCTTCAGGCGAAACCCACTGAAATCCACCAAAAGGAAGGGCGTGACAAATTTCCCACCCATATTGGTTATTGGCGTCCTCATATGTGATAAATTGGGTTGGTCTCGACGGATCAAACTTCTCCATATACGCGTTATTAGCTTCTGCATACCGATGGGAAACTTGACATAAACCTCCTCTTATACCTGATTCCACCATGAGTAGTTGATCGTAATCTTGTAACAGCTCCAGCTTAATTCCTGTATACAACAACATGGCGTCCCATGTAAGTCCTGGAGATGTAAAATAATGCGCGGGTTCAACTTTGTGTGTTTTGAGGGTTTGCTCTCTGAACGTCTCAAAGACATCGGCTAGGAGTAGTACATCTGAGGTTAAGTACAGGTCGCTGTACTCGCCCAGGTTTCTCACATTAAACAGCTCCCATACATTTCTAGCATGATCATAGTCAGCATCACTAATTTCTTCTTCATTTAATCTATTGTAGAAGGTGTGCTTAGGGGGCAAGCAGGTCTCGCTCAAAACATCCCAGGAAGTGACGTAATCATAGATAAATACCCCCTTACGAGTCATCAACTTCAATTTGTCTTCTCCAAAGTACTTTAGTGTTTCAGGATATGAGGTTAGATTTTTACCAACTTATCCAAGCTTGTACTGAGGAAACGGAAGCTGTCCACAAATCGAAGCTTTATATCTCCTACGTAGTTGGTGAATGAGATATAGCTTTCTTCAGAGTTAGGAATTACCTCCACACGTTCACTTGTACAACCCAGATCCTTAACAATGAAATGGGAGTCATATCCGCTAAGGTTATGCATGAAGACTGGTATATATTTAGGTGTTTTACAGGCTAAATTACATTCATTATGAAGACTTCCACGATAGTCACCGCTGATGTGATCATGGTCGCGTACTTTGTAGTTCTCTTCTGTAAAGCCTTTTCCACACAAGTAGCATGTCGTAGAAGACTCAAAATCCTTTTGCTGTTGATCCGTAAGTTTCAGAGGCTTAGCAGATTTGTATACGGCATCAATCATTTTTGCAAGAGATGTCAGGTACAGCATAAACTTCTGAGCAGCATCAGCACCACGATACACATAGGGTTGCTTAGGAAGACCAGTTTCGAGATGTTCAACGTTGGTTGATGGTTTAACGTAAACACAGAAGCTCATTGGTGTGTGCTCTTGATAAGGGGTTGTATAGGAAGTTTCAGGATTGGGTATACACGTATGACATGGAGTGAGAATACTCTCAAAATCAGCATAGATGACATAAGGTACTTTCAACATCCTCTCAACATTTTTAAACTGTACAATCGATTTCTCCTTTGTAGGCATAACTACCCTCGCAACACCATGTTGATTACAGATTGATGTATGTTCTTGTAGTTTTTCCAGTCCACTTCGTCCGCTCTGGTCATCAAAATGTGTAAAGCATCGCTTACAAGTATAAACCCGTCCATTATGGTTAGTTTTCTGACGTCGAACGAGTTTCTCAAAATTCTTTATATACACGTAATGATGTTTTCCACTGCTGTCATTCAATAGTAGCAGGTCGCGATGTTCAGGTAGTTCAATATCAGCAACCTTTATCGGATACACTTCATGCTTCTCATCCAACCCGAAAACGTTAATAGATATCTTGTTAAGCTTCTCAAATTTAGGTATTTGAGAAAGTGGAGTAGGATAGGAAACACAGCTGAAGTCGTACTTATATTGAAGCTGCTTGTATTTGCTCACACGTTGCGCATCCTTCTCAACGAATTTAGCTAGTACAGAATACATGTAGCATTTCTCATCACTAAAGTTCTGAATGTTTATACACGCTTTCCTTGCTTCAACAGATGACGGTAGTGGTATGTAGCTACTTCCTCGCAACGGGTTGTACTTGTTGATACGAAGTCGAACTCCTTCCACAGTAAGCAAAGCCCAGCTGCTACCCTTAAGCTGAGACTCCTCCATTTCAGTCACCAATTTCTTGAATTTCACTTCCATCGTTGACTCCAGATCTGTTTCTAGGAAAACAGGATGATTCCGTGTTTTTAATGTTTTGTCACAGGTTTCTCCAATACTGTTAACAAATCGACACTCAGCTAGCAGATTAATTTTAACACTCTTATGAACGCTAAGCTCTTTATGCACAGCCTGGATTATACGTTGTTTTGCCACTTGCAGATACATATTTAGGTCCTTAGCTGATTCGCATCGTATAAAATACGATTTCAATCGTCCTTCGAATGAAGTTTCATATTCTTTCATATCACAGTCCTCCATTGTTGACAGCAACTGATGTTTAGTTGGCTCTAATCTTCTTTTCTTCTGAGGGCTGCTTATTTCACATATATCTTCGTGTCGCTGTCCCTTATAACAATCTTTGAAGGTTACATTACAATGTTTACATTTGAAGAGCTTCTTGCAGCTCATCTCGTGTCTTCTCTTGTCATAACCTCGGAGGAACTTCTTCCCACATTTTCCGCATGCATATCCAGTAGCGCTTGGAATAATATCCTTATACGCTGAGTTAATCATCTTTATTCTTGATGTAATAACGTATTAATCACTGATCAATGAAATGTAGACCTCTTCACCTTGACACCACTTTAGAAAGCTGATTATTCTTGGAGAGAACACAATGTTAACACCTCAAGACTAATTAGCGCAATGAACTCCAATGTCCTAGATCACCGTATTTATAGAGGGAGCACGAGCCTTTTAGATCAATCATAAACTCGCTCCATAGCTACCTGTATATGTTTGCTCCACGCGTATTAACCTCACGCCCAGAGTCAGGATGTTTATGACGTCACACCCAGAGACAGGATGTCTGGCAGTATCAAACACGTTTAAACTCGTCTCGTAACTACCTGTATGTGCTGTCACACCAACAAGAGAAGTATTCCCACACGCTCATTCAGTCAATGGGAACAATGGGATAAAAATTAATCAATTCTTTGGAATGCGCCGCGTCCTCGAGATATTTATCCGAGTTGGCCGGGATGCCTGGGTTCGAATCCTAGGAGTGATGAAAGGTTTATATTCTAATAACTCAAAACCTTATTACGATAAAGACGCCAAATAAACATTATCACATTTATATCATTAGGTAGTTTCTTTTGGATTTATAGTTGGGTACCTGGTGTCCTGGGTTCGGTCCTTAATTTTTAATTCGCCATTATCTCGGAAGCTAAGAGAGGTAGAGGGGTGAACCAAAGCATAATTGATAGCTGTTATAATGCGTAATTAATACTGTATATAATTTTCAATCAGTTGTCCCTAGTTCGAATCCCGATTTTTAAATGATTTCCTTAATTTTTCTCTGTACACTAGAATATATCACTTAGATTGATGCTGTAACTGCATACAACTGTTTTTAACATAGCGAACTAATTTTATAAATAATTTTGTTTCTGGTGTTCTGGGTTCGAATACCGACAAAATGTAATTTAATTATAAATATAATAACTCCTAAACTGCTTAAGATAAAGACGTCAAATAAACTTTATTACATTTACGTTGTTAGGTAGTATCTTATGGATGTGTAATTGGATACCTGACGTCCTCGGTTCGATCCTTAATTTTAAATCTTCATTATCTCGGAAACTAAGAGAGGAAGAGGAGTGGACCAAAGCATGGTTGATAGCTATTATAATAGGTAATTAATGCTGTATATAATTGTCAATCAGTTGTGCTTGGTTCCATTCCCCATCTTTTAATGAGTTCCTTAATTTTCCTCTGTACACTAGAATATATCACTTAGATTGACAGCGTAACGGCAAACAGCTTTGTTTAACATGTCAAGCTAATATTATAAATTATTTTGTTCCTGGTGTTCTGGGTTCGAATACCAATTCAATGAAATTTACTTGCAAATTTAATAACTCGTAATTTAGTTTAGATAGATGCGTCAAGTAAACCGTAAACAGAGTACCTAGTCCCTAAATATTGTTATCATGACAATAACTACTTCAAAGTACTCAAATTGAATCCCGAAGGGGTGATTTCATATATCCTCAAGCCTATGAATCCTATCAGGGTCGAGTAAAGATTAAATGGTAGATGCCGATGCGGGGGAGCTAAATTACTAAAACACATTTATTAAAAGTATTACCGAGTTCGATTCTAGAAGCTTAGGATCTCTGTAACTCCGGAAAATTGCTTTGCTTGTGATTGTAGTGGTCTTTCTGTGGGAAGATGGAAAGGAAGAATTGAAAAGGGAATGAAAACGTGAAATAATGTAGTATATACATACATTTAACTAAACAAGGGAGAAAATCTTATACGTTACCTTTTAAGCCTTTACTTTTAAGTATTGTGATAGTAGAGATTGTGCTAGCTTTGGTATAATGGGTGGTGGTAGCGGTGGTGGCGGCGGTGGTGGCGGCGGTGGTGGCGGCGGTGGTGGTGGTTGTAGTAGGCTTTGAATGGAACATTTGACTGAATGAGCGTGTGGGAATACTTCTCTTGTTGGTGTGACAGCACATACAGGTAGTTACGAGACGAGTTTAAACGTGTTTGATACTGCCAGACATCCTGTCTCTGGGTGTGACGTCATAAACATCCTGACTCTGGGCGTGAGGTTAATACGCGTGGAGCAAACATATACAGGTAGCTATGGAGCGAGTTTATGATTGATCTAAAAGGCTCGTGCTCCCTCTATAAATACGGTGATCTAGGGCATTGGAGTTCATTGCGCTAATTAGTCTTGAGGTGTTAACATTGTGTTCTCTCCAAGAATAATCAGCTTTCTAAAGTGGTGTCAAGGTGAAGAGGTCTACATTTCATTGATCAGTGATTAATACGTTATTACATCAAGAATAAAGATGAATAACTCAGCGTATAAGGATATTATTCCAAGCGCTACTGGATATGCATGCGGAAAATGTGGGAAGAAGTTCCTCCGAGGTTATGACAAGAGAAGACACGAGATGAGCTGCAAGAAGCTCTTCAAATGTAAACATTGTAATGTAACCTTCAAAGATTGTTATAAGGGACAGCGACACGAAGATATATGTGAAATAAGCAGCCCTCAGAAGAAAAGAAGATTAGAGCCAACTAAACATCAGTTGCTGTCAACAATGGAGGACTGTGATATGAAAGAATATGAAACTTCATTCGAAGGACGATTGAAATCGTATTTTATACGATGCGAATCAGCTAAGGACCTAAATATGTATCTGCAAGAGGCAAAACAACGTATAATCCAGGCTGTGCATAAAGAGCTTAGCGTTCATAAGAGTGTTAAAATTAATCTGCTGGCTGAGTGTCGTTTTGTTAACAGTATTGGAGAAACCTGTGACAAAACATTAAAAACACGGAATCATCCTGTTTTCCTAGAAACAGATCTGGAGTCAACGATGGAAGTGAAATTCAAGAAATTGGTGACTGAAATGGAGGAGTCTCAGCTTAAGGGTAGCAGCTGGGCTTTGCTTACTGTGGAAGGAGTTCGACTTCGTATCAACAAGTACAACCCGTTGCGAGGAAGTAGCTACATACCACTACCGTCATCTCTTGAAGCAAGGAAGGCGTGTATAAACATTCAGAACTTTAGGGATGAGAAATGCTACATGTATTCTGTACTAGCTCAATTCGTTGAGAAGGATGCGCAACGTGTGAGCAAATACAAGCAGCTTCAAGATAAGTACGACTTCAGCTGTGTTTCCTATCCTACTCCACTTTCTCAAAAACCTAAATTTGAGATGCTTAACAAGATATCTATTAACGTTTTCGGGTTGGATGAGAAGCATGAAGTGTATCCGATAAAGGTTGCTGATATTGAACTACCTGAACATCGCGACCTGCTACTATTGAATGACAGCAGTGGAAAACATCATTACGTGTATATAAAGAATTTTGAGAAACTCGTTCGACGTCAGAAAACTAACCATAATGGACGGGTTTATACTTGTAAGCGATGCTTTACACATTTTGATGACCAGAGCGGACGAAGTGGACTGGAAAAACTACAAGAACATACATCAATCTGTAATCAACATGGTGTTGCGAGGGTAGTTATGCCTACAAAGGAGAAATCGATTGTACAGTTTAAAAATGTTGAGAGGATGTTGAAAGTACCTTATGTCATCTATGCTGATTTTGAGAGTATTCTCACTCCATGTCATACGTGTATACCCAATCCTGAAACTTCCTATACAACCCCTTATCAAGAGCACACACCAATGAGCTTCTGTGTTTACGTTAAACCATCAACCAACGTTGAACATCTCGAAACTGGTCTTCCTAAGCAACCCTATGTGTATCGTGGTGCTGATGCTGCTCAGAAGTTTATGCTGTACCTGACATCTCTTGCAAAAATGATTGATGCCGTATACAAATCTGCTAAGCCTCTGAAACTTACGGATCAACAGCAAAATGATTTTGAGTCTTCTACGACATGCTACTTGTGTGGAAAAGGCTTTACAGAAGAGAACTACAAAGTACGCGACCATGATCACATCAGCGGTGAATATCGTGGAAGTCTTCATAATGAATGTAATTTAGCCTGTAAAACACCTAAATATATACCAGTCTTCATGCATAACCTTAGCGGATATGACTCTTATTTCATTGTTAAGGAGTTGGGTTGTACAAGTGAACGTGTGGAGGTAATTCCTAACTCTGAAGAAAGCTATATCTCATTCACCAACTACGTAGGAGATATAAAGCTTCGATTTGTGGACAGCTTCCGTTTCCTCAGTACAAGCTTGGATAAGTTGGTAAAAAATCTAACCTCATATCCTGAAACACTAAAGTACTTTGGAGAAGACAAATTGAAGTTGATGACTCGTAAGGGGGTATTTATCTATGATTACGTCACTTCCTGGGATGTTTTGAGCGAGACCTGCTTGCCCCCTAAGCACACCTTCTACAATAGATTAAATGAAGAAGAAATTAGTGATGCTGACTATGATCATGCTAGAAATGTATGGGAGCTGTTTAATGTGAGAAACCTGGGCGAGTACAGCGACCTGTACTTAACCTCAGATGTACTACTCCTAGCCGATGTCTTTGAGACGTTCAGAGAGCAAACCCTCAAAACACACAAAGTTGAACCCGCGCATTATTTTACATCACCAGGACTTACATGGGACGCCATGTTGTTGTATACAGGAATTAAGCTGGAGCTGTTACAAGATTACGATCAACTACTCATGGTGGAATCAGGTATAAGAGGAGGTTTAAGTCAAGTTTCCCATCGGTATGCAGAAGCTAATAACGCGTATATGGAGAAGTTTGATCCGTCGAGACCAACCCAATTTATCACATATGAGGACGCCAATAACCAATATGGGTGGGCAATGTGTCACGCCCTTCCTTTTGGTGGATTTCAGTGGGTTTCGCCTGAAGAAATCAACTTAGAAACACTACAAGAAGATGATCCTCATGGGTACATATTAGAAGTTGATATCGAATATCCTGCAGAACTTCGCGATCTACACAACGATCTACCTTTCCTGCCTGAGTGTATGAAGCCATTGGAAGCATCTACAAAGAAACTGATACCTCATCTTGGACCTAAAAAGAAGTATGTAGTGCATTACATGGCTTTGAAGCAGGCTCTTAGTCATGGACTACGACTAACAAAAATCCATCGTGTGCTACAATTCCGACAGTCTCGGTGGTTGAAACCTTATGTGGAATTTAACAACAGGCTACGACAACAAGCTGCAAATGACTTCGAGAAGGATCTCTATAAGCTCTTTAACACGCCATATTTGGAAAAAACTATGGAGAACCTGCGTAGCCGTGTGGATATACGACTGGTGACCAATGAGAAGACTCTAGAAAAGTTGATCGCCAAGCCTACGTTTATCGACAGGACGATATATGCTGCTAATCTAGCTGCTGTACATATGGCCTCTCGTCAGATTGTGTTCAACAAGCCTATATACATTGGAATGAGTGTGTTGGACATCTCCAAGACATTAATGTATAACTATCATTACGACGTGTTGTTGCCTTATTATGGAGCTGAAAACCTGAAGCTTATGTATATGGACACTGATTCATTCATTCATCGTGTAACAACTGAAGATGTGTACCAGCTACGTTTTCTTGAGCATCTGGATACAGCTGATTACCCTGTCAATCATATATGCCACTCTACTCAGAACAAGAAGGTATTGGGAAAATTTAAAGATGAGGCTAATAGCAAAATCATCCTACGCTTTGTTGGACTACGTCCTAAGATGTATGCCTTAGATATTCAAGGCTCAATGATAAAAAAGATTAAAGGTATAAAACGTAGCGCTATTAAGCAGTACATTTCGTTTGACAGCTATACAGACTGTCTTAAAACCTGTGAAATCATCAGAACGCCCATGAATCTAATCCTATCACGAAAGCATGCTGTTACCACAGTGCAAGTGAATAAAATTGCATTGAATCCCTTTGATGATAAAAGAATTATTGCTGAGGATGGAATAACTACCTATGCATATGGACATTACAGTATTACAAACAGTGCTTAAGAGAATGTAAGTCGAAGATGAAGATTTTCTCGTGAGTCTACAATCTTAAAAATGAAGTTTATCCGTGTGCTGTGTATGCAACTAGCAGACGCCTGATGAAGAAAGAAGAAGATGGAAGGGAAGGTGGTAACCCTGCCATTAGGAGCAATCCTAGTGCTAGTCTCAAGCCTAGATAAAAGGGGAGAGACATCTACAACGAACTAAAATAAAGGTATGTTGACGTAAAGATTTTCAATTTGTGAACCAATATGCAGTTGATCCCTCTCCGCATCGTACAATAACTGTTTAACATATAATAAGTTTGTAAGATTTAGAAAAAGTATATAAATTGTTGTAACGTTGGATGAGAAATGTTTATAATCTAATTACTCTCTATATGACCATGAGTAGCTGTGATACTAGTTGAATTACTTGTTAAAATGACTTAAATACCTGTGATACTACCCGAATCATGTGAAATTACCTTAACTAGCTCTGATACGAATTCCTGTTCTAAATTAGCACGATCACCTGTGATACTATCTGGTTTGCCCCCCAAATATCAATGATACTAGACGAATTACCTGTTAAAATGACTAAAATACCATTGATACAACCTGAATCACCTGCATTTACCTTAAGTAGCTGTGATACAAATCTCTGATCGATATTATCACGAGTATCTGTGAAACTATGCTGATTACCCAAATACTTACGATATTACCTGAACTATCTGTAAAATACGAAACTACGTTATAACCGACACTGGAACCTACCCTCCTGTAATGCTAGCTTAATTACTCTAAACACCTATCACACTTGAATTATGCTAAATACCTACGATACTAGTTGAGTTACCTGTTAAATACGAAACTATGCTATACCCAACCCCTGGAACCTATCCTCCTGTGATACTAGATGAATTAGCCTAAATACCTACGATACTAACTGAATTACCTGTGAAATCATACACTGCCATGATGCAGTCCGCCTCTTGTAATACCAGCTGAATTAGCTTAAATACCCTCCGATACTGGCTGAATTGCCTGTGAAAAATATGCATCTATGTTACGTTCTGCCCCTGGAAACTAGCCTCTTGTGATACTAGCTGAGTGACTCTAAACACCTATGTTACTTGCATTATCCTAAATACCTACGATACTCTCTGAAATACCTGTAACATCATACGGAACTATGCTATATCCGCTTCCCAGGATCTGTCCTACCCTATGATACTAACTGAATTACTTACCTGCTAGTGTGAGTGGGTTAGCTTTTCCCTTTGCTGGTCACCTTTTTCCCGTTGCTGGTCACATTTTTCCCTTTGCTGATCACCTTTTTTCCCTTTGCTGGTCAGCTTTTTCCCTTTGCTGGTCACCTTTTTCCCCTTACTGGTCACCTTTTTTCCCGTTGCTGATCACATTTTTCCCTTTACTGGACACCTTTTTCCCTTTGCTGCTCGCCTTTTTCCCTTTGCTGGTCACCTTTTTCCCGTTGCTGGTCACCTTTTTTCCCTTTACTGGTCACATTTTTTCCTTTACTGGTCACCTTTTTCCCTTTGCTGGTCACATTTTTCCCTTTGCTGGTCACCTTTTTCCCTTTGCTGGTCACCTTTTTCCCCTTGCTGGTCACCTTGTTTCCCTTTGCTGGTCACCTTTTTCCCTTTGCTGGTCACGTTTTTCCCTTTGCTGGTCACATTTTTCCCTTTGCTGATCACCTTTTTCCCTTTGCTGGTCACGTTTTTCCCTTTGCAGGTCACCTTTTTCCCTTTGCTGGTCACCTTTTTTCCTTTTCTGGTCACCTTTTTCCCTTTGCTGGTCACCTTTTTCCCTTTGCTGGTCACCTTTTTTCCCGTTGCTGATCACATTTTTCCCTTTACTGGACACCTTTTTCCCTTTGCTGCTCGCCTTTTTCCCTTTGCTGGTCACCTTTTTTCCGTTGCTGGTCACCTTTTTTCCCTTTACTGGTCACATTTTTCCCTTTACTGGTCAACTTTTTCCCTTTGGAGGTCACATTTTTCCCTTTGCTGGTCACCTTTTTCCCTTTGCTGGTCACCTTTTTTCCCTTTGCTGGTCACCTTTTTCCCTTTGCTGGTCACATTTTTCCCTTTGCTGGTCACCTTTTTCCCTTTGCTGGTCACGTTTTTCCCTTTGCTGGTCACCTTTTTCCCTTTGCTAGTCACATTTTTCCCTTTACTCGTCACCTTTTTCCCTTTGCTGGTCACATTTTTCCCTTTGCTGGTCACCTTTTTCCCTTTGCTGGTCACATTTTTCCCTGAGCAGCCACCTTTTCCCTGAATGGGTTACGTGATGGGCATGTCTAGAACATTGACATGAAACAGTTTGCCACTAAGTTCACGTCTAAAGTCGCTTTCAAAGTCTAGCCCCTCCCCTCCTATTCCCTATCTCTCCTGTATATAAGTCCATATTCCTACTGCTTCACTATCTGTCTAGCCTACCGACTCTCCTCGTTTCCCTATACCTCTCATATAAACCAAACTCTACTCCTCTACCTCTGTCTAGCCTAACACCGCTCCCCGTATCCCCTACCTCTCATAAAGCGCATTCCCTCCTGCCCTTCTCTTGCTGAGTATCACTCCTTGGTTTGCTATCTAACCTAACTTTAACACCTGTCTATCCTAGCATAGGATCTCTTTCCGTTTTCTCATCTCTCCTTATAAACACATACTCAGTTCTCCTAAGCTAATAGCTCTCCGCGTTTTCCTATACCTCTCATATAAGCCATACTCTACTCCTGACCTCTGTCTAGCCTAAAACCTCGCCTCGTTTTTCCTATATTTCTCATATAAACCATACTCTACTCCTAACCCTCTGTCTAGCCTAACACCTCTCCTCCTGTTCCCTACCTCTCTCATATAACCCATACTCTACTCAACCTCTGTCTAGCCTAGCACCTCTCCTCCTGCTCCTATACCTCTCATACATATAAACGCATACTCTACTCTCAGCCTGTGTCTAGCCTAACACCCCTACTCCTGTTCTATACTTCTCATACATATAAACGCCTACTCTACTCTCAACCTCTGTCTAGCCTAACACCACTCCCCGTATCCCCTACCTCTCATAAAGCGCATTCCTCCTGCGCCCCCTCTAGCTGAGTATCACTCCTTGGTTCCTATCTAACCTAACTTTAACACCTGTCTATCCTAGCATACGATCTCTCTCCGTTTTCTCGTCTCTCCTTATAAACACATACTCAATTCTCCTAACCTAACACCCCTCCTCCTGTTCCCAACCTCTCTCATATAAAGGACATACTCTACCCTTCAACTCTGTCTAGCCTAACAGTCCACCTTATTTTCCTATACCATTCATATAAACCATACTCTACTTCTTGACCTCTATCTAGCCTAACACCCCTGCTCCTGTTCCCTACCTCTCTCATATACAAGACATGCTCTACCCTTCAACTCTGTCTAGCCTAACACCCCTCCTCGTTTTCCTATACATTTCATATAAACCATACTCTACTTCTTGACCTCTGCCTAGCCTGACACCCCTGCTCCTGTTCCCTACCTCTCTCATATACAAGACATGCTCTGCCCTTCAACTCTGTCTAGCCTAACACCCCTCCTCGTTCTCCTATACCTTTCATATAAACCCTACTCTACTTCTTGACCTCTGTTTAGCCTAACACCCCTGTTCCTGTTCCCTACCCCTCTCATATACAAGACATGCTCTACCCTTCAACTCTGTCTAGCCTAACACCCCTCCTCGTTTTCCTATACCTTTCATATAAACCATACTCTACTCCTCAGCCTCCGTCTAGCCTAGCACCTCTCCACGTATTCCCTATCTGTCTCATATAAACCGCATTCCCCCTCCTTCTACCACTGTCTAGCCTAGCATCAACCCTCGTATTCCCTATTTCGCCCATATAAACGCATTTTCCTCCTTGAACCGTCGCATCTACCCTCGATTTCCCTATCCTTTCCCATATAAACGAAAAAAACTGCGCCAGCTCTCTCTATATTTACCTACTATTGTTGAGTCATCATCTATTGGAATTTCCATATTTTTACGCTTATTTTCAGACTTCTACAGCTCTTTCTGCTTACATTTTATATAATGTAGAAGATAAAATAATAGGAGACACGACAGATCTCTGAAGTAACCTTTTATTAACATGAAATACGCTTAACAAATGCTTTCCCATTCTTACCATTAGTTATGCATTTTGTATAATTTCCATGAATCTTAGAGCTAACCATAATTGTGATAATGGCACATTATCATAGGTTTTTTTCCCCTATATCAATGAACACCAAATGGAGGGTCTGTGTTCTAGCTGTTTGTTTCTCTATTGTCTGTTGTAAACAAAATGTATGATCAATAGTTTATCTGCCTACTCTAAAGCTTGACTGTTCTACCTGCTTCCAAAAATTTACATTTTATCTCAATAAATGCTTAATTAGGTATTTTACTATAGTCCACTTAGTGTGCTATTTATTGTAACGCCATTACAATTTTTACATTCATCTTTTCTAACTCTAGACAAGATATAGTACACACAAATGTAGATCACTTTAATAGAAACAATTTACTCAAAATAACTTTTATTGTGGCATGAGCCATTTCAGATATATTCGTTGTTATTTGTTTAAATTTTTCACTATCTTTTCAGTTTTGTAGTGTTGTCGCTAATCAGCTATTTTTCGCTATGCTATTCCATAAACCGCTTTTGGACTTTGTAATGTCGCTTCCGTTTCTTCCATCTCTTTTTACCTACAACAAAATGTATAATGAAAGTAGATTTGCAAATGTTCATATCGAGTACACAAAGCACAAGAAAAAGAAGGTTTCGTTATAACACAGTGTGTAAACAAATTCTAAAAAAAACCGGTAGTAGACAGAGAAAGTTATTTGAAAGTAATGCAAGATATTTTCATAGAATATTTTTCTGGAAAAGTTTAGAAAAAATGGAGGACTTCTATCTTCTGTCTTCCTGCCCTATTGTAAGCAATCATTTGGAGAAGGTAATTGAAATGCCTTGTAGTCCACTCTCTAAGTCGACTTGTGGAGTTCTGCTCTATGTTGCAGTATTACAAACCTTGTTTATCTAAAATCGAACATTAGTAGAGAATAGTTGATTATAGTTTTATTGCACAAGTTGCTAGCAAACCACATGCCCGTGAAAGTAAAGCAGGAAACCAAGACAAAATTATCTCACGTTGTATTAGTGATGCGATACCCCCTAAACCAACCATTAAAATATAATTAAAAATGGGTGTGGTTCTAGGCTTACTCTGACGTATCTAACATCTATTGATCTAAGACTTGAATCCGTAAACTCATCTTGCTTATGGCACGTTAGAGCTTTTATTTCCTCTGATTGAGATCTGCTGGGTCCAGTGGAAAAGGAAGCAAGGATTTGCAGTGGCAGGGTGAGAAATGCTCTGGGACTGCCGCGACAAACATTCATTAAATTGGCGCTCATTAATTATAACTAACACCACTGTAACTAAAATTTCCATTTAAGGAATAAAAGAAAGTTTAATGCTAGGTCTTCTCTGTGGGTGCACGAATCAACGAGGAAACTTGTAAAAACATGAAACATTGCTTAGCTTTTCGTCTCCCTCTCTATCGAGTTTGGGCAGCAAAATACGGAGAGCTAAACAAACACGTGCCGGGATGGAAGGATGGACGATAGACGGACAGAGCTGAGCTAATCTCTGATAAAGGGTGTCGTTTTCTCTTGCTAATAAATCCAGGAATCTACGTTTCCCCTTACTTTAGGGGTAAACCATGCAAGTTACATGCTCCCTTTATTTGTGTGTGTGCTTTACGAGTGTGACACGACATCAGCAGGACGGACTCTGCATCTTTACAACACTAAATGTTAAACTATAGCATTTATTGTTTTAAGCGTTTCCTCGTTCTTTATTACCTTGCAACACAAAAGTGAGAAAAGTGTCAAGAAGATTTTCACCCAATTTTGTATACAATAAAGTACTTATGCTAGTGTTGTAGGAGAACCCCCAGCTTGTTTCACGTTATCTGATCAATAAATCTGAAGATTCCTTGTGCTTGTGACTCAATAAACTCAGTAATTACGTGGACACAAGCTCTATACTGAGAGTCTCTTTGTACCGTGAGGGATTCCAATAAACATTTTATGAAACTCCTAGGAACTAATGACTAAAATAATAGTGCATTTTCTGCATGCTTTCAAATTACACCATATTTCATTTTTCTTCAATTATAATTTTATTATCCGTAAATGAGAATCTTATGTCACTGTGTATCGCTAGTTGTATGGTCAACCAATCGTCTTCACGTTTTGTGTTTGAGAACTCAAACACAACATGGCCTCACTTCACGTCAATGTTACCTGTGCAATCAACTCAACAACCTATCTTCTTGCTCCAGGTTTGAGGAATACAAGATTTTAATAGTAAATTTTGTCTAAATTTCAAAACTTGGTATGGATACTTTTTTGGCTGAAAGCTTCTTGTCGACAGAGCTTTATTGGATATATATTTTTAAACTTATTCCGTAGAAGTATTTCTTATGGTTTATCCAATGCATTATTTATAACGTGCTTTTTAATTCGTTTTTGCATAAGTTGCCATATTCACTTTAATTTAACTCATAAATATATACATTGCAATGTTTACACATTTATATAAGTGGACTTGGAAAGTGAAGTTAAATTAGTTTAGTGATACATATATGGGCGCAATTTGATCTTCTGCTCAAGAGTTGCTTTATAATTCTGACATACATATTTCCTTTTGTCCTTTCAACGTGATTTAAAACCAAGAAGGGCACTAATCTGTTACATCGGCTTAAAGTTTCTAGTAGAGTTAGGATCTATACAAAATTGTATATTCCTTATTTTTAGTGTAAGTGTAAAACAGAAATATATGTATAGAGATTTCAATGGACGGGAGGAAAGATTGCATAATGCGTTTTGATATCCTTTATACTTTAATACATATATCTTTACGTTTGTTTCATTTTCTGTTGTCTGCCGAAGTTATTTTGACATTTTTTAACAGAACGAGAGGAGAAATGATTTCGTCTAGAAATGAAATTATTTTGCAGCACATAATGTATTATTTATCCAGAAAGTTCCAAATAATTTAGTAATAGATTGCTTCCTCAATCACCTATGTCACAAACATCCATATGCGTATGTCTGACATTGCTATACTGGCTTAAAATCTGGAATAAAAAATTCATTTCGACACTTAATTCAGGTATATTTTCATCTATCCCTGCGTTTCGAAGTTGTTAGTACATGCACGTTAATAAGTAGCGATTTAACTTTTTTCAAATACATTCGCTAAATTATTTCCCAGGAAGTAGTTAAGAAAGCATAGAATTGACCTGCAGTAACGAGGAAAGAAAACATTGGAAAATAATTTTAATCTATGGAGTACGCGTACAGTGCCGTGGTATAATAGCAGCCGCTGGGATTCCCTGCGACAGAATAGGCATTGGTTCGAAGAAACCCATGCTTGGTACAGATTTTTCGGTCCGTGCCAGTCCATGTCATTGACAAAACTGGGTCAAAACTATCTGGAGTAGACTAAGGAATAGGCTGGCACAGCGTGGTCATATCCAACTTAAGTTCAGTTAGCTTCTTAGTGCGGACTGTCCAGCTCCGCAGTAATTCTCTCTGACATGGTCCCGAAGGTTTTCAAATGGAAATATACAGAGAGAGCCAAAAAACTACGAACAGGCTGCGCGGTGTTTTTCCTTTCCGCGTCCTCGGTGCTCGTTGTCGTCTGCCGCTATCATAGAAAGGCGCGGATGAAACCATACAGCATTTTAAAAATACTTACTACTTACCTACCAACTTTATGAAAGGAGATAGTGAAACTGGTCACCGTCGTTGTCCATACATTTTTGGCAGCTAGGAAACTATCCATCACTCGCAATTTCCTGACGGATATTTTGTTTTAATTCTTCCAGGCTGTATGGGTTCGTCTTGTACACTTTGTTTTAAGTTACCCCAGAGATAGAAATCGCGAGGGGTTAGGTCGGGGGACCGAGGGGACCACAAATCTCTGCTAATAATTCTGTCCTCCAACACGCTTTCATAAAGTTGTTAAATAAAGTCTTTAAAAGTAGTTTAAAAATGTTGTATGGTTTCATCCGCGCCTTTCTATGATAGCGGCAGGCGGCAACGAGCGCCGAGGTCGCTGACAGGAAAAACGCGTAGAGCCGGTTCGTAGTCTTTTGGCTTTCCCTGTACTTAGTTGCCGGACCTAAAAGCGTCAAAACAGTAATATACTAGACAGAAGTTTAAATTTAGTTTTCCAATACAAAAACAATAATGAACATATTCTAGTCTTACGCTGTCGAATATGGTTTAAAAATTAAAACCCTGTTTATTATTCTCAAGAGTAACTCGTACAATTTGAAGCAAAGAAGATGTTACCTATATAAAAAACCCTACGGTGCCTGAAATACGCTTATTTGTTATCGAAAGCATAATAAAAATCCGTTTTACATGCGAAGAAAAATATTAACCATTGCTATATCCGTTCCAGCACCGGAAGAACGAATTTAAATGAACGTTCACCAAAACAAGATAGAGAAAAACAAGAAATAAAAACTCCGTTAAGAGAAAAACTCACGTTATATTTTATTGTTTAAACTCCCCATACCTAATTAAGCCTTGGGCTGAAAGTTGTGACGTTAAAGAATAACATCTCTACATACCCGAATCTTTTACAACACGGTTTAAAAAATGTTACATGTGCGACGGTTTTGCGTGGGAAATAATAAGAGAGTTTACTCATGAAAACCTGTCTCGATTAAAATAATTTCCCTTAAGCAATGTTCCGTGATAATTTAAGAGTTGATTGTAACAGCAGCGCTTAAATAAATTATGAAAATGTGAGCAATTATACAGAGAGAAATGTTCACATTCGCGGTACACATGTACAGTGCTCTTTTAAATAGGGCAATAGCGCGGAGTTTGTTAAGTGGTTTAACAGACGAGTGCCAGCCAATTATTTTTCATAACTCTTATTTGTTATTATCACTTTAAAATTATTAGTACAAGACAACTATAACTGCCCTCTGCAATGACGAATGCCAGCAGCATTAGCACGGTTTTGTACAACAGCCGCAGTGACACATGTTCCATCAATGCCGCATATCCATTACTGGTAATTCACAAAAGCCAGAGCAAGTTTTCCTAGAGCGGGCAACCGACCTCAATATCACCAAAGGTTGTTGATAGCCTATAGTAATGGTATAATTTCTGTTTGATCGTGCCCGTGGTGGGCCTAGATAATCTCGGAAGTATCCCAGGCCAATTTGATACTTTTTTTTAGTTCCATTTATATTCGCCTTTAACTACATTGGTCTTATCGGCGGCCTCTGGAACTTATTGCCTATTCGTATTCTATTGTCCTTGGGTTTCTTGCGCTTTTGGGGTTTTAATCATTAGACCACACACACACACACACACACATTCACACTCTCATTCATCCTTCGAGGCTCTGGGGAGGTTAGGGAACAATCTTGGCTAGAGAAAAATTCCACTCCCCACTCCCAGCCGGGAATCGAACCCAGAACTCCCCGTATCCCAGGCAGGTGCTCTACCAACTGAGCTACGTGGCCTTTGATACTTATTTTGCCTAATCGGGGAGTTAGTATTTATTTCCTAAATACCAGTTGTGAGAATATTCTTGTTCCCTTATAGTAAATCCACCATAATTTCTTATATGACATTCCAGCCCATTGGGAAAAGAGCGCTTAAACTGCTTGACCTGGAGGAAGGCATATTTTGTACATACCACATAATTCCCCTCTCATTTCAGTGAACATTGATCTCAGGGGAGGTTTTTAGTGTGGTCCTGGCCCAACTTGCAAATTTACGCTAGGTTCGGTCAAAAATCATAAACTACCTTACAACTTTCAAAAAGTACCCCTACTTATATTTTATATTTCTTATGTAACGCCCTCTTAAAAATTTTGGATTTTGTTTATATTCCGAGGCGTGTTTTTAAAGTAAGTACCGTGCTGTAGTTGCGATTTTGAGCACGCGTGATCGCTTCTTCCATCCATTAGGAAGCCAGACGCTGTAAGCGATCGTCAGTTTGTGTTTTACTGTTGTCAGAGCGTTTCGACTCTGAAGCAAGATCAGTTTTTTGAATGCGAGATATGCAGCGCCAATTGTGTGAGATTTATGGGGAAACAATGAGTTACAATACCCGGCCACACACAGCCTCAAGATGTAATTGCATAGTTTGTTTAGGAGCATTTCGATACAGTCCAGATTTGGCACCAAGTGATTTGCAATTGTTTCTTCATCTGAAGAAATTCCTTGGTGAAAAACATTTCAATGACGATGATGATGTGAAACAGGAAGTACAGACTTGGCTTTCATCGCAGGCGGCATCATTCTTTGACGAAGGCTTACAAAAACTGGTGTCCCGTCACAAGTATCTGAATAACGGCGGTGACTCTGGAGATTAGTGTAAGGTAATGGATGATGATAAATTATTTGCAAACTAATGTATTGTTATATTTGGAAAAAAACATTGTCGGTACTTGCTTTAAAAACACGGCTCGTAGTACCCGATTCTCGGGCATCCGGTATCAACTACCCGATTTGGACTCAACCCGTAACTCGTTTTGGAGGACATGGGGGCACTCTGGTCATCTTTCCTTAAAAACTAACAAATTTTCGCTTGTTTCACGTGCACTAATTGAATAATAAATAGCGAATGAAACAATTTTCATATAGCTGGTTATTCTTAAATTAAAAATATAAATCGCTTTAATAGAAAAATAATTCCTTAACGTAAATTCTTTGCCCCAGGCTTACTAATTTTGGTTTTTAAAATGTCTCTTAAGAAAATGTTTCAACACATCAAATTGTTAAGAATATTGGTCCAGACATTGTTAAACTTTGCGTCTAGATTCTACCGCCTTCATATCTGTATCCATTAACAGCAATGGTAAGCTTAACTACTTTTATAGTATTCTGATTTTGAAATAATAATCAGTTTCATGCATGAGAACGAAATAAGCTGTTCTGAATTTATTATATAGTTGCCACTTTCAACGATATCCTGCACTGTCGTCAAAGCTACAGTATGTAAAAATATGATACATAATTTACTAATAATGTATAACAATAATAATAAAAGCAATAGTGTTGTTTTTAAAAGGGTAATTTTTCAATATAAACGAAACACATTTCCTAAAATCTTTTTTCATTTCAGTTCTTACATTTTAAGCTATTTTTACTTAGTTACTTTGTTTAAACACTTATCATGGCGTTCTACTAATTTGTTTATTCCCCACATCATAGAAATCAACAGCCTGTTCAACAGCTTTTTCCACTTCTTAGATGGTGTCAAACCACTGACTGATAACTAACTTCTTCAGGTAGCAGAGCAGGTGATAATCGCTTGGCGCAAAATGGGGGTTATACGGTGGGTGATCGTTTAGCTTACATCCAAATGATTGTAGTTATCAGCTTGTCCTACAGCCACTTCGTGAATCAGGGCCAAGGTTGTGCCTTTAAAAGTTCTTTGGGGTGCTGTCGTATTATTTTGAAAGCAGCACCGAAAATAAAATATAGTGTTCCAATGCGTTTATGATTTGCTGAGTTTATCATATATTTGAAATATTTTCGTTTACGGAAGCAATAATAGTTTCGATTGCATACAATATTTAGAGCGTGTGATGAGGAACGAACGTGGTATAAGCTATTGTAGGTGGAGCAGACAACCTGCACATAACAGTGCAAGTGCCCGGTAACTGGCTAAATCTTTTCTAAGTAACCGTCAATCACCAAGGCCGCGCTCGCTAAAGTGTCTAACTTTGGTGTTTCGTGCCGCAGGGATTATAGTCGAGCTCCACCTCGGGCATATATGTTTGTAAATTTATGGGTGTGTGTGTGTGTGTGTGTGTGTGTGTGTGTGTTGTTTAGCGAAACAGAAAAACCAGAAAATGGAAAAATGCAAAACCCCAGAAACACAGAGCAAAAATGAAGAGTAAAAAAAGAAAAAACGATAACATAAGGAGTCTGACTCCTAGACAATGTAGTTTCGTCTAGTCTAACAGAAATATGGAGATTATTAGTTTACGGAAAGGAAGACAGCCCGCTAAAGTGCTAGATTTACACTCAGTGTTCATTTCAAAGGATGGCATGAGGACATTCGTCTCAGTTGAGTTCTGGAAGCGTGTATCTACTCTAAGGGGAAGGACGCAGTACAGGTGTGGCGGAGAAGTTGCCTAGCAAACACAGTCGTAATTGCGAGAGGTTTAAGACGAGTAAGGTTTTGGAGGTGCATGTAGACACGTGGAACTAATGTGAAACTGTTTTATTTCCCTAACAGGAGTTTGAGCATAATGTAAATTCTCACGAGTTCTCTTGCTCTTTTACTTTATTTTTGTATTTGTATAAATAAGTAGAACTTACTTTTAAGTTTGAGGTTTGAAGTTAATTTCTAACTTAAATTGTGGTTGAAGTACACATCGATCGTCCTCCCCTTTTCCTTATTAGGTAGAAAGTTTCGTGTTAATCATAAAACTTATACCAAATAGGGTGCCTCGCAATGTCACACACACAGGTATAAATTAAAGTAACAATTAGTGTTATTCTTTCTTGCATAGCTCTACCAACGTCCATTCATTTCGCACAGATGTTTTTTGTTTTACATTCCTGAACGGAAGCAGCAGTACACTCTGGTGACAAATTCATGTTTCAGCTCACTAAATATGATTACAAGTGCCCTGTGTTCGTGGATCATCCATTTCGGCTAAACAAAGCATAACGAAAGAGGTACTGGAAGAACACATAGCTTAGGGACCGCCGTGTGTTGCTGCGAAGTGGAAGAACTTCTGCGGAAGAACTAGACGACTAAATTGCTGGCTCAGTGGCTAGATAAGTGATGTTATAAAGATTGTCTTGCCACACTTTGAAATTGAAACCCTAGTATACTGTTTGCATTCCATGTGTGTCTAAGAACGCTTATATTAATTTAAACTTACTGCGAAAAACAAACATATATAACAAATGTATATATGTATATGTATGTATACTTCACTAAGTATAGGATAGGATATAGAACCGAGGGAGACACCTCGCAGTCTGCACAGATCTATTCTGCCTACCATCCCTCAGGGGGAAAGGATAAAACGAACGAGCTACACAGACAGGAGGCGGACAGGCCATAGAGACGCGCAGAAGCCCCTAAAAGTTCCATCCCGAAGACCCGACCCACTGCTAGAGTTACCTAGAGTGGTCGATGAAGGGCCCATACAACCAGACAGTCCCCTGGTGTACACGGAGAACACTCTTTCCTTGGAGCAAGCAGCTGCACTATCTGTCTGGCACTGTGCCGCACTGTGAAACCTAAGAGCACACCTGAAACATGAGAAGGAAATGAAAGTACAGGAAAAGAGGCGCAGGAAAATTCACAAACTTATATAAGCCACTTCAGCATTCGCCTTACCAACCAGGGAAAGCCGCTGAAAACCTACGGTCAGAGTGGCCAACCCAACAAGAATGAAACCGTGACCTTCGGAATACGAACCTCATACTTTACCAAGTAAAGCTCGGTTTAAGTCCAATGTATAAACAACAGCTTATTAAGCTACAAAGCTTAGCAAGCCAAAGTCATAAATAGGGTTCGTTAGCAAAAATCTCCAAAATGAGAAACTGATCAAGTTCCTGGAGTATTAGTGGATAGGTCGCATCTTAACTCAGGTTAGCCAATCTCAAGATCTTACAGACTGTTTGCTTTGGCTGTGTGCTGAGAGTCGGCGTAAATAATGGATTGCATTAACGTAATGACGAAGCTATAGGTTCAAAATCAACACGGTAAAATATATAGTTACAATAAAATTATAAAAAAATGTTGGAAAGTTTCAAACGGAAATCTATAACGTCATTACATTTTGCAACAATATTACATATTGCTCCTAGTTCGGGTAAACAAAACAGTGAAGGAAGAATTTGAAGCAAAGGATTTCGGCGCGTTCCAAATAGGTTTAACCCGGTCACGCCACCATTTTCCTCATGTCCTCTGATTCCACATCCCTGCCCCCGAATGAATTGGTTATAGAAGGACAAAAATATTGTGTTCCGATTTTCAAAACATCGTGTAATTGCACGTAGTACAGAGAACGCGATAGTGAGAGAGTGACGGAGAGGTAGAATATGAGAAAATGGAATGAACGGTAGGAGTAAAGGGTATGAGAGAAACGAGAATAGGGAAAGTGGAAGGAAGGAAGTGAGAAAGTAAGAGATGTAAGGAGAAGAGGCTTATTTTACGCAACCTGTGTGTGTGTTTTGTCTTTTAAGCAAAGAATGACTAAATCCTTTGATATGACAATTGACATATAACATACAAGATGTTACCGAGCAAGGTGGCGCCGCGCTAACGTGTTCTACTCGCACTCCAGAGGTTCAGGGTTCTATTCCTGGTGACCGTTCACTCTATTTCCGTGATTTTCGCTGGTCGGCTAATCGAATGCCGACCTCTCTCCCTCATTCCTTTCATTTCATCTCCTTCATTTCCTCTTAATTTCATCTCCCTCTTTCACGTTACATTTTGAATCCGGAGCGTTGTGTCGGTCGGCGGCGGACAGATGGCGCAGCGGTTTGTGCTTTGGCACTCCTTCGCGACCCGGTCAGATACTAGCGTTCGAGCTTCCGCTGCTGGGTCGAGCTTTCCCCGGTCTCCGCTGGAGGGGAGCTCTGAACAACCCTCCGGTGGCTTGAGAGGGTCGCCGCCGAGCGCTCTCCTGCCAGGTGGTCAAGCCTGTAACTATTAGAGAACTCTGCGCGTCTCTGTTGCCTGCGTCGGCCGGTCCTGCAGTATATACGTCCCCCGCAGTTCCTTCATCTCATCCGTTCCTCCCGAGGGTGTGTGTACAAAAGATCCCTTGCGGGTTGCCGGCTAATCCTAATCCTAACACATCTTGGATACTACCAAGCGAATACACTATAACATCCTTTTAATTACCTTCTTCAAGGTGAAGTGACTTACTCATTTGGTATGAACTCAAAGTATCAAATATCTGTTATTGGCGTTTTAAAAAATACCTAAACCACAAGTTTATGAGCATGATACTTTACCATATTTTGTTACACATAAATTTCAATATGTTCAATATTTAAAAAGTTGCAGCAATTTTTTGTCTATACTAAACCAGTTACATTGTGGAACATTAAAGTTAAACGAGTATAAGAATTAGATTAGGAGGCATATATTTGAGCTTTAATCAACTTTTTACGTATCTTTTAGTTTTTTATTAACACTCCAGAAAAAACAAACAAACAAAATTATTAGCGATCTTCAAAGTTTCACACACGTGCACGCTGCACAATGAGAGGGAGAGAAAAGGAAGGACGGAGGAGAGATAGGCGAGGGAGAGAAACAGGAGGGAAGAAGGAAAACGGACAGGGAGTGGGTAAAAGAGGGGGAGAGAGAGGAATTTTTACAGTTAACACATCAGCGAGACGATCTGTTAGTTCTGCTAGTATAAGTATGTTTAGATAAAAATTTGAACATTCTTTAGTTTGCAGTCAAAATTTCTTTCTCCTGGATGCTAAATTTTGAAATTCGTGTTTTAGACAGTGTTGAAAATAGAACGCACAGTGCTTGTTTAAAACTAGGAATATATAACTTTCAATTCACAACTCACTGTATTGCTTACACTGCCACCTTGTTTACATTTAGCTTGTACTTTCAGTAGCCTACTTTAGAACATCGTTTCAATTACGGTACAGAGTACCAGTGGATATTGACTGTAATGAACCCCTGAGTAAGGATACTGTGACTGGCGAAATTTTAAAATGGGAGTTAGTATTTTAATAGACTCATAATAACAATAATAACAATAGTCCCAAAATATTCTCAATCTCTCACAGTTCCTCCTCAAAACTGATTGAAATTTGAATTCTCTCTATTTTATGTAATTTAATTTTCTGGCAACCTTTTGATATTGTGGCCATATCCGCATGCTACAGTCGGCCAAGCATTAGAAGAGGCCTTGACTGGCTACTCTTCGTGAAATATCGCTGTTTACATTCTCGTAAACTCTGTAATATCGCAATAATTTGTCTCCCTAATTCCAGGGAATTATAAAAAAAATCTGATGTGATACATTCGCATGACCTTTCTCCACCTTTATCATTTATTAGTGGGCATATAATCTATTTTTACTAAGGCATCTACTACATTTTAATACAAAATATAAACCTTAGTATAAATAGCTACAGTACACACTTCGTTAAAGATTCAAAGGAAACAGCGATAGTCAAATGCTTAAGATCTGAACACTATACGCTTATCTTAAAATTTCATACTGTTTACATGCAATTACGAGAATCAACTGAATAGTAAGAGAAGTTTAAAGAATTACCAAGTAATGAAAAATTCATATCTCAGAAATGTTATGCCACAAAACGACTTATTTTAAGTAAATTTTGTGTTTTAAAGAGATCTATATTTTTGAGTATTGCTTAACGTTTAGCAGTTGTACAAGTTTATACAAAAATTTTTCGTATTTGAAGCGGATTTTACAGGCTATTCCCAGAAACTTCAAGGTACACATTTGATTTGTCCTGTAAATATCTTTAATATATTGTATTTTAATAAAAATCGTTTGAGCTATTGTTTAGAAAATAGAAAAATTCGAAAACATTTACACGTGTAGGGTAGTTTGAGGTGTGGGAATTTTCTTGAAAATCTTTTCTTGAAAACCTGGAACGTACCAAACCTAAATACCAAGGTTGGTATTTATCCGACGTTTTGTTTTTGAGTTACGTGTTAACAGGCACGCGCGCGCACGCGCACGCACGCACGCACGCACACACAGACTGACAGACTGACATACTCCCGAAGTTTTTTTCTAAAAGGGTTCTTTTTTGGTTTCTGGGGCCTCAAAACACGTATTCAGTGAAACTTTCGTACCGAACCTTTGGGTAGAATACAATATTTCCTCTACTTACATATACGTAGTAGAGAAATTAAAAATTTTATATAATAAATGTAAGTCAGTTCTGAGGTAGTTACGAGCGAGTTAGGAGCGATTTTTAAATCAGAGCTACAAAGCGACGCTTGTAACGCATTTCGCGTATTAAGTGAAGCTTCTCATGTGTTAACGGGTGTTTATATGTGATAAAATTGGTGTCAGGAACTGCAAATTATCAAGGTCCTGTTGGCAAATCTCTTGGCCCGACTCGATGCAATGAAGGCGTATATAAAACAGCAAATATGTAAAAGCCCTCGCCAGGCAGACGAAAACGGAAATGACGAAGATGAAGGAAGAGTTACCGGTGAAGATAGAAGACCTGGCCGGCGGAAAGAAAGAATTGAAGCACCTCGACGAACGTGTTAACTGCTTAGAAGACCTGGAGGAACCTATTAACTTCCTGGAAGGAAAATTCGACGGCAACACCAAGAAACAGAGAGATTGTAGGAGGTGTTCGGAAGAAGCCTCAGGTTTTGAGGACAGAACACAATATCTATGCACCTGAAGCCACTCAAATAAGACGGGGTATTCACTTCTGAAGTCTTCCGCCAACAAGTCACCGCCCATTACCAATGGACAGCAGAGGAAAAAACGACATAGCTGGTAACCACCCTCCAGAGTGGGCAGAAGAAGTACTAAATACTATTCCGACATCGGCGGCGTACAAGGACATATGGAAGACACTTACAGAAGCTTACCATTAGTAGGCTGCTGGCTTTCGTAAATCTCCCCGCCCGGTTACGTGTCTCAAGAAGCTATCGGTAAGGTGTGTGACGTAGAATACGACAGCGCCTGGGCAAGTATTAGACAATCCACGAGGTGATAGCGGCTCGCTGAGGATGGATATGGCCAAGGTGACATCTATTATCACTTCGAAGACAAGAAGTGTCTGCTATGATGGGGATAGATCATTCACGAAGACGACAAAGAAGATGATTTCCTAGTGTTGTGTGTTAGGGTTCAGTTAACTGAGACATCTGGTGAAACACTGTTTAAACCTCATGTCAGATCATCGAAGAGGAAGGAGCGCTTCAATGTGGATGCCATTTTACGAACACCCTGCCAAGGGGAATGTGGCTACTATTCTAAAGTAGAGGAACAAGAGCGGGTCGCATCTGTCCGGTGATTTTGGCAGTGCCTGAGGATGGTTGGGAGTCTCAGCCCTGAAGATTAAACAGCTGGAAGACGCCAGTGGGGTCTTGAGGCAGACAGTAGACCGTGCTGGGTCACGTTGCATCAAGGGGTGGCCTGTTTATGTCCTACTGAGTCTAATGGGATTAATTGAAGATCAGAGAGGGTGTGCTATTCAGATGAGGGAATCAGTGTGATGACCTTGAGGCAGGCAGTTAGTCCGTCCTCAGAGTAAGTTTGAAGTCGGTTCCGAAAGAAGTGTATGTAGGGTCTTCAAGAGGTCTTCTGGGACCTAATAGAACAATCGATAAGTTCTGGCAGCAGCCTGCTGGCGAAGATTACGGGCATACACTGACGAATACTGTTGCTAATGCCATTGTGTGCAGTGAGTCGCGGTCCAAAGACTAAGTTCTGGTGTCGCATGCAACAGTATAACTTGAGAGACGTTTTGAGCGAGTAGCCGTCGACTTTGTGCTCCACAGAGGAAACAAGAACCGTTTATGACCAATTATTTCACTAAGTGCTCAGGAGTGCCACTAAGAGGCCGAAACTGTTGCAGACAGCCTCGATGAAGGCCCTGAGAGCGGTAGATTGGAGAAAGCAAACCCATAAAGTAGGTATAGTCGGCAAAGCATTGGAAGAGGCTTTGTCTGGCTGCTCGTCAAGAAAGTTCTCCATCTGCATTCCAAAAAAATTACAGGACATTGCATTAACGTGTCTTCCTAGCAATGGGGAATATTACGTCACGGAAAAAATTGAGGCAGTATTTTATATCACAGCACTGTGAATGCCAGAGTGATTGTAGTATAAATTAACATTATTGTATGACAATGATTTTAGATGTTTGTTAATTATAAGCATTGTTAGGAAATAAGTTTACTCGGCCTCACTGAAACTGACAATAGGAGCGGGTAAAGGAGCGAGGGGGTGAGTTGTTTATCAATTATAAGAGACAAACAAATGAGGTCAGAGTAGCGCGCTTTTCTTTAGAAATGGAGGGAATATCTTTCCTAGAGCATATGTGTTCGTAATTTTGATTGGATATAAAAATAGACGCTAATGCTGGCGCGCTTTATTAACCAATAGCAGCTCTGTTATAATGTTTAGGCATATCGGGATGAGGGAGTATAAATTCTGAAGCCAGAGACGGGTAACGTACAGTTTAAGAGATATATTCGCGGGTTACACGTCGCACAGTTCAACAGAATCATTCACGGGTTACACGTCGCACAGTTTAACAGAATCATCCATGGGTTACACGTCGCGCAGTTCTACAGAATCTCTCGCGTCGTAAAGTTAGTTAAAAGATGTGAAGTACGCGAATTAATAATGTGCGGCAAATAAGTGATTATAGTTACATTCTAAAATATAACAGTTTCAGTCTGGCGTGTATCAAGAGTAAATATGTGAACTTAATAACGTGTGACGGCAATAAAAGTGTAAAAACAAATTCTTTTATCAGTGTTATCTTTTAGTAACAACTCCTTTCCGTTTACACACCCTGTTCAAGAGATTTGCTCGACTGAGTAATAATAGCTAGCCGGAGGTCAAAGAACTCAAAATTAAAAATAGTAAAACAATAACAGGCGCTCAACAAATAAGATAACATGAACGCTACCGCGACAAAATAACGACGAGTCAGTTATAAGATAGTAGCTAGCATATTATGAACGATTTGTTGTTCAAAACTACAAACCTATGGTTGCAAGGCATTTTGCGTAATGAATAAAGTTTGTTATGAGTTAACTGGTGTTTTTTATTTGTCGTAATGTGTCAGTACCTTATCGATCGCATTGGTATCGATGGTTAACTTCAATAGTTGTAATGCTTCCAGCGATTATTTCATCAAAAAACGTAGAAGAGATACACCAATCTTATTCATACAAGCAATGCAGTACCATTATATTCCTCGCTCCTCGGGTTGTCCGTTTTAGTCTTCTGCGTAGTTGCTTTTCTTCTTCGTTCTATTCATAGACATTGATAGAAAGTTAAATGGGAATTCTGAATTGCTTTATTACGCAATTCCACCTAGTTGTTCTAAAAGTAGTTTGAATGCGAGCTTAGCATACAATAATTGAACCACCGAAGGGAATAAGCGCCAAAATTAAAAAAAATGAGTTTCTGTTAAAAATCATAACTATATGCCTAGATCCATGTGCAAGGAAAAAGAAAGAAACGAGAAGGAAATAGTAGCGATGTTAGTAGCAATAGAAAGCCGGTTTGAGCGCAGAGAGAGATGCCGACAAGCGATAAAGTTCTTTGTTCTACGCCGACAAGCCCCGCCCCCTCCCTTTGAGTGCTCACATGCCGCCAGGTCTCGTGTCGTTAGGCCCCGCCCCCTCTCGCTTTGTGTGCTCACCTAATGCCGACAGTATCTGTGCTAACAGGTTCTACCCCCTCCCCCATGCGTTCTACTGTGGCGTCATGACTTGAGGGAATTGTTTTCTCGAGTCCTGCCGCCCCCCGGCAAATTAATTAGGTAATGTTCGTCAAACATTTTTTTTATGATTACTAAGGTCTGCAGATTGCATCCTCAAGCAATTAAGTTTTTTGAATAATGAATTGTTGACTGGAATGTGAGTATAAGTAGTCTGCTCACGGGAACAGTCTGTCATGTAATGAAACACTGCAGCCTTCTTCTATCTGGGGAAAGCGCTTGTCCATTAGCTGAACATGTTAGACGCTTTCACCACATTAATAGGCTTTTAAGTTTACATTCCAGATCTGTTTACATACATTAGCGATCAACGACATACTTCCGCCTGGAGGTAACGGTGACCCACATTAGCTGACCCGTTAGACGCTTTCACTCCATTAGCGAACAAGAACCCGGCATGTAATGAAAAAACCCGTAACCTACTTCTGTCTGATGGTAACGGTGACCTCTATTAGCTGACATCTTTAGACGCTTTCACCCCATTAGCGAACAATGTCAGTAATTGTTTTCCTAAGTGCTCTACAAACTCTCAACGCTTCAGCTTTAGCGGGGGAAATTATATAAAAGCAGCAGCTTCTCCAATGATTTTCACAGTATCGTAAGAACACTGCGATCTAAGCACTCTGCAAGCTTTATTCTTTCAACGTGGAAATTACATCGAACATCATGTCTGGTAAGTTGTATCACCAATTCATCTTCATTAAAAAGTTAACTTATTACTTAGTACATTTAACTTATATTTGCGTTCTTGTTTTTA
Source organism: Deroplatys truncata (assembly GCA_030765065.1). Lineage (NCBI taxonomy): Eukaryota > Metazoa > Arthropoda > Insecta > Mantodea > Mantidae > Deroplatys > Deroplatys truncata. Next base: position 28,629,267 of record CM060976.1, on the reverse strand, counting down.
ATGACGGCCCTTTTATTTGTAAATAGCTGAGTATTCTAAAAGTTAATAGCTAGACAGTTGAATTTTTTCTGAAATGTGAACAGTTTAGTTAAGTATTCATTTTAGACAAGCTTATTCTACATTTAATAGCTAACTGCGCGAATTCTCAAAAAATGTGAACAATTTAGTTAAGTATTCATCTTGTTGAGTAATTATTATTCCAGATATTTAAATACAGGGTTTCACAGAGTGAATTATATTCCTTTCTAGACAAAATACAATTACTTGATTACCCTACGATTCGAATAAATAATGTTCTGTATAAATATTCTTCCGAGGGTAAGCGGCGGTATTCGATCCGGGGACTTCATGTTTGCATGCATTGATCGAACATTCATCAGTTAATGTTTCATTCCTCTTGTGCATTTTGTTTAGTAAAAACTTCCAGTCTGTTTCCATCACATTAAAAATTAACGTTTTTGCTTTAGAATATTACAAAAAGTCTGTTGCGCGAATCATTCACTCTAACAAAGTAAATGTTTACATTATATTAAAACATTTAAATCGGAAAATATAGTACTTAATGAACTTCATTAGTGAATCAGAACCTCAATTATATTTACACATATTATCATTTTTATTATTATATTATACAGAAAAAGTTAATAATTTTGTAACTTTCAAATAAATGAAATTTAGTTATGCAACACATTCTCTAATAAAGAATATGTTTTTTCTCTTCCTAATGCAGAAAGTTTGACATCTCAACTTAACACATTGGCTGAGGGTAGCATTTACCCGACCGTTCAAAGACTACAAGATCTTCAGCCAGAGGAGCCTTATAATATAAAATCCATAAGAAAAATTGATACGAGATACGGTGCTAGAGTGGTTGCGGTTTTAGACAATAAGCAAGTGTTTCTTCCGACAAGATATTCAACCCTAACAAGCCAACAGTTGGATGAAATGCCAGGAAAGTTTCAAATGGTATATCATGGTGTAGTACCATCCGGCAAGTTTAAGACATGTAAATTGTCTTTTCTTCCTGTTAAGGTTTGTAGAAATAATTCAGCTATCCTTTCAAAGCTTCATTTAGAGCTACATTTGTTGAGTTTATAAATTCACACTTCCTAGGATAACATTCATCTAAAGTATACATCACTGTGTAAATAACGCTTAGGATGTAGTCTGGGCGAGGACCTGCAGAAAGAAGTTTAATAGTCTATTCACTGATTCTTTACCTCAAAGCAGATACCTACAGCAAGTTGCAAATAATTTCCATTAGGGTAGCAGTTGTCAAAGCATGCATCACTGTATTAAAACAAATATGTGTAAATAATGTCTAGATTGTAGTCTGAGTGATTTCGTGCAGAAAGAAGTTTAATACCACATTGCATTGATTCTCCGCATCGAAGTATATACCTACAACAAGCTACAAATAATGTGAATGTTTGTTACAGGAATGTCCAGATGAATGTAAATGAAGAGGAAGAATGAGATAGCTTAAAACAACACGAACAGAAATGTGATAGGAACATCCTCAACATGAAGAATTGCAGCACCGTCCAGCATGGAACATTCGAGTGTGTAGAATATAGCAATAATATATAAATTATGTACTCATTATTACTGCTATACATGCCAATACCATTGATTTCATAAATAATTTCATAATTGTTTAAAGAAGAATGTATTATCTTAAAACATTGATGCTACATGAAATCTAAACAAAAAAGTTATTGAACTATTACTGAAAGAGACCTGAATAAATGGGAATCTAGAAGCCAGAACCATCTTAATATTGGACTGTATGATATGAGGTGTATAAAAAGATTAATAAAAATGAGGGCTATGTAATATAAACAACATTTATTTTTTATAAAACATTTTCCTATTACATTCCATCACAAAAAAAACCCGAACATATTTCCCAAAGACAAAAGTGATAGTCTAGACCTTCTAAACATGCAGTTATAGGGGGAAAGGATGCTCTCCTGAAACATTAGGTCTCTAGACAGAAGCATTTATAGGGGAGAGATAGGGAATACCAGGGCTGATGCTAGGCTAGTCAGATGCTAAAGGAGGGAGGGATATGCTTTATACGAGAGAGATAGGGAATACAAGGAAAGATGCTATACTAAACAGGACTTGAAGGGTAGAATATGAGCGATATAGCGAACCGAGGAGAGGTATTAGGATAGGAGTTTTGAATGATAGAGTAGGCGTTTATATGCGAGAGATAGGGAATACGAGGGTCGATGCTAGGCTAGACGGTGTTGAATGAGGGAATGCATCTTATATGAGAGAGGTAGGGGAATATGAGGAGACGTGTTAGGCTAGACAGGGTTTGAGGTGTGGAATATGCGTTTATATGGGAAAGATAGGGGAAACGTGTACATATAATAGGCTATACAGATGCTGAAGGACGGGAATATAGGCTTATACGGGAGAGATAGGGAAATACGAGGAGAGGTGCTAGACTAGACTGATGCTGAAGGAGGAGAGGATACTCTTTATACGGAAGAAATAGGGAATACGAGGAGAGGTACTAGAAGGGTAGAATATAGCGTTTTTATATGAGGGAGCTAGCAAACCGAGGAGAGGTATTAGGCATGGAGGTCTGAATGAGAGATTATACGTCTATATGAGAAAAGATAGGGAAAACGAAGGTAGGTGCTAGGTTGAGAGAGTCTTCAAGGAGGAAAATGCATTTATATGAGAGCGGTAGGGCATACGAGGAGAGGTGCTAGTCTAGACATGGTTTGAGGATTAGAGTATACGTTTATATGGGAGAAATGGAAAACGGGAGAGATACAAGGATAGACAGAGATTGAAGGAGGAGGAATGTAGGTTTATACTGTAATATAGAGAGTAATTCGATTATAAAACTTTCCTCATCCAGCGTTACAATACTTTTGTATACTTATTTTCTAAACCTTACAAACTTTATATTTGTTAAACAGTAGTGCGCGAGACGGAGAGGGACAAACAGTATATCGGTTTACAGTGAAGTATACGTCCTAACCTATTCCCACCTTGTTTGTTCTGGATCTTCTCATTGTCTATCATCATCTAACGTAACCACGTAACAAGACGTAACACAGGAAATCATACATATGGCACATTAATAAAAAAAATAAATAAATAAAGGTATATATAATGAAACATAAACAAGTAGACAGAGGGTCATTGATACACAGAAAACCAGGAGTTGTATGTACTGAGACCATAGATTAGTATAGGCAAACAACAAAGAAGTGAATTTATAGTGTAAATAACCTAATATTTTCAAATATTATTATAGTCTAAAAGTATATAACTTAATTATGTACAGAGTATTGAGAAATAAACGTTATTCATGATTCACTAATCTAAGATCACTGCAATTGTATTGAATCAATTCACAATTGTTAATGCCATTCAACTTTCATTTGTCTCTGATACATAAACAAATTGCAAAATGGAGAAGGACGAAAGTAATAAAAAGACTCAGGCAGCAAATTTTAAGAAAGAAGAGAAAGATATATGACCGACATTGTTTTAGAACACAAATTAGTGTTGAAAATAAAATGACTGATAGCTCTGCTAAGCGTAAGGAAGAGACAAGGAAATAAATTGCAAATGAGTACAATTCTAGGAAGATCATCCAATGTGAATGAAAATCCCTGAAATGATATTATGAGAACATAAAGAAAAGAATGAAGCAAGCAAATACCATTGACAAGGTACGATTGTACAAAACTGGAGGCGCATGTATGTACCGCCTTTCTTAGACAATAGTAGCCAAATAACAATTGTTGCTCTTCTATTCAATCGCCAATGAGTTTGATGATGAAGTTGGATTCCATTCAGAAGTAATCATCACAGTGAAGGACATTGAAATAGTAAATCCAGGTCCAACATGTCCTTCAGCAATTTTAATAACAGGTAAGGAATTTGAAGAAAGAGAAAGTGTAAAGGTGGCGTCTGCAGTTCCCATACAGAACTTTCAACTCCATTGCCTGAAAAGAACAAAGATGGCATAAGGGAGGGTTTTTATGAGAGGAGGCTTGAGTGTTTGGAAGAAGAGTACACAGTGAAAATGAAGATCTTGAAATTGGATCTAGAAATGAAAGAATCTCAGAAAAATTAAGCGTTGTTAATAACTTATACAACCATAAATATATTACAAAAAAGTAATGAAACAGGCAAGGAATAATATGGATAAAGAAACTGTTAAGCAGATCTACTACGCTTTCATTTATTTGCACATACTCAAAGTATGGAATTACACTTTCGGGAAATATTGCAGAAATAGACATGAAAAAGATATTTACGCAAAAAATAAAAAGGACTTAGAATATTAGAAAAAGAAGATAAACAACATTCATGTAAACCAATTTTTAAAAATCAGTTTACCTGAATACCTGTAAAAAAACATATCACTTTACAAAAAGTAATGCAGACATCATTTATTTTTTATAAACATTATCCTATTACATTCCTTTACAAAACAACCATACATATTTCCTAAAGGCAAAGGTGATAGTCTAGACATTCTAAACACTCAATTATATAATCATATACATCACACAGAAAGAGACATGTATTATCACTAAAAAAACTAAACATCTCAACAATGTCTGAATGATGTATTTTTATAAGTACAAGTTTTTGATATTTCAAAGTTCCTGTTAACCATGGCCGTAATTGATTAACACAATTTCTCGATCCTGTCATGCTATAACTTTAGAAGCTTTCAGCTTACTTATAATTTCTTCAATCTCTTGTGTGTGACTATTATTACCAGCACCCCTCGATGCAATTAGTAACCTCAATATATTTACTAGTCTATTCGGATTTTCAAGCGTTGATATCACTGAATCATCATCATATGAAGATTTCATATTCTCGCAACTTCCGATGTATCCAGATTTTTCACCAACAGTAGTCTCCAGTGAAGGACAGAGGCCTGATCCGGTATAACATTCCCCTCTATTCATCTTCGGATCTTCAAGTGCAGGAGAGAGAGTCGATTCAGCATAACATGTTGCTCTATGAAACTTAAATCTTGACAAAGAACGATTCTTAAAAATCCGCCCGCATATACAGCATCTAATAACGCGTTTTCCTCCATGTGTAATGTATGAAAAATTGAGTTTCTCATTCGTTAGTTGCACAGATTTTCTCGGGCAGTAGCGCATGCTAAAACTAAAAGAAATTAAATGAATACGTGAATGCTAACGCTCGAAGGAATTAAAAGCGAATGAATGAATTCATAACGCGCAACTATGTATATATCCAAGATGAGGACGACGGAGGGAATTGCGATCAATGCATAGCAGGGGGAAAGGATACTCTCTTGAAACATTAGTCATCTAGACAACTATTGTTCACGGAGACCGTAGACGTCAGGTTGAATGGGACAGACCTCAGGTTCAAATCTTTAAGGGTACGGACCCCCGCCTTTTGCCTGTCATGTATACTAAACCATCCTAACAGAGTAACATTACGTTACAACGACACGTAACCAGAACATGGCGAGTGCGAGCATGGAAAAAAAGGATGCTCTCTGGGAACATTCGTGAAAAGGGATGCTCTCTGGAAACAGTCGCCATCCACACAACGGATTGTCCCTAACATTTCCAGATTTCGAACCGTTCAACATCGTGACGCGCTCCTGTCATCTACATTTCAACGAAATTTTACCTCCTGAATTAAAGTATGGTGCTCTGTATAGAACTGCACAACTTTCATTACGCTGCGTGTCCCTAGCGTTTCCAGTTCCCGAATCGTTCCAGCTAGTGGAATGTCTCTATCATCTTCATGTCAACGATCTGTTACTCTAAATTAAAGTTTGGTGATCTGTATAGACCTGTACAACATGCATTACGCTATGTAACAACCTGATCACGCTATGTAACAACATGTTCACGCTATGTAACAACATGATCACGCTATGTAACAACACGATCACGCTATGTAACAACATGATCACGCTATGTAACAACATGTTCACGCTATGTAACAACATGAACACGCTATGTAACAACTGATCACACTATGTAACAACATGAGCACGCTATGTAACAACCTGAGCACGCTCTGTAACAATACGATCAAGCTATGTAACAACATGATCACGCTATGTAACAACATGAACACGCTATGTAACAACATGATCACGCTATGTAACAACATGAACACGCTATGTAACAACCTGAGCACGCTATGTAACAACATGATCACGCTATGTAACAACATGAACACGCTATGTAACAACATGATCACGCTATGTAACAACACGATCACGCTATGTAACAACTGATTACGCTATGTAACAACTGATCACGCTATGTAACAACCTGAGCAAGCTATGTAACAACCTGACCACGCTCTGTAACAACACGATCACGCTATGTAACAACTGATCACTCTATGTAACAACATGTTCATGCTATGTAACAACTGATCACACTATGTAACAACATGAGCACGCTATGTAACAACCTGAGTACGCTATGTAACAACCTGATCACGCTATGTAACAACTGATCACGCTATGTAACAACCTGATTACGCTATGTAACAACTGATCACGCTATGTAACAACCTGAGCACGCTATGTAACAACATGAGCACGCTATGTAACAACCTGAGCAGGCTATGTAACAACCTGATCACGCTATGTAACAACCTGATCACGCTATGTAACAACATGAACACGCTATGTAACAACATGATCACGCTATGTAACAACCTGAGCACGCTATGTAACAACATGAACACGCTATGTAACAACATGATCACGCTATGTAACAACCTGAGCACGCTATGTAACAACTGATCACGCTATGTAACAACATGATCACGCTATGTAACAACATGATCACGCTATGTAACAACTGATCACGCTATGTAACAACATGTTCACGCTATGTAACAACATGTTCACGCTATGTAACAACACGATCACGCTATGTAACAACACGATCACGCTATGTAACAACCTGAGCACGCTATGTAACAACATGATCACGCTATGTAACAACCTGAGCACGCTATGTAACAACCTGAGCACGCTATGTAACAACATGATCACGCTATGTAACAACCTGATCACGCTATATAACAACAGGTTCACGCTATGTAACAACCTAAGCACGCTATGTAACAACATGATCACGCTATGTAACAACCTGAGCACGCTATGTAACAACATGATCACTTCAATGTAACAACATGTTCACGCTATGTAACAACACGATCACGCTATGTAACAACACGATCAAGCTATGTAACAACATGAGCACGCTATGTAACAACGTGATCACGCTATGTAACAACATGAACACGCTATGTAACAACCTGAGCACGCTATGTAACAACATGATCACTCTATGTAACAACATGAACACGCTATGTAACAACATGATCACGCTATGTAACAACCTGAGCACGCCATGTAACAACATAATTACGCTATGTAACAACCTGATCACGCTATGTAACAACCTGATCACGCTATTTAACAACCTGATCACGCTATGTAACAACGCGATCACGCTATGTAACAACATGATCACGCTATGTAACAATCTGATCACCCTATGTATCAACATGATCACGCTATGTAAATAGGGTGGACCATTTAAGTCGAGGCTATACAATATATCCAAAACTAAGCGTTGCAGAAAGAAATGTCTTTAATAAAACTTGATTGATATTATGGCAAAAGTAAATGTCGCTAGACGTATTTCGTTTGGAGGACGTTGTGATGGTCATTTCAGGGTCTTTTTAAATGGGACCCTAATTGTAGGTTCCCATTTAAAAAAATAAATTGACCTAAAATGACCCTCATAACGGCCTCCAAACGAAACACGACTAGCGGCATTTACTTTCGTCATAATATCAATCAAGTTTTATTAATGACATTTCTTTCTACAACGCTTAGTTTTGGATATATTGTATAGCCTCAACTTAAATGGTCCACCCTATTTACATAGCGTGATCATGTTGTTACATAGGGTGATCAGATTGTTACATAGCGTGATCATGTTGTTACATAGCGTGATCGCGTTGTTACATAGCGTGATCAGGTTGTTACATAGCGTGATCATGTTGTTACATAGCGTGAACATGTTGTTACATAGCGTGATCAGGTTGTTACATAGCGTGATCGTGTTGTTACATAGCGTGATCGTGTTGTTACATAGCGTGATCAGGTTGTTACATAGCGTAATTATGTTGTTACATAGCGTGCTCAGGTTGTTACATGGCGTGATCATGTTGTTACATAGCGTGTTCATGTTGTTACATAGAGTGATCATGTTGTTACATAGCGTGCTCAGGTTGTTACATAGCGTGTTCATGTTGTTACATAGCGTGATCACGTTGTTACATAGCGTGCTCATGTTGTTACATAGCTTGATCGTGTTGTTACATAGCGTGATCGTGTTGTTACATAGCGTGAACATGTTGTTACATTGAAGTGATCATGTTGTTACATAGCGTGCTCAGGTTGTTACATAGCGTGATCATGTTGTTACATAGCGTGCTCAGGTTGTTACATAGCGTGAACCTGTTGTTACATAGCGTGATCAGGTTGTTACATAGCGTGATCATGTTGTTACATAGCGTGCTCTGGTTGTTACATAGCGTGCTCAGGTTGTTACATAGCGTGATCATGTTGTTACATAGCGTGCTCAGGTTGTTACATAGCGTGATCGTGTTGTTACATAGCGTGATCGTGTTGTTACATAGCGTGAACATGTTGTTACATAGCGTGAACATGTTGTTACATAGCGTGATCAGTTGTTACATAGCGTGATCATGTTGTTACATAGCGTGATCATGTTGTTACATAGCGTGATCAGTTGTTACATAGCGTGCTCAGGTTGTTACATAGCGTGATCTTGTTGTTACATAGCGTGTTCATGTTGTTACATAGCGTGCTCAGGTTGTTACATAGCGTGATCATGTTGTTACATAGCGTGTTCATGTTGTTACATAGCGTGATCAGGTTGTTACATAGCGTGATCAGGTTGTTACATAGCGTGCTCAGGTTGTTACATAGCGTGCTCATGTTGTTACATAGCGTGCTCAGGTTGTTACATAGCGTGATCAGTTGTTACATAGCGTAATCAGGTTGTTACATAGCGTGATCAGTTGTTACATAACGTGATCAGGTTGTTACATAGCGTACTCAGGTTGTTACATAGCGTGCTCATGTTGTTACATAGTGTGATCAGTTGTTACATAGCATGAACATGTTGTTACATAGAGTGATCAGTTGTTACATAGCGTGATCGTGTTGTTACAGAGCGTGGTCAGGTTGTTACATAGCTTGCTCAGGTTGTTACATAGCGTGATCAGTTGTTACATAGCGTAATCAGTTGTTACATAGCGTGATCGTGTTGTTACATAGCGTGATCATGTTGTTACATAGCGTGTTCATGTTGTTACATAGCGTGATCATGTTGTTACATAGCGTGCTCAGGTTGTTACATAGCGTGTTCATGTTGTTACATAGCGTGATCATGTTGTTACATAGCGTGTTCATGTTGTTACATAGCGTGATCATGTTGTTACATAGCTTGATCGTATTGTTACAGAGCGTGCTCAGGTTGTTACATAGCGTGCTCATGTTGTTACATAGAGTGATCAGTTGTTACATAGCGTGTTCATGTTGTTACATAGCGTGAACATGTTGTTACATAGCGTGATCATGTTGTTACATAGCGTGATCGTGTTGTTACATAGCGTGATCATGTTGTTACATACCGTGAACATGTTGTTACATAGCGTGATCAGGTTGTTACATAGCGTAATGCATGTTGTACAGGTCTATACAGATCACCAAACTTTAATTTAGAGTAACAGATCGTTGACATGAAGATGATAGAGACATTCCACTAGCTGGAACGATTCGGGAACTGGAAACGCTAGGGATACGCAGCGTAATGAAAGTTGTGCAGTTCTATACAGAGCACCATACTTTATTTCAGGAGGTAAAATTTCGTTGAAATGTAGATGACAGGAGCGCGTCACGATGTTGAACGGTTCGAAATCTGGAAATGTTAGGGACAATCCGTTGTGTGGATGGCGACTGTTTCCAGAGAGCATCCCTTTTCACGAATGTTCCCAGAGAGCATCCTTTTTTTCCATGCTCGCACTCGCCATGTTCTGGTTACGTGTCGTTGTAACGTAATGTTACTCTGTTAGGATGGTTTAGTATACATGACAGGCAAAAGGCGGGGGTCCGTACCCTTAAAGATTTGAACCTGAGGTCTGTCCCATTCAACCTGACGTCTACGGTCTCCGTGAACAATAGTTGTCTAGATGACTAATGTTTCAAGAGAGTATCCTTTCCCCCTGCTATGCATTGATCGCAATTCCCTCCGTCGTCCTCATCTTGGATATATACATAGTTGCGCGTTATGAATTCATTCATTCGCTTTTAATTCCTTCGAGCGTTAGCATTCACGTATTCATTTAATTTCTTTTAGTTTTAGCATGCGCTACTGCCCGAGAAAATCTGTGCAACTAACGAATGAGAAACTCAATTTTTCATACATTACACATGGAGGAAAACGCGTTATTAGATGCTGTATATGCGGGCGGATTTTTAAGAATCGTTCTTTGTCAAGATTTAAGTTTCATAGAGCAACATGTTATGCTGAATCGACTCTCTCTCCTGCACTTGAAGATCCGAAGATGAATAGAGGGGAATGTTATACCGGATCAGGCCTCTGTCCTTCACTGGAGACTACTGTTGGTGAAAAATCTGGATACATCGGAAGTTGCGAGAATATGAAATCTTCATATGATGATGATTCAGTGATATCAACGCTTGAAAATCCGAATAGACTAGTAAATATATTGAGGTTACTAATTGCATCGAGGGGTGCTGGTAATAATAGTCACACACAAGAGATTGAAGAAATTATAAGTAAGCTGAAAGCTTCTAAAGTTATAGCATGACAGGATCGAGAAATTGTGTTAATCAATTACGGCCATGGTTAACAGGAACTTTGAAATATCAAAAACTTGTACTTATAAAAATACATCATTCAGACATTGTTGAGATGTTTAGTTTTTTTAGTGATAATACATGTCTCTTTCTGTGTGATGTATATGATTATATAATTGAGTGTTTAGAATGTCTAGACTATCACCTTTGCCTTTAGGAAATATGTATGGTTGTTTTGTAAAGGAATGTAATAGGATAATGTTTATAAAAAATAAATGATGTCTGCATTACTTTTTGTAAAGTGATATGTTTTTTTACAGGTATTCAGGTAAACTGATTTTTAAAAATTGGTTTACATGAATGTTGTTTATCTTCTTTTTCTAATATTCTAAGTCCTTTTTATTTTTTGCGTAAATATCTTTTTCATGTCTATTTCTGCAATATTTCCCGAAAGTGTAATTCCATACTTTGAGTATGTGCAAATAAATGAAAGCGTAGTAGATCTGCTTAACAGTTTCTTTATCCATATTATTCCTTGCCTGTTTCATTACTTTTTTGTAATATATTTATGGTTGTATAAGTTATTAACAACGCTTAATTTTTCTGAGATTCTTTCATTTCTAGATCCAATTTCAAGATCTTCATTTTCACTGTGTACTCTTCTTCCAAACACTCAAGCCTCCTCTCATAAAAACCCTCCCTTATGCCATCTTTGTTCTTTTCAGGCAATGGAGTTGAAAGTTCTGTATGGGAACTGCAGACGCCACCTTTACACTTTCTCTTTCTTCAAATTCCTTACCTGTTATTAAAATTGCTGAAGGACATGTTGGACCTGGATTTACTATTTCAATGTCCTTCACTGTGATGATTACTTCTGAATGGAATCCAACTTCATCATCAAACTCATTGGCGATTGAATAGAAGAGCAACAATTGTTATTTGGCTACTATTGTCTAAGAAAGGCGGTACATACATGCGCCTCCAGTTTTGTACAATCGTACCTTGTCAATGGTATTTGCTTGCTTCATTCTTTTCTTTATGTTCTCATAATATCATTTCAGGGATTTTCATTCACATTGGATGATCTTCCTAGAATTGTACTCATTTGCAATTTATTTCCTTGTCTCTTCCTTACGCTTAGCAGAGCTATCAGTCATTTTATTTTCAACACTAATTTGTGTTCTAAAACAATGTCGGTCATATATCTTTCTCTTCTTTCTTAAAATTTGCTGCCTGAGTCTTTTTATTACTTTCGTCCTTCTCCATTTTGCAATTTGTTTATGTATCAGAGACAAATGAAAGTTGAATGGCATTAACAATTGTGAATTGATTCAATACAATTGCAGTGATCTTAGATTAGTGAATCATGAATAACGTTTATTTCTCAATACTCTGTACATAATTAAGTTATATACTTTTAGACTATAATAATATTTGAAAATATTAGGTTATTTACACTATAAATTCACTTCTTTGTTGTTTGCCTATACTAATCTATGGTCTCAGTACATACAACTCCTGGTTTTCTGTGTATCAATGACCCTCTGTCTACTTGTTTATGTTTCATTATATATACCTTTATTTATTTATTTTTTTTATTAATGTGCCATATGTATGATTTCCTGTGTTACGTCTTGTTACGTGGTTACGTTAGATGATGATAGACAATGAGAAGATCCAGAACAAACAAGGTGGGAATAGGTTAGGACGTATACTTCACTGTAAACCGATATACTGTTTGTCCCTCTCCGTCTCGCGCACTACTGTTTAACAAATATAAAGTTTGTAAGGTTTAGAAAATAAGTATACAAAAGTATTGTAACGCTGGATGAGGAAAGTTTTATAATCGAATTACTCTCTATATTACAGTATAAACCTACATTCCTCCTCCTTCAATCTCTGTCTATCCTTGTATCTCTCCCGTTTTCCATTTCTCCCATATAAACGTATACTCTAATCCTCAAACCATGTCTAGACTAGCACCTCTCCTCGTATGCCCTACCGCTCTCATATAAATGCATTTTCCTCCTTGAAGACTCTCTCAACCTAGCACCTACCTTCGTTTTCCCTATCTTTTCTCATATAGACGTATAATCTCTCATTCAGACCTCCATGCCTAATACCTCTCCTCGGTTTGCTAGCTCCCTCATATAAAAACGCTATATTCTACCCTTCTAGTACCTCTCCTCGTATTCCCTATTTCTTCCGTATAAAGAGTATCCTCTCCTCCTTCAGCATCAGTCTAGTCTAGCACCTCTCCTCGTATTTCCCTATCTCTCCCGTATAAGCCTATATTCCCGTCCTTCAGCATCTGTATAGCCTATTATATGTACACGTTTCCCCTATCTTTCCCATATAAACGCATATTCCACACCTCAAACCCTGTCTAGCCTAACACGTCTCCTCATATTCCCCTACCTCTCTCATATAAGATGCATTCCCTCATTCAACACCGTCTAGCCTAGCATCGACCCTCGTATTCCCTATCTCTCGCATATAAACGCCTACTCTATCATTCAAAACTCCTATCCTAATACCTCTCCTCGGTTCGCTATATCGCTCATATTCTACCCTTCAAGTCCTGTTTAGTATAGCATCTTTCCTTGTATTCCCTATCTCTCTCGTATAAAGCATATCCCTCCCTCCTTTAGCATCTGACTAGCCTAGCATCAGCCCTGGTATTCCCTATCTCTCCCCTATAAATGCTTCTGTCTAGAGACCTAATGTTTCAGGAGAGCATCCTTTCCCCCTATAACTGCATGTTTAGAAGGTCTAGACTATCACTTTTGTCTTTGGGAAATATGTTCGGGTTTTTTTTTGTGAAGGAATGTAATAGGAAAATGTTTTATAAAAAATAAATGTTGTTTATATTACATAGCCCTCATTTTTATTAATCTTTTTATACACCTCATATCATACAGTCCAATATTAAGATGGTTCTGGCTTCTAGATTCCCATTTATTCAGGTCTCTTTCAGTAATAGTTCAATAACTTTTTTGTTTAGATTTCATGTAGCATCAATGTTTTAAGATAATACATTCTTCTTTAAACAATTATGAAATTATTTATGAAATCAATGGTATTGGCATGTATAGCAGTAATAATGAGTACATAATTTATATATTATTGCTATATTCTACACACTCGAATGTTCCATGCTGGACGGTGCTGCAATTCTTCATGTTGAGGATGTTCCTATCACATTTCTGTTCGTGTTGTTTTAAGCTATCTCATTCTTCCTCTTCATTTACATTCATCTGGACATTCCTGTAACAAACATTCACATTATTTGTAGCTTGTTGTAGGTATATACTTCGATGCGGAGAATCAATGCAATGTGGTATTAAACTTCTTTCTGCACGAAATCACTCAGACTACAATCTAGACATTATTTACACATATTTGTTTTAATACAGTGATGCATGCTTTGACAACTGCTACCCTAATGGAAATTATTTGCAACTTGCTGTAGGTATCTGCTTTGAGGTAAAGAATCAGTGAATAGACTATTAAACTTCTTTCTGCAGGTCCTCGCCCAGACTACATCCTAAGCGTTATTTACACAGTGATGTATACTTTAGATGAATGTTATCCTAGGAAGTGTGAATTTATAAACTCAACAAATGTAGCTCTAAATGAAGCTTTGAAAGGATAGCTGAATTATTTCTACAAACCTTAACAGGAAGAAAAGACAATTTACATGTCTTAAACTTGCCGGATGGTACTACACCATGATATACCATTTGAAACTTTCCTGGCATTTCATCCAACTGTTGGCTTGTTAGGGTTGAATATCTTGTCGGAAGAAACACTTGCTTATTGTCTAAAACCGCAACCACTCTAGCACCGTATCTCGTTTCAATTTTTCTTATGGATTTTATATTATAAGGCTCCTCTGGCTGAAGATCTTGTAGTCTTTGAACGGTCGGGTAAATGCTACCCTCAGCCAATGTGTTAAGTTGAGATGTCAAACTTTCTGCATTAGGAAGAGAAAAAACATATTCTTTATTAGAGAATGTGTTGCATAACTAAATTTCATTTATTTGAAAGTTACAAAATTATTAACTTTTTCTGTATAATATAATAATAAAAATGATAATATGTGTAAATATAATTGAGGTTCTGATTCACTAATGAAGTTCATTAAGTACTATATTTTCCGATTTAAATGTTTTAATATAATGTAAACATTTACTTTGTTAGAGTGAATGATTCGCGCAACAGACTTTTTGTAATATTCTAAAGCAAAAACGTTAATTTTTAATGTGATGGAAACAGACTGGAAGTTTTTACTAAATAAAATGCACAAGAGGAATGAAACATTAACTGATGAATGTTCGATCAATGCATGCAAACATGAAGTCCCCGGATCGAATACCGCCGCTTACCCTCGGAAGAATATTTATACAGAACATTATTTATTCGAATCGTAGGGTAATCAAGTAATTGTATTTTGTCTAGAAAGGAATATAATTCACTCTGTGAAACCCTGTATTTAAATATCTGGAATAATAATTACTCAACAAGATGAATACTTAACTAAATTGTTCACATTTTTTGAGAATTCGCGCAGTTAGCTATTAAATGTAGAATAAGCTTGTCTAAAATGAATACTTAACTAAACTGTTCACATTTCAGAAAAAATTCAACTGTCTAGCTATTAACTTTTAGAATACTCAGCTATTTACAAATAAAAGGGCCGTCATTAAAAACAAGAACGCAAATATAAGTTAAATGTACTAAGTAATAAGTTAACTTTTTAATGAAGATGAATTGGTGATACAACTTACCAGACATGATGTTCGATGTAATTTCCACGTTGAAAGAATAAAGCTTGCAGAGTGCTTAGATCGCAGTGTTCTTACGATACTGTGAAAATCATTGGAGAAGCTGCTGCTTTTATATAATTTCCCCCGCTAAAGCTGAAGCGTTGAGAGTTTGTAGAGCACTTAGGAAAACAATTACTGACATTGTTCGCTAATGGGGTGAAAGCGTCTAAAGATGTCAGCTAATAGAGGTCACCGTTACCATCAGACAGAAGTAGGTTACGGGTTTTTTCATTACATGCCGGGTTCTTGTTCGCTAATGGAGTGAAAGTGTCTAACGGGTCAGCTAATGTGGGTCACCGTTACCTCCAGGCGGAAGTATGTCGTTGATCGCTAATGTATGTAAACAGATCCGGAATGTAAACTTAAAAGCCTATTAATGTGGTGAAAGCGTCTAACATGTTCAGCTAATGCACAAGCGCTTTCCCCAGATAGAAGAAGGCTGCAGTGTTTCATTACATGACAGACTGTTCCCGTGAGCAGACTACTTATACTCACATTCCAGTCAACAATTCATTATTCAAAAAACTTAATTGCTCGAGGATGCAATCTGCAGACCTTAGTAATCATAAAAAAAATGTTTGACGAACATTACCTAATTAATTTGCCGGGGGGCGGCAGGACTCGAGAAAACAATTCCCTCAAGTCATGACGCCACAGTAGAACGCATGGGGGAGGGGGTAGAACCTGTTAGCACAGATACTGTCGGCATTAGGTGAGCACACAAAGCGAGAGGGGGCGGGGCCTAACGACACGAGACCTGGCGGCATGTGAGCACTCAAAGGGAGGGGGCGGGGCTTGTCGGCGTAGAACAAAGAACTTTATCGCTTGTCGGCATCTCTCGCTGCGCTCAAACCGGCTTTCTATTACTACTGATGTTATACCCGTGAGTAGTATTCGTTAGTTTAAACAAGGGAATAACTCCCGGATTCATTAAATTCTTCAACCTAATCTCTCCGTCAATAGATTGCAGCAAATAGCTACTAAGAGTCTGAACGTGAATGTCACAGCTGTTACAGTAATAATTACTGCACCATTATTGTGAGGAACACGCAGAAATTAAAGCGTTTGTTTTTGAAAATGCCTAGTTCCAGTAATGAAGATTGTGCAGATGAAATTGAAAACTCATACAGAAAGAAGAAGGTAGTTAAAAATACGCATCTGTATAGAAACAAAGTGCAGAAGAGACTACGATTTCTCGGCAAGGAATACGTTAACACTACAACACGTAAAACTGTTCCAGCCAAATGTAATTTAGAGCTACAGTATTCATGCAAAGAGAAATGCACAAGGTTTTCGATAGAAGAGAAATCATTTTTAGTTATGCTTTATTTTGGGCGGCCGAAAAATGAGCAAGACACATTTCTGAGGGGAAACAGCAAGACGCAGAGACAGCAGTTTCACGTACCGCGCAGTATTTCAAGTGTGTAGATATCCCTTTTTGCGTTAACAATAGTTGCAGAACTCAACGGGATAATTCCAAGTAAACACAGGTCAGTGGGGAACTAGGGAATTAGCGAGGTTTTTTGTTTTCTTTGTTGTTTTTTTGTTCCATTTATATGCCACCCTTAACTAAAATAGTCTTATCGGCTACTTTCCGTTGGAACATATTATTGCCTATTGGCAGTAGTGTTAACTCGTATTCGCTTGTCTTTGGGTTCCTAGTAAGCTTTAGGTTTTAATCATTAGATCACACACACACACACACACACATATTCACACTCTCACTTCCAGGCTTTGGGGAGGATAGGGAATATCCTTAGCTAAAGAAAGATGTCTCACTCCAGCCGAGAGTCAAACTTGGTAGCCCTCACATAGCAGGCAGGTGCTCTACCGACTGAGATTCGTTCACATTAGCAAAGACGATGAGCGTATCGCGCTCATTAGGCACTTCCCAGGCTTGCAATAGAGCACACAGTCCGATGATAGACAAGAATGGACCGAACAGATCTTACAATATCTTCCGCTTCAGTTACAGGGGCTTTATTTTCGAGGGAATAAATTTACTTTTTAGACTGACAAATAATTAAAATGTCTTTATTTGACCTATCTGTTTCCACTCATAGCAATATTCTAAATTGTATTTACGCTGTTCTTGTCTAATATTACGGACTGTAAGCAACAAACATGAGAGCACGCAGTGTTTCACTACCATTTTTTCTGTTCCTATTATAAATGTTGTTGTTACTATTGTTATCATCATCATCACCATCTA
The DNA here is from genome assembly GCA_030765065.1 of Deroplatys truncata. Taxonomy (NCBI): domain Eukaryota; kingdom Metazoa; phylum Arthropoda; class Insecta; order Mantodea; family Mantidae; genus Deroplatys; species Deroplatys truncata. Next base: position 28,611,296 of record CM060976.1, on the reverse strand, counting down.
ACCCTACTGTTATGCTGACTTCTGCATTGAATAGGTGTTCCAAATTTTCCTCCTGTTGTTTGAAAGGATGTTTCAACCGTCTCCGTGTATCCACATGGACGCTTCTGAGAACCGCTGTAGTAAAGTAGCAGTAGTAGTAATAGTAATAGTAGTAATAGTAGTAGTAATAGTAGTAGTAGTAATAGTAGTAGTAATAGTAGCAGTAATAGTAGTAATAGTAATAAAAATAGTAGTAATAGTAATAAAAATAGTAGTAATAGTACTACTAGTAGTAGTAGTAATAGTAGTAGTAGTAGCAGTAGTAATAGTAGTAGTAATAGTAGTAGTAATAGTAGCAGCAGTAGTAGTAATAGTAGTAGCAATAGTAGCAGAAGTAGTAATAGTAGTAGTATTAATAGTAGCAGTAGTAGTAATAGTAATAATAGTAGTAATGGTAATAGTAGTAGTAATAGTAGTAATAATAGTAGTAATAGTAATAGTAGCAGCAGTAGTAGTAATAGTAGTAGTAATAGTAGTAGTAATAGTAGCAGTAGTAGTAGTGGTAATAGTAGTAGTAATAGTAGCAGTAGTAGTAGTAGTAGTAATAGTAGTAGTCATAGTAATAGTAGTAATAGTAGTAATAGTAGTAGCAATAGTAGTAGTAGTACTACTAGTAGTAGTAATAGTAATAATAGTAATAGTAGTAGTAACAGTAGTAGTAATAGTAATAGTAGTAGTAATAGTAGTAGTAATAGTAATAGCAATAGTAGTAGTAATATTAGTAGTAATAGTAATAGTAGTAGTAATAGTAGTAGTAGTAATAGTAGTAGTAATAGTAATAGCAATAGTAGTAGTAATAGTAGTAGTAGTAATAGTAATAGTAGTAGTAGTAATAGTAATAGCAGTAGTAATAGTAGTATTAATAGTAGTAGTAGCAACAGTAGTAGTAATAGTAGTAGTAATAGTAGTAGTAACAGTAGTAGTAATAATAGTAGTAGTGGTAATAGTAGTAATAGCAGTAGTAATAGTAGTAGTAATAGTAGTAGTAGTGGTAGTAGTAGTAATAGTAGTAGTAATAGTAGCAGTAGTAGTAATAGTAGTAGTAGTAATAGTAGTAGTAATAGTAGTAGTAATAGTAGTAGCAGTGGTAGTAGTAATATTAGTAGTAGTAATAGTAGTAGTAATAGTAGTAGTAGTAATAGTAGTCGTAGTAATAGTAGTAGTAGCAGTAGTAATAGTAGTAGTAATAGTAGTAACAGTAATAGTAGTAATAGTAGTAGTAGTATCAAAAGAGGAGTAGTAACAGTAGTAGTAGTAGTAATAGTAGTAGTAGCAGTAGTAGTAGTAATAGTAGTAGTAATAGTAGTAGTAATAGTAGTAGTAGCAGTAGTAGTAGTAATAGTAGTAGTAATAGTAGTAGTAATAGTAGTAGTAGTAATAGTAGTAGTAGTAAAAGAGGAGTAGTAACAGTAGTAGTAGTAATAGTAGTAATAGTAGTAGTAATGGTAGTAGTAGTAATAGTAGTAGTAATAGTAGTAGGTGTAGTAATAGTAGTAGTATTAGTAGAAGTAGTATTAGTAGTAGCAATAGTAATAGTAGTAGTAATAATAGTAGTAGTAGTAATAGTAGTAGTAGTAGCAGGAAAAGAGGAGTAGTAAGAGTAGTAGTAGTAGTAGTAATAGTAGTAGTAGTAGTAGTAGTAGTAGTAGTAGTAGTAGTAGTAGTAGTAGTGGTAGTAGTAGTAGTAGTAGTAGTAGTAGTAGTAGTAGTAGTAGTAGTAGTAGAAATTGTGTATTTTTAGGGTTCTGCTAGTTCCCCACTCACCTGTGTTTACTTGGAGTTACACCATTGAGTTGTGCACGAGGGGTTGGTTATCTGCACACGTCAAATATGGCGCGGTTGGTCCACCTGGTATTTTGTAGTGCAGACAACGAGAGAGTAAAGGCATATAAAACAGCTTTACCAGTCCTTTCCGCAGTAAAACATTAATCTCTCTTTAGGCTGTCACTAATTTCTGCTGGAAAATTGCCTGTAGATTTTTGCGGGAGGCATCAGAATCGTGCAAGTAGTTAATAAGATCGATGAGCATATTCGGCTATTTCCTTAAGGTATCATACGTTTATTCCTGTAAAACAGTCAAGTATCTGAGTGCAGATATTAATGTCAAAATAATGCATAAATTATTCTGTGACAAGCATTCTTGCCTTGCTAATATTTTAAATATGATTTCTATCTTAAATATTACAATGAAAATCAGAGATACAAATTTGAAAGGCCCCAGATAGATGTTTGTTCAACTTTCGAGGAGGTTGAAATGAAAATCAAGACCCCCGTCTTAAACCAAAATGCTAAACATGTGGCAGTGGTAGAAAAAATTGTACACTTTCGCCGAAATAAAAAAGTTTACAAGAACAACCGGCAGCGATAAGCTGATGCCAGGAAAACGACAGAGTGGGGGCGATTGCATTTGATTATATGTAAAACGTCTCACTTCCAAAAATGCCACTTCAGCTCTATTTAAATAAACTTTGACTGTATATAATTTCTGTATATGACATGAAAACAAATTCCGCCGACTTCTACCCTACTGTCAAGGAGAAGTGAGGTGAGGACCAGATGAGGTTTGCAGTTTCTTGTTGATGAGCATTCTGGATCCAGCTATTACAGAGTTTCATGATTTCAGCGATTCCTTTAAAGGCCAAAACAGGAACAACACAATCGTGAGCTTTTTACATTTTCTGGTATTGATGGGGCGCTTAAAGAAAACCTATCAGTGTTCCCTTCTGCTTAGCCACACATTTTTACTATGACCGCAAGTCTGGAGTACTCAAATGGAAGATCAGAAGAAAGGACAGAAGTTATACTCAAGATGAGTATCACGAAATGAATATCAACTTCTAAAGTATCAGGATTTTTAGTATCAAAAGTTACTTCAGATGACGCGCTTGACTTGATAAAATGGTGACCTCAGTTTTATAAGAGAAACACAGTCTGTAAGCAAGTTTGTCAATAAGTTTTAAGCTTCAAAGTACAGACACTTTGAGTATTCATCATCTTCTAAAGGATATGTAACAACCTCAGAATACATAGATGGATTGGTTAAACAGTTTCCTTATTCTGAAACCAGGAAAGCATTCTGAACTATCCATAACCAAACTCTACAACATTACCAGGATGAAAATGTATAATCAGAAAAATCATTGCATATATTCCTCATGATAAGACAGTGCTTTATGATGATATTTTGACATGACCAATAACAGAAAGAGAAAGTGAAGGGTGGAGGAGATTGAATAGAAAATTTAGTGAGAACGTGATGCAATAAAATGTATAGGTAATACTTTATTCATTCTTGATAATTTATCTGTTTGTAATGCTTTTTTAAACCAACATCAAAAGACTTGTAGCTTCAATTAATAAGCATAATTATATATACTTATTGTTCTTTCAACTATAGTAAACATATCAATAGTTTTAAGAAGGAATTAAATCCGATTATTTATGGTCCTTATATTCTTAAATAAGGTAAAATTACTTTTAACTAAAAATAAAGACGCCAGGAAGTATTTTTTAATCTCCCAGAAATTATGTTTTTGGAATTATTCCCTTCTTCAAAGTGCGGCTTCAATTGTATTGACGTTTTTCTACTTTGTGGCATAGCTTATAAAATTTAATTCATTCAGCTTAATGACCTGTGTTGGCCTGTTCGGTAAATAGTGTTTACAGAAATGCTTTTCGTGTGCGTGCGTGCGTGTGTGTGTGTGTGTGTGTGTAGGTGTAATTGTAGATTTCAGCAAAGTTAATTCTTAATTCACTTACTTTATCTCTCACTCAATCGTGTTAGGTTAAGAGCAACGAAAACCATAAATGCGTTCAATAAAGCAGGACCTATGCCATTAATTCCGAAACTTTATATACTCTTCAGTTTCACTTTGAGACTATAAGCCCGTTTAATTTCCTTTAATCTTTTAGCGTGACAGGTAGTATCTGAGTAAATTAATGAATGAATGTGCATATTCGGGGCGTAAATCTCTGCAACCGCATGATGCTCATCCTGAATTTGAAGAAAAATATTGAAAGAAATCCATGGTCAAGGACCGTGACCTACCGTAATCGAACCAGAAGTACTGAAGCGCTTCTGCTCTGCCGGTTGCATAAGAGGTTGCAATTACACAGGGCATTAGCAGTTTTTATGTTTCTTATTTTAAGCTCCGATTAGTGTGGTAGAGTTAAAATGGCTTGTGCCTTCTGAAGCGTAATTTACCACAACAAAATAGATAAGAAGACAAACTTAGCGGTTTTGCATGCTAACAAGGACAACAAGCGTTAGATATTATGACCTCTCATACCACTCATCAGATCTCTTACACTTAGGATACTAGCCAATTGAAAATAATGCTTTAAGTAAAATAAAATGAAAGTTTGGGAGACTAAACTTTAAATGAATAGCTGACAAACAGCAAACAAGGTTTAGTTTCAGATGTAGTTGCAAGTCCATCCACAAGACGATATGCATGACAATAGCTCGTTAAATTAACGCCACTACATCCCCTTGAGGCAATGCAGCATATTTGAGCCTATTCCGCCGCCAGTGCGTGTTTTGCTATATTTATGGAAAATGCCGTGCTCCTCTGCAGTAAGCCACAGCGGGCGCAGAAGGATTATCCTGTTGCAATAAAAATGGTATTAAGAAGGTGTGGTTGAGAAATATATAGTGAAAAAGCTGTGTCTGTCTATGCTTTTTGTTCTGCCTTTGATCGTTCTTTCCGTTGCCATATTAGTTTACAACTTCTCTTTGAATGTTATACATCTATAGCAGGCTTTGCTATTACATAAAAAATTCGGCGCCTCTAACATCGTATTTTGCGAGTAGTTTAACTGTAAGGCCACACTGAGGTTACAGTCTAGGAATTCCTGGGACATATGCAAACTGATGAGCCAAACAAAGGATGGGTTTCATAATTTCCCGGCAAACGACAAATCTTTTCCATAGTGTGTTACTTTCGTTGTTCCAGTAACGTATACTGCAACAAATTGTTATGGATATGCTGCGAGGTGATTACCTATAAGTGTGGTACCACTATCTTGTCATGGCAATATGAACATACTGTATTAATCACTCTGATTTAATTCTCATATTTCCGAATGGAATTCCATTAACCAGGGTCCCTGTAGAGTAACATCCGCGTTGATTTTCACACTGTCATTTTCACTTAGGATGTTTATTTATAACAACTATATTGTCTAGCTTATTGTAAATAGGTAGGATAGTAGTAGAAGAATCTTTGTTCACGGCCAAATGCTTAAGAGAGGATGTAGCTAGTACTTCAAGGGGATGGGGTTGTACTAGCATCCTCTATGACTCATTCGTTCCAGAACTGTATGTTCACATGATATTTACTTGGGTTTAATGGGTATTTGATGGGGTTTAATGGGTTTCTAATTGAATTTAATTGGTATTTCTGGTCACATAATGTCCTTTAGAGCAAAGGGAACATAAATGACATCTTCCTTCTAAGCCAAGTACTGGCTTCGGGTGGGGTTGGTATTAAAAACAACGTCAGTATTCACAGACAGCTATGAAACATGAGTCACCCTCCCTTGAGAACCAGCGCTACAAAGTATCCCATGCAAAGGAATCTTAAGCATAACGCAAAGGATAACACCAATCACACACACACACACACATTTGCATCGCGACTTTCTACCAGCTTATCCCAATACCTGGTTGTGTGTAAGGTGCATGTGTAACACTCACAGATGGAACATTTCTATGTGCTAGTGGACATTTTCAAGGGAAATTTGTGTTGTAAGTGATTTAACAAATTATGGTATATTTGGCTTTCTAAAATAAATAAATGTTACATCATTAAATGGTGAGAGTTATTTTCCAAGAAATTAACTTTGTTGACCGTTTCTTGTAGACGATCAGGGAATTCCTTCCACATGGTAATTTATCCAACGTAAAAAGCTCAAAGCACAAACCAAAGTGAACACTCGATCACATGAATCAACTCGATGCTGCTCTCATACTGTCACACTCTAAACTTATATCGGAGGTATTTCTTCAGCTAATGACAAATTTCTCGAAATTTGTTCACCAAAGTAATCGAAGAACGTAAACTTCCATTTTTTTCTTTAATATTACTTGTTAGATGTGTTACTCGTGTACTAAATATTGTGTTGGCGCGCGTGAAGTTTCCTACGGAACGGCAGTGAGAGTTCCTCCCGGTCGTCTACCTGGCCGCGGGTGGGGGTAGTGACTGGGCCCCTTCAGAATAGTCGCGCAGAAAAATATCTTATTATCCGTAGCTTCTCCACTTTAGAGTATTCCTGTGGGCCGTTTCGACTAGGTTCCTGGTTTAGAAAGTTCCGCTTTGTATGCGAGGTCTATATAAGGGGCTGCTCTTGTCTGGTCAGTTCAGCTCAGTTAGTCAAGAAATTACACAGTGAAAGTGGACAGTGCTTCAGTTGTGAGTTGCGAATCTGCAGTTCAGTTGTTATTCGATTCGACGGATCAGTTGCATTCTTTCTGAAGGTGTGTCAGCAGTGTCTCAAATGTAACTTTTGTGCTATGTTGAGCACATAAGCGATAAATTGCGTTTAGCAGCAACTGGATTTTTACTTGTTATAATATAATTATTTCAGAAAATACTTAAGCTTCCTTATACTTTCTCTAAAATAAAGCTCTTCAGCTAGTATAAATAAACCATTTATTGCCTGCTAACTGAAACACAAACAAGGAGGCTTTTATAAGGAAAGGTCCCTTGGCCAACATAATATTCTATGCACTTCTATTCCCTTTAATGTGCCTATCACATTAAATATCTAAGATCATGCAACTGTTTATGTTTAGATTCCATCGTTTGATTTTAATGTTGTAAGTTTTAAGATTTAAATAGCACAGATGCTCAGGCTGTCATTAACAATTCCAAACAGCAGGGAGAACAGAAAGTAATTCTAATTGTAGAAACATTCCCTCCTCCAGTCAGTAATCAGTTTGGCAACATACGGATTGACGAACCACAGGCTGATTATGTTTGCTTTATATTCAAATTTATGTATCAGTAATAATAATCCCCTGGCCTTACAGACCGAATGGAACCTGGTCCAACCAAACTTAATGCTCGCCTTACACCCGCTTACTCACGGATCATCCAACCGACGCAGGGAGATAATGTGGCCATCCCCGAGTCGGAATGTTGGATTTCGTGGTCGGTAACGCTGCATATCGCATTTGTCAATTTCCTCACGATTCTGATTTGACACCGGTCCTACACCCGGGACTTAAGATCCGCACCCCGATGGATCGAACCCAATGCTTGCCGTGGGCAGTAATCAGAGTTCCGCGTCCAAGCCCACTACGCCACGACGCATGATTTACGAGGTGTGTTCCATAAAACACCGAAATTTTGAAATAGAGCATCAACCGGCATAGGGGTTAAGCTGCGGTAACTGATAACACTTAGTGAAGAGTTTAGACAACAAACATTTGCTTTGCTTCGCTATGACTGTCAGTTGTGGAGTTACAGTCGCAGTATTTGCACAAGTGTTTGTCGGATTAATGACAAAGTGACTGAAAGAACTTGAAGAAGAACGTGTGCGTATGTGTGTGTGAAAGTTTGCTACAAACTCGGAAAATCTTTTACACAGACATTTAAATTGCTTAGCCCAGCTTACAGGAAGCACTGTATGTCTGGGTCAAAAATTAAGGTGAAGCTGGATTTCTCCTTTTACTACAAAGACATTGTCCTTTAGAAATGTGTACTGTAATGTGTGAGTCAAGTTAAATTAAATTAATTATTTTCTCTATCATTACTTCACATGGTGCAGCACAAGATGTATACAGCTGCGTAATTCAGCACCAGTCATTTCTTTTGGTTTCATGTGGGTAGTTGATGCGAACGAAGAAAGCAAAGACTATCTCTACATATTTGGTCATGTCCTGTATGGAGGCGAACACCAATGGTATAAAACGTCCTCCATAAATTAATGGGCAGGGCAGTCTTGACAGAAGCATCTCCTAGAGTATGGCGGAAGCGCTACCCTAAGCATCCGTTACCGAAACCCACTCACACCCAGGCATGACATTTTATGTTACATCTGTTCAATAAGCTAATCTGCCACTAATATGTAGTCTGAGTGAAACAGATAGGCTTGTTTGCATACTATTGTGTTCTATATTTCATTTATTTTTATTAAAGTTATATATTTTTAGAAGTCATGTCTTGATAATACGAGCGCTCATCCGAACCTTAATCCCACCACGCTCCCTAAAATAATCCTCTCAACCCCCTTCAGATTAAAGGCACGATATAGTGTGGAGGTATTTTTCTATTGACGTGAGAGTTAATTTTCAAACCTCCCTAATGACAAGGGTCTGCAAGCTACCTATTGATATCGTACTAAGTTATAGGGCCATTGTACTTGTTAATGAATATGCATGCTTAAACCAGTGTACTGTTGTTTATGTGCTTTTATTTTGGAGTGATGTGGCTACACTGTCTTTGGTTCACGTTATATTATGTATTCTTCACTAGTTAATGACAACCGATGGTGCATCACGTATTTATGGGGAAATTCGTAATCTATGCACGTATATTTTGTAGCAGAATTATAGGCTTTAATCGCAGAGCAGCTGACGCTCAAGAATTACTGTCAGGGTTATAATTACTCGCAGGGTACATGACAGAAAGACAGTTATGCTCAGGGCGCTGGCTTCTTCCATAGTGTTTCCAACTACTTTCCAGTAACCATCCCTTGATATCACAAGAACCGCCGCCCTCAGCACTAGACGTATCAGATTTCCGCCGGCGGTAAGGCAGTTAAGTAAACATTTTTGGAGTCTTCAGAATACTTTATAATGAATGATGGAGTAATAACCCACCACAGAGGTAAGCAAGGAAGTCTACCAGGGAATTTTAGCGCGTTTGAGGGATGCTGTGCGCAGAAAGAGACCTAAATTGTGAAAATAAACAGAACATGTTACATGATGACAATGCGCCGGCTCACGCCCCAGAAGCCTTTTTTGATGTTTCCCAAACTTGAAACCACGTTGAAAGGATGTCGTTTCCAAACCACAGAGAGGATTCAGGATAATGCGACAAGAGACCTGCGCGCCATCCCTGAAAGTGCGTTCCAGGACGATTTTCAAAAATGGAAGAAACTTTGGGAATGGTACATTGCAAATAGAGGGTACCACTTTGACGACAGTGCTTAAGATGTTGTACAATGAGCAATAAAGGTGTTACAGTACAATTAGGTATTTTTAACATATCTCGTATATATTTACCTGAATCTTGTTTACATTATGTGTCGCATGCATTCATCATGTGTTTCTCAATATATGACAGTGTTTTTGAAGCAATAGGCGTAAACATGCTTTATGTGTTGCTTTCTTTATGCTCAATGATCAGTCCCTATTCCTGCAATACTGGGTAAACGACTAACAAAAGAGAAGGCATGTATAATTCAGTTGGTTAAGTTGCGTGTATGGCTGAATGTAACAGGGTATAAGTGCAACGATACAATACCATGATTAGTGCTAGATACAGTTGCACTTAACTTCACTCCTTGTGTGAAAACTGCCAACACAAGGTATACATACTGCCGCTTATTTAATTCATGTTCTCCTGTCACTTGAAAAGTCAAGTGGTTTCTCTGATTGGAAAATACTCATATTGTCTTTGTTATCGCATGTGTATTTTGATTATCATCAATTTATTTGCATGTAACGACTTTCCAACAAACTCGACATGTGTGTGCACAAGCACCGCGTAACTGCATTGTATCCAGGACAGTTGCTATTAATGTGAAAGACGAAATAGAAAAGATTTTAAATAATATTGAAATATTTATTCATAGTATTTCTATGTTTTATCAATTTCGACTGCGTTTTGTTGAATACTCAAAGAGCTATACTGTTCCACAAAAAAGAGCCTTAAGTATCATTGTTAAAAGGTAGAAACGTATATAGTAACTGGGACGTTCTCATTAAAAGATTAGTATTTCTATTAACATCTTATACGTATAAGATAAGCTTTTAGTCATTTGGCCATATTGTCATTCTCGTTGTCAACTTAAATTACAAGGAGTCAAGTAGTGAAGTTGGTATAGTAGTATTTAGAATTCTGCAAGTTGAAGAGGAAATTGAAGTGTGACCACGTATGGCTATAATCCTTTAAATATATTCATTACGACATTGTTTCTAGACATAATAAATGTGTCATAGGAGTCAATTATGTACAATTTTGAAAATAATGGTAACCGTTTATAATACTAGGATTACATAAGTTGTAGTTTTGCATTACTTGTGATTGCTATTTGATTAGCAATCGTAAATTAATTCTGAGAAATTATTGCTTTTAAACTGAAGTGCAGCAATTAGGTGTGAATTTGCTTCCAAGAGCTATAGGACGATAACAACTTGTTCACATTAAACCCAAAGGGGTTTAGCGTGCTTATAGCGGTATATACTGTGCTTAATTAACATACAAGTGCCAAAACTGCTACATATTTATGTTGTATAAAACGCTAAATTCCCTTCCTTTTGCTGCATTTAGTATAGTCACGCATGTATTAGCCTAGAACAGTGGTCCTAATCGTTTAGACTGCCGGGATCACTGTAGAATAAATTTCTATGACGCCGACCCTAGTAGCCTATCGGGTAAAATTAACTTGCAAGACATGGGGTACGCCTTACACTATGCCTTACTTACAAGTTAGTGTTGTGAATGGGAATAGGATATACTGTAAGGGAACGAAAAGTAAGGTTACATCTAAACCTAACGAAACAATTGCACAATGTCAATACAATAAAGCGTTATTTTAGTAGTAGATTATGATACAAGGAGTAAAACAACTTTTAACACGTGTGGCATATACTATTTTTAAGACAGCGCTCGAAGTTGTAAAATATTATACTGATATATGAAACTAACAGAGATCACGTTTAGAATGCGCTTCTTGAAGAAAGAGAAATGGCGCTAAAAAGCGAAATGACAGGCTTTGATATTTTGTTGATTCGCTAGCAGTCATTTCCAGTGAAATTATTTTCCACGCGTTTTGCCTTACACCAGGCAATGAAGCGACTAATTGCAATATTATATTCATTTCTGTATTTTTAGGTAAGTATCTGCTTCTAGTGTTATTCTTTCTGCTGCTTCTGTAATTTCACCTGCCTCTTCTATTTCAGTCTTCTGAATGTATAGTTTCTGCCACTTAATCTTTATGTAGATTACAGTAGATAAAGAAATAACGTTTAGGACGAAAGCAGATGCATGCCAATATAACTTATAGGTTAACTCTACAACGAATTGCGATAAACTAATGCATTGTTAACAGATAGTCCGAGTGCCAAGAGAAATTACCCATGCAAAAAGACACAATAAAAGGTAAAACATGATCAAACCAAGTATAGTTATTAGAACATATGTAAATAGAAAGGGTAAATGCCATGTGATTGGACTTGAGACCAAAGTTGGTCAAAATGAAGATTATCGCACTAATGCGACAATCTAAAGCTTTTAGCTCGTGTGTTCTGTGTTAGAAGTTGTACTTTTAGGTCACGTTGTCTAAAAGGTTTTTAATACAACATAACTCAAAGGATTCTAAATTACCAACAAAACTTATATTGTCAAATCTTGGTCATACATAAAACTGCTTCCAAAGTTCAATAAATAGCAAACTATTTACAATTTAATGCCACACCTTTGAGTGCTTTTTTTTCCCTTTCTTTCTTTTGCAGTTTTATAATATTTGGTTCAATTAATGATAATTTCAGGCAAATATCGTTCTGCATTCAAATTTCTGCTGCTGCATTTTATTTTAATAGCTACCTAGGTGGAAAATACTGCTTTATAGATACACTACGTGATCAAATATATCCGGACACCCCACAAACATACTTTTTTCATCTTAGGTGCATTGTGCTGCCACCTACTGCCTGGTACTCATTATCCGCGACCTCAGTAGTCATTAGAAATCGTGAAACAGCAGAATGGGTCGCTCCGTGGAACTCACGGACTTCAAACGTGGTCAGCTGATTGGGTGTCACTTGTGTCAGAAGTCTGTAGGCCTGATTTCCAACTCCTAAACATCCCTGGGTCCACTATTTCTGATGTGATAGTGAAGTAGAAACGTGAAGGGACATGTACAGCACAAAAGCGTACAGGCCGACCTCGTCTGTTGACTGACAGAGAACCGCCGACATTTGAAGAGGGTCGTAAAGATTAATAGGCTATCCAAACCATCACACAGGAATTCTAAACTGCACCAGAATCCACTCCAAGTACTTTGACAATTAGGCGTGAGGTGAGAAACCTTGGATTACATGGTCGAGCGGCTGCTCATAAGCAACACATCACGCAGGAAAATTCCAAACGAAGCCTCGCTTGGTGTAAGAAGCGTCAACATTACACAATTGAACAGTGGAAAAACGTTGTGTGGAATGACGAATCAGGTACACGATGTGGCGATCCGATGGCAGGGTGTGGGGATGGCGAATCGGTGAACGTCATCTGCCAGCGTGTGTAGTGCCAAAAGTGAAATTCGGAGGTGATGGTGTTATGGTGTGGTCGGGTTTTTTTTCTGGAGGGGGCTTGCATCCCTTGTTGTTTTGCGTGGCTCGATTACAGGTGGATACATTGATATTTTAAGCACCTTCTTGCTTCTTACTGTTGAAGAGCAATTCGGGGATGGCGATTGCATCTTTCAACACGATCAAGCACCTGTTCATACTGCACGGGCAGTGGCGGAGTGGTTACACGACAATAACGTCCCTGTAATGGACTGGCCTGCACAGAGTTCTGACCTGAATCCTATAGAACACTTTTGGGATGTTTTGGAACGCCGACTTCGTGCCAGGCCTCACCGACCTACATCGATACCTCTCCTCAATTACGCACTCCGTAAAGAATGGGCTGCCATTCCCCAAGAAATATTCCAGCACCTGATTGAAAGTATGCCTGCGAGAGTGAACGCTGTCATTAACGCTAAGGGTGGGCCAACACCATATTGACTTACAGCATTACCAATGGAGAGCGCCACGAACTTGTACGTCATTTTCAGCCAGGTGTCCGGATACTTTTGATCACGTATTTTATGTAAAGTTGAGAAATGCAGAAATTTTAATTTTGCTTTCTCAACAATATTTGGAATTCAGCAAGAGGTACTACGGTAGCGCTTGGTTTTCAAACGCGACTTTTAGTTCGCTGTGAGATATATAAATGGGGATGTCACATTCTGCTGACTTTGAGCTGGATGTTATTTTATTCGCGCTCAACGCATTCTGTACTCGTTTGAAGTCATGAACCACCTCTTGGGTGTCGCAAAATAATGTGCCAACAAGCCTTAGAATGCTTCGAGATGCCCCTGAATATTTCTCTTATTTTTCTCTTCAAAATTGATTTTATTTTCATTCAGGAAACTGTTTGTAAAACGAAAACCCCCCATTTCTTCCTTTTTCAGACACTCCAACCATTACATAGGGTGCCTCTTAAAAGAAGAGTCCTTGATGTTTACATAAAAAAACTGTTTCTGTTATATCTTGTAATGTCAGATTGATGTTAATTTTGTCAACTAATGTCGGTCAAATACACCAATTTACACACCCAGTCTTATCATTTAAAACGTCGTCAATGGAACGTGTTAATCAAAGAAAAATTGCTACCTCTGCACATAGCTTCATCAAACGTCTTACTTCAATGTGAAATACTAAGGACTGATGGTGGCTGCTGATATCTTCACAATTGCTTTGAAAATCTCTCGAGTTCCTATACTTTAATGTTTTATTGCATTATTCTACAATTTCATAAGTTAAGAAGACATTTTCCCCGAGGCTAGCGCAGGTCTATAAAGAAATGACCGCTACTACACTTTTTAGCCTTTCTAATTTTGAAAACGGCTCCAGCATTGTGATCCATGAGGCGGTATTTACGACTGCATAAAAAGTAGTAGTTAAACATTGTCTATATACAAGTTATTATTAATTTTCATATTATGCTGTGTTTATTTATTATTTTACAGTTTTAGCCCTACCATATTTGTTTAATATATCATTTCAAGTCCTATACAGTGAAACCAGTTTTAAAGTTTTGTAAAGGTTGATTAATAAACATCGCCGATATTAAGCTTCGTGTATGCAAGATTTTCAAGAAAACATGTGGTGACCGTTCGAAGTTCTATTGTTCGCTTCGATTCGTGCGAGGGTGGAATGTGCGGGTGTCTTTTTATTGTCCTGGAGTTCCCGTAATTAAGATGTAGTTTGTGATTTTTAAACAACTTTAGAAATGCCGTTTGCTGTTAAAAAGTTTAAGTGGCGCCTAATCGAGTGTAAGTCAGCCTAAACATGAGATAAAGGACCCAATAATAAACCATTAGTGTTTGGTCGCGTGTAGATTTTAAGAACATTTCTCTGGTAAGGCATATACGACTAAATTGTCCAGTTGGCTAGTCGTTCAAGCCAGGGATGTTGCTAGAATATACAGCGATTTCTATAAGTTTGTTCATCGTAAAGTATTATTACTAATATATCGTCGCCTAAGTAATTTCATTAGTGCATCGAAGAGTTAACGGTTCAATTCTGGCATAAGACGTTACAGTGTCGATGCTAATACCGGCGTCAGTAGTGTTACCGCTCTTCAGACCGTAATATGTTTACGTGGTAATAGATTACCTGACGAGATACTGTTCTGTGTGCGAGTGATAAGTGCGGGAAAACAAACGTTAAACATAAGGAATCTTGCAAAAAGCATTGTGCAACTGTCGGCGACTTGAAACTACGTGTGGGTGTGATGGTTACTCAGCACTTCATCCTACCCGACATCCTATTTCCTTCTTCCGTTAAGATACCATTTACAGCATTCACACGCTACAAGACAGCCCTGGAAACAACCTTCCATTGTCTTCGAAACTCGAGATCAGCGAGAGGGCGGTCATCTCCATGGTGGGCACGGGAATCAGGTAGGGATCCGGCATTAACTTTACCTACACTCACCATCGCACGGCAACAATGTCGGAAACCCATAAACCTGCCACTGCTGTTAAATAAATTGAGTTTTATTTATGGACGCTCTTTAACTACTATGGTTCTTAGCGTCCCATTCTATATTGGGCGTGAAAAACAGGTAATTTTGCTCAGAGGCCTCTTTATCAGGCTTGAGGTTCTTTTACGTGCCGTAAATCTACGACACGGGACCACCGCTTTTACTTCCCTTCCGAAGGAAGCCATGTTAAGGATTTTTACGCCCGAAAAAATCCATGCCGCACCATAAATGCATATATTTGCACAGATTTCCCACGGCATCTCATTTGATGTGAATATTGAACCAAAAGTTTAAATGTTTCAACCCCTATGTCCTCTTTCGTACTCAGTAGAGAACAAACTCCTCCTGATAGCTTTGTAGATAAACATAACAAACACATCCCGTTAAAAGCGTGAAACAATAGACGTCAGTCATTTCGTCCACCTGTAGAGCGAATCTGGCACGACCTGATGCAAATGATAAGACTGTCTTTCACATCAGCAGCAATGTCACGGATTTATTTGCAGTGGTGTTATGAATCGACAAGGCAATATTGCAGACTAATTTAACTGCTTTTTACTTTCTCTACTACGTATAGTAAGTAGGGGAAGTATTGTATTCCACCCAAAAATTCGATACCAAGTTTTCACCGGAAATACATGTTTTGAGACCCCCTGAATCCAATTTTTTTTTTTTTGGAAACATGTCCGTGTGTGTCTGTCTGTGTGTCTGTGTCTGTGTCTGTGAACAGCATAACTAAGAAACGAACAGTCGGATAAACACCAAACTTGGTATTTAGGTTCAGTATCTTCCAGAGATGCGACACGAAGGTTTTCAAGAAAATCCCCCCACCCCAGATTACCCTTTACATGGAAAATTTTTCGAAAATTTTAACTTTTTCAAAAATGGCTCTAACGATTTTGATTAAAATATCATATGTTTAAGATATTTTCATGACAAATAAAATGTATATCTTGAATTTTCTGGGAATATCTCCAAAAGTATTCTTCATTGTGAACGACTTTTGCATAACTGGTAAACCATAAGAGATAGACAAAATTTTACTACACAAAAATTGTAGATCGCGTTAAAATACACAATTTATGTCATATACATTTTTTTTTAATGAACCATTTTCGACATATTGTTTGGTATTCCCTTAAATTTTCCAATACTTATATTTTTTCTCAAATTTGTTATTCATTCTTTTTATGTCCTGGATATGCAAAGAGAATGGAATGCGCCACATAGCAACCAGCGCTTAAAATATTTGACTATCGCTTAAATCCTACCAATTCCCCTTGCATCTACAAGAAAATTAGCAATAAGATTAACATCTCGATTAACATGAAGCATGTGGAGAATAAGCGTTTGTAAAAATAGTTTGTACAAGAGTGGAGAAAGTCATGAGAGTGTAACACATAAGATTTTTTTTCAAGCAAACACTTATAGCAACGATTGTACAAGGTTTATTGAGAGTCTCTACAATGGCCTGTGCTTCACCAGGTCGGTCTACACGTTACTGCGTAGGAAGTGTTCAGCATTCATTATTTGTTTTAGCATGTGCAGTTATAATTTTGTGATGCCAAAATTTCATTACTCTTCCTCTTTAAAAAAACAAACGGTTTATCTTTGAAATGCGGATAGTTTCCGTTGAAATGACGCTGGAGTTTAGTAGAAAACTGGAGAAAGTTGGTCAATAAATTTCCGCAAATCACCCAGGGAGGCCAACCATCAGTTATTTCTGTGAACTCAATATTCAGGTAGCTTGCTGAGTATTTTTGGTTTTATTGGCAGGTCTTAGCTCCACTACCCCAATTCTATCTCGTTTTGCAAGCAATTTTTACTTTCTCTACTACGACTAGTAAGTAGGGGAAGTATTGCATTCCACCCAAAACTTCGATACCGAGATTTCACCGGAAATACATGTTTTGAGGTACAATGAATGCATATAAAGCATTTTTGGAAACATGTCCATGTGTGTCTGTGAACAGCATAACTCATAAACGAACAGTCGGATAAACACCAAACTTGATATTTAGGTTCAGTATCTTCCAGGGATGGAACACGAAGGTTTTCAAGAAAATCCTCCACCCCAAATTACCCTTTACGTGCAAAATTTTTCAAAAAGTTTTATTTTTTCAAAAATGGTTCTAACGATTTTGATTAAAATATTATATATTTAAGATACTTTCATGACAAATAAAATGTATATCCTGAATTTTCTGGGAATGTCTCCAAAAGTATTCTTCATTGTGAACGACTTTTGCATAACTGGTAAACCATAAGAGATAGACAAAATTTTACTACACACAAAATGTAGATCGCTTTAAAATACACAATTTATGGCATATACATTTTTTGTTGTTGAATGAACCATTTTCGAGATATTGCTTGTTATTCCCTTAAATTTTCCAATACTTACACTTTTTCTCAAATGGGAATTCGTTATTGATTTTTTCTTGTCCCGGTAATGCAAAGAGAGTGGAATACTCCACATAGCAACCAGCTCTTAAAATATTTGACTATCGCTTAAGGTCTACCAATTCCTCTTGCATCTACAAGAAAATTAGCAATAAGATTAACATCTCGATATCTCGATTAACATGAAGCATATCACCCATGCCAATAGCGGGACTCGAAACCGCGACTCTCAGCTTGGCGGAGCGCCGGAGCTATACATTACAGCTACCACGGTTACGAGGGCGGGCAGCAATGATGAAGGTTGTACAGCTGTCTCAGAAGGTGTTTCTTTTATGGAAAGCTCTTGTGGCAAAAAGGTATGTTAATAAATAACGCTAGAGTGCATTGCTTTTTTTTTCGATGACTCATAGGCCAAGTAATGGAGCCAACGGATGTTTTACCATCCTTTTCAAATGTGTCGTTCTTTTTCTTCAAAGTACCTGTTTGAAGCCAGCGATCATGGTTAAGGAAGATAGACAGGAATATGATTATTATCAACTTTACTTTTCATTACTCATAATTCAAAATAAAGCATAAATAGGTTTTTCCTTAAAAAACTTATCGTTTAAAAATAAGCCCTTGTAATCTAAAATGAGTTCTTTTATCAATTAAAATGAGCTTTTATATAAGAAATTTGCATGTATTATTAAATATATTAAAATTACACTTAATTGTTTAATGCTAACTTAAATAACTATTTAGGGAGAAAGCTAAGCTGTAATATTGGGAAGGAAGATAACTATGCATGATGCTTTTGCAAATTTTAAAAATTTTAACTATCAACCTACTTAAATTCTCAAGAAATAAATAACGAAGAAACAATCTTTGAAGTAGTTTTAATATAAATTAAAGTTAGTTATTTCCTACTTATCTAGTTGAACACCAATGAGATCACCCGAATCAATTAATAATGTAACATCCAATAATGTAATTATGACATAATTAAATGGGATTTTGAGAATTTGTAAGTCAGGAATTGAATTGAAGAAAAATATCATTTGGGCTAATTTTGATAAATTAACATTGAAATAACATCAATGTGAAATTAAAGTTGCACGTGTAAAGGGTTAGTAGTGAGATATAAAGAAAGGATATAAATTTTTAGGTTATTTGGAATTAATATAGATTCAGGCAAAACACAAAAATAGAACAAGCTAATGCAGGCTAAGGCAAAACTGAGAAAAAACTGAAATTTATACTGTTGTAAAACTGGCATGATAAAAACAAAATACATAAATTAAACATACGTTTTGCAAGTTAGGAATGAATAAAATGTTGAATAAAAGCATAGAACGTACGTACCTGCTCTGTCATACATATTCTCCTGTCACTTAGAATTAAATTGTGCTTATAAAAATATCTCTCAGTATGATACCTTGGGCAAACTCATGACTTTTAACAGCCAATGGCATGTGCTGGCAGACAGTCTTAAATGTTGGCTTTTCTGCATAATGTTTACCAGTTGGTAATTAAAATATTTATTCCCTCAACAAAATCATCCATTTTAAGACTCCTAAAATAACATCTTTTTTTACTTTCAATTAAACGTTACAAATCCATTGATAATACTCGAACAGAGGTGAGACGATTTAAAGGTTTACCAACCTCTTTGAAGAATAACTTTCCCGCAATTCTTTCATTTGATAGCTCAAATTTTATTGCACTTTACTCCATAAACATGCTTTTAATTTTGAATTTTACACTTTTACTCGAAAAATTTCATCAAATGTTCATTGTATCTGTGGATAACCATACTCCAGCATACATGTTTAGTACAGTCCATAACTTAACAACTTATGTGCCCCTATAACTCGGTAATTAATTTATTAACTGTGATTGAGATCGAAGTCCCAAGTTTAGCCTGACACTTAACTTCAAAATAATTACATTTGTCCTTAGGGTCACAACTGTGATTGTTTCCCTACGCCAAAAAAGTTAGATTTAAAACGATCTTAAACTAACTTACTTTAAATCTCATAACAAAGTCAGTAAAAGCTATTATTCATAAGTTCACTGAATAACGGAAACTGCTCTTTTTATATTACTTTTCCACATACCAGAACGGTGATCAGTGCGTCATAATCCCAAGGTCATATAAGCTCCTAATTTCTCAGAAGGGAAGAAGAAAAAAGATTTACTCTATTTTTAAACATTCTTGAATTAAGCATTTATATAGCATTTTAGTACAATGTTTGCATTTCGCATATTATCACACTTTCGAAACATTATTAAAACGTGGTTTACGGACTTCAACATTGAAAATACAGAGGGGTACAAAATAATGCATACACTATTTCATCACCAGTAACTTTGTAATAAATTGAGATACAAGGTTAAAATTTGATGAAGTTGTAGCTTAATGTTCAGCATACTGAAATCATGTGAGGTGTTCGAAGTGGCCACCATCAGCAGCCAAACATAGTCAATGCCGCCATACAGTGTCGCAAACAATCTGGTGTTGCATGTCCAGTGGAATCGCTGCATATGATAATTCAATGCTTTCGTGTACTGCAGCCAGTGTAAGAGACATTGCCCAATACCCAACATTCTTTAGGAACATTCAGTGGTAAATGCATAGAGGTATTAGGTCTGGAGACCACGCTGGATACTCGACAGTGCCTCTTAAGCCTATCTATCGTCCAGGGAAAGTTTCATCAAGGCACCCTCTGACATATTGATGGAAGTGAGTTGTAGCACCATCTTGTGGCAGATAAAGCCCGTTGTCCGCATACACCTCTCACATCGCAAGTAAAATCGATATTTGTAGCCTTTTTAGATAAACTGCTTCGGTAATGGTCAAATCAACCCCGAACTCATACCACATATTAAGCCCCAGTAAATTCACGGCTTTGTCCATGTGGGGCCCAGCACACGTAACTGCGTTGGTTTACAGTTCTTTCGGTTCAAACTCTGCCTCATCTGAAAAAACAATCTGCAGAAGCTCCATTCTCGCGCACCATGTTTTCGAATCACGGGCAGTACTCAATTCATCGATCTGGGTCATCCTCATTCATTGCATGCAACAATCTCGGAATGTAATCTTCCACTTTTGATGCACATCTTCACCAAATTTCAGACTTCTTTCTCAAATCATTACAAAGTTGTTGAAGATCAAACAGTATATATATATATATATGTATATATATACATTTTTTTGAACCCCTCTGCAAAGAGTACAGCCTTTATGATCATGTCATGCTATATAAAACGCACCGCCCCTAACAATGATATTACTTCTAATACTCAAACACACAGAAAACTCGCGGAACAATGGCTAACAAATCACAATGTTATCGCTATGAATGTTCACTGTTAAGTGCGAGGCGTGTTTTTAAAGTACCGTTTTAATATTTTGCTGCTGCAGCGCTGCACTCGCGATTTAGAACATGCGCGATCATTTCCTCCATTCAGTAAGAAGCCAGACGCAGCTGTGAACGATTTTCACTTTGTGTTTTCCTGTTATTAGAGCGTTTGGAAATGTTCAAAACAATCGAATAACCCACCGACTGTGAAGTCAGATCAGTGATTCGTTTTTTGAATGCGAGAAATGTTCCGCCAGCAAACATTCATCGCCAATTGTATGAGGTTTATGGGGAAACAATAACGAGTGATAATGACCGGCTACACACAGGCAAATAAGCTCAACATCTGACCGTATCATATGGTCGGGAACAGTTCGACCAGCCTCTCTAAAGTCCGGATTTGCCACCAAGCGATTAGCTTCTGTTTCTTCATCTGGAGAAATTCCTGGGTGGAAAACATTTTAACGACGATGATGTGAAACAAGAAGTATAGATTCGGCTTTCAGCACAGGCGTCATCATTCTTTGACGAAGTTATAAAAAACCCGTTTCCGGTTACCAGTACCAGAATAACGGCGGTGACTATTGTAGAAGTAGTGTAGGGTGTAAGGTAATGGATGATTTTAAATTATTTGGAAAATTATGTACTGTCATATTTTAAAAGCCTTATGTGTATTTACTTCAAAAACACGCCTCATAACTCAAAAGCTAGTAGTAATTTCTATTTACTTGCGGATATGTTTGAGAACTTACGAGCGGATTCTACACATTCTTGATGTCTCAGCACTTAACGAGAAACTTCCCGAATATGAAGCATGGTGCTAGTAGTAGTGGAGCTAGTGCCACTAGAATGCCAAGTGTCGCCTGCTAGAGGAGACGCGAAATTCAACATGACAAATTTTCTCTCAGAACGTAATTCCTAATCTGAGTATTTCCATTCCACTTTTTTAAGATTATTATCAAATTAAATTATGATGTCTTTGGCTTTCATGAAGCATCCACGGAGCCTTTGGTAGGTGCATGCGGAGCCCTATAGGCTCCGTGCAGTGTAGCTTGGGAACTGCTCGCTTAGAGACAGGCCGGATAAGACTCTTAGTCGACATCTGGAGGTCAGAAATAGACCCTAGTCTAAGTCCTAACAGAAACATACTTCAGTAGAGAAGTAAGAATAGGTTATACACTTAGCTTTCCATTGATATAGTAATTCTATAATACGCAAACTCTTAAATATAGCACAGCATTAATTTTTAGATGCGTTTATTTGTGGCCGAAATAATGCGGTAATATTTATTATAAAGCATATTTTGCAAAGTTGGCGCTCTATACAAACTGGTGTTAATTTTGTACAGATTTCAGTGAAATTGGTAATTGGTAATTTTAACACCTTATGCATATAAAATGCATTAATTTTATACGGATTTTAATCAAATTCGAAATATAACCACAAAAAGATTTCCTCAAACCCTTATGTATATAACTTCAGTTCTTTGTGTAGCGTTTCCTGAGTGTTTTCATGCAAATATATGGTCATACGCAAAAATAAAAAATGCAAACAAGAACTCTGCAGTAACGCATATACTCTATTCACATTATACGAATCACGTAAATCACAGATATTACAACGTATGTGTGTGTATCGTCGTGTCGGGCACATTATTGCTGTATATAATATTGCTGAGCTAATTGTTGTGTTTGTGTGTTAAGTTTTTGTCCGGCGCGACAATGCCATCTTCCTAGTTGGGGGGGCTGAAGGCAAGTCGAGGGAATAGCCTCTTTGTGTGTGGCTTGGCTTTACTTGTAACCAGGAGTCTAACGTAGGTCTTCAAAGGGAATGGTTGCGTGTGCGTGATGGGTGTGTATGCGTGGGGCATCTCCCCCAGTGTTCTTCTGTAAACTTTTGTGTATAACGTAGGGCACCTTGTTTATTAGAATAAATCAGAGGTAAATGTAAATTTATGTATTTTTTAATGTTCTAAATATCCCACGCCCTCTTAGTTTTGTACAGCAGGTTTCTGGTATCTCTCGTGTACCTCTGAGTTATGTCCCCCAGTGCTTATGCCGGGGTAACTAAATTTAATATTTTAGCTGCAAACCTTTCGGCCTCACTCTGGTGTATAAGAATATTAAGCTATGGAAAATATTATTGAAGGCACGCGCACGCACACACACATATGCCAGATGAGTCAGCTGTCCCTATAGATTCCATTTTACGTAACTCGCAATTTATATTCTAACTTGAAAACATCGGGCCCCTTGGTATCTAAGGAAATTCTGTAACATGGATATCTTTGGTTTCACACTTAGTGAGATGACTAATATGGCAGGTGCTATAGTATCGCTTTTAATGCCTTTATAAGTCACAGCTGACCCAAGGAAAGATTTTCGCAACTGATAATGTTTACTGTGATAAGCACACGCTTCATATTATGTTAACTTGGTTAACAAACCCTCGTGGTTTTAGATAGCTCAGTTGGTAGAAGTGTGTAGTCATGAAGCATCTTATTACAGTAAAGGTCATTCGAGTCAGGTTGATGATTTTATGTCCTTAATGTACTGTAATACTGATAAATAATATTGGTTTAAGTTAATATTATGTTTCACATTGTTAATATAGTTTTCATTTGCATTTTTTTTATTTTTATTTGAGTTTATTATTGTTTAGTATTTCTTTTTGGTAAATTAAAGTTAGGCAAGTGTTTAAACGCAACATATGTATGTACCTAGGTATATTTGATGTTAAGGAATAAGGATTCTTCACATTTGCTCTCAGAAAATAAGCAAATTACATATCACATAATATACAGTATGAAAGTTGTAATAGTGGAGTTGGAATTAATTGTTCTTCCATACAAGCCGTGTGTTGGACAAGGTTGGAAAGTAGAATCAGACGACTGAAAAATTGAACGCCATCGCCGGGATTTGAATCACGGATCTTCCGGTCTCCGTCCGGTTACTCTAACCACTAAGCTACCATGGCATCATCCGGTGCGACATTAAATTCCCCAACTGATTCACATTTTCCCGGTAAACCACGAGGAGATCTCAAATTGTATACCCCAATGGCGACTGACAATGGTGCAAGTGCTTAGTTCCAAAATGCATAATTTCGACCACTATTAGGTCAATTAATGGAATTAATTGCTCTTACAAACAAGCCGTGTGTTGGACAAGGTTGCGAGGACAGAATCAGGCGACTGAAAAAAATGCGAATCAGTTGGAGAATTTAATGTTGTACCGGCATATTGCGTTGGTACTCAGTGGTTAAGAGTTACCGAAATAAGACCGGGAAATCCTGGTTCAAATCCCGGCGATGGCAGTAAATTTTTCAGTCGTCTGATTCTACCTTTTCAATAGTAGAGTTCTTTGATGCAGTGCACAGACATGTATTTTGTAATAAATATCACCACCTGTTTGTATGTTATGGGGGTCTTGAAAAGACCCTTTTGTAACAAAGTTCCACTTGTTTGAAATCACTGGTGATTACCAATGCTCGGACACAACACTTTTAACGAAGCAAATACTCAATCTATGTCCTTGTTGGTTAATTCACACGTGAGCACGCTGTTGCGTGGAAATTCTAGCTCAGTGTAACATGACGGTTGTGATGGATCTACAGGCCACAGTAATGTGTTGTCAAAGGCTCTCTGAATGTTCTTGTTCCTCTGCATAAACCTGTTGCTTTAAGTAACCCCAGAGAAAGAAGTCCAGAGGCGTTAGCTCAGGTGATCTGGCTGTCCAGGAGACTGGTCCTTGTCTTCCTATACAATGACCAGAATGTGCCTGCCGCATTAGATGATTGCAGACATCATCGACCTGTGCGGTGAAGCACCATCGTGTTGAAACCACATCATTAATTGCAAGGTATATTTTCTTGTAGCAAGTGGAGTTCATTACGAAGTTCAAGGTAGCGTGCTCCTGTTAAATATCCCTGGAACAAAACTGGTTCAATAAGAATTTTGCTCAAGATTCACACAAGAGATTCACTCCCCACTGCTCTTGGAAGACTACCCCCTTACCCGATGAAGATTATCAACACTCCAATAATGCACGTTGTAGCGATTTACGGTCCCGTAGTTGTGGAACCTTGATTCATCCAAAACAGAATTCTGGGACGAACCCCATATCATTTGACACTCAGCCTAGTATCCATTCACAGAAGTACATCAGAGCTTTGAAATTTCTTCCGTGTAGTGTTTATATAGATGCAAATGATATGTATGAATTTTATTGGCTCGCAGTACTCGCACCACAGAAGAATGATCAATGTTTACTCTTCTGCAATTGCCCTTGCATAGTATGCGGATTGTTCCGTATGGAATTCAAAACAGCTTCCGGATTAACACCGGATGTTACTGGCGCATCTCTCAAGGCATCGTTGCAAGTAACGATGCTGCACACAGACGTCTTTCAACATCCTGGAAAGTGTTTGGTTTGATTTCCGTCTACTTGAATATCCCCCTGAGGCTGTTGCACCTTCTCTCGCCTCTCCGTAAATGAGTATGTCAATGTACTCGCCTGTTAAATACATAGCAATGAGACTGTATGCTGTCACAACTGCACACGCATGAGGAGTGAAGACAGTCGACATTCAGAACATCACTTTGCGCTGTCAGGAAGTGTATAAAGTCACAGTTTGTGTTTAGGTTATTACACTCATTCCATTGTAAAATTTATAAAATTAACAACTATTTGTATCATAATTTCGTTAAAAACTCGGAGATTCCAAAACTTCATTATGCAAGCGTTAATGAGAACAACAAAAAAAAACTACATGAAAAACGGGAAGATCGAAACCCTGTTACTAGCGACTAAGGCATACCAGTATAACTCCACTTGCCCACTTGGACGCTTAGTTGAAAGAATCTTTGGTCTTAAACCTTAGCTCCTATCTGCCAGACGCCACGCAGATGCCTCCTCACTACTTTACTTGCATGTTATAACCTTTAAGAGTGTTTTAATTTGTTGGATGCCTACTGTGATTATTGAACTTGCATAAGTTATTATGTGTATTATTGGAGATATACGAGACATAGTTTACCCCAAAATTCAAATAAAGCGTTATTTAATAGTCTGCGTGTCTTGATTGTTTGGCGTATATTGTGAATATAGGGGCGCCTACAATTTGTGAAACCTATCCCGTCTCTAATTACAAAATTCGGCCATTTTCTTTTTAGCTGATTTTGATAGTGGACTGATATGACCGGTCCACTTTATCAGAGGCATTTTCTGAATTCCGTGGCTATGTATACTGCAATGTAAAAGTT
This sequence comes from Deroplatys truncata, assembly GCA_030765065.1. Lineage (NCBI taxonomy): Eukaryota > Metazoa > Arthropoda > Insecta > Mantodea > Mantidae > Deroplatys > Deroplatys truncata. The sequence continues at coordinate 28,585,266 of CM060976.1, read as the reverse complement.
TGTAAAATCGTCTAGAAACCCGCAATCCGCTCTCAGCAAAGAAGTCATATGTTTTTGAGTTGTACTTCAGTTAGGAGTACTTTGTGTCCTTTAAAACGCTTTTCCTCCAAATTTTAGGTTTTCATCTACCCAAAAAAGTCAAGTTAGAGCAGTTGGTAAGCGGAAAAAATGGACTTAAAGCACAATTTAGCTTGAAAGGTGGCCTATCTTCCAAAGACAGAAGGAGTGGCTGACACACTTGGTAGGTATATACACCGCGTGAGTCCTCTCATCCTGCGGATTGGTAACTATGCATCCTTGCATTTTACAGACGATGAGAAATGCAGGTGCTGACACCGCATTCACCAGTTCGCTGATTAGGGCTATGGTGGTGCTTGTTCAAATCAGCTTGTGGAAAAATGAATCATTTTATTTATTTCCTGCATTTATTTATGATGTTCATTAAAACATGTTCTAACAAGCAACAATCTGTGTTTTACTGAAATTCACATAATTAACCAATTAAGTGAAACGACACTTCCATGCCTATCTATCAGTTCTCGTTAAATTTACTAAACATAAAAAGTACCTTCAAGTGGCGGGATTTGCACCTGGGACCTTCACCACTTAAGGCCAACGCGCACACTATTGCACTACGACTGTAAGTCATTGCACACAACGCGGTGCAAAGCAGTCATTTCGGCCAAAATTGATACAACACGATGCAGTTTACAGTGTTTATTGCATAGTCTGTACAACGCAGGGCCTGCATAACTTCTCAATCCGCAGGATGAGAAGACTCACCCAGTATATAGAGTGAACAAAAGGTATGTAATCTTGGTCATAATTTTTAAATGAATCAATAAAGTTAAATGCAGAGCTTTTTGTTTCTCATGGTAGGTAGAGGCCGTACAGACAGCATAAGGGGCAGCGCTCCAATGGGCCCCAAGTGAGGTGAAGGGGTGAATATCAGAATTTTAAATGGAAGCATGGTATAAATTTGAGATGCTCTGATATTCCTTAATAAAATATGAAAGTTTTGTTTAAAACATTTTTTCTAAAACTAAAAATTGAGAATTTATAGGGTATTCAAATTTTATTTAACTTAGTTAATCACGTTTATTCTCTGAGACTGTAATTATTGGAAAATCAAACAGGCCTGGTAGATATACAACAATGGGTTTATTTGTTTTCAAACAAATCATTCTTCATTGAAATATTATATATCACAGCATATCTCACTCAAAGGTAAGGTATATAAGTATTAATGGTGGTTAGTTTTGGCGTTAGGAAGAGGACTCAAAACGAGGTGCGTGATTTATTTAGTGACTTGAATCCAACCAAAAGCGTAATTCAGTCCATGGTGTCAAAAAATTGTAAAGTAGTACAACGACACGGGAAGTGTGAAGAATAAGGTTAAATCTGGAATACCAAAATCTGCTACGAGTGAAGAAAATGCCCTTAAATCGTTATTGTCTGCCCAAGAAGATCCACGCACACCCACAAGACAATTGGCAAGGGATTACAATGTAAGTTAAACATCTGTTTGTAATTTAATGAACTTAGTGAAATGGCATCCATATAAGATACAACTATTTCAGGAGATAAGTGAAGTGGTTTGATCGAAGAAATTAATTTCGTGAAACTCTAATGGAGCTGTCAGACTAAAATTTAGAATTTGTAAGACACATCATATTTTCAGATGAGACAATCTTTTGTCCTAATGGCACAATATACCCCATAATTGTCATTGTTGGCCTGCAATTCCAGGTGAGAATAACATGCTCAATGAAGAAATATGGTACTAACAACATGGTGCCCCAGCACATTTTGGAAGATATGTGACTGATTTCCTGAATACAATGTTTCCTGGATTGGGAGAAGAGAACATATTGAGTGACCACCTGGATCTACAGATGTCAATCCATTAGATTTTTATTTTTTTTTTATTTTTATTCAAGAGCTACTTGAAATTTAAAGTGTGCCGCAATAGACCAAGCAATTTTTTAGGTATAAAACAAAGGATCAGAAATGAGATGCATCTGATTAGTCCAAAAACTGTGCGAAAGGCATTAAACAATTTCCGTGACAAACTGGACCACCTTTTGGAAGTGAATGGCGCCAACTTTGAACATTTGTTGTGAAACGAGTAATTCCTAAATTTCGTGGTTATCTAACAAAAACATTAATAAAACAATCAGATGAGTAAATCAAAACAATAATCATTGTGTCATAATTATAGAAATAAAACTTAATATTCTTATACAGAATTCATAGATATAGATACATTTCTTAACTACAAAATCTTTTATTACGGTAGTGAATTATGATAGGATGGATGGCGTGTAGTCAGATGGCTATCTTGGACACATCGTTTAACATTTTGGAGACAAAATCTTTGTTGGGAAAGATAAACATGTGCACAAGTTTCGCTAACTCAATTTGTGTTTGCCCAAAGTGAAGAAGAGGGAAAGGTTTCACTTAGTCAATAACATGTTTATGTGTCAGGATACTGAAGTAACCCACGCAATATGGAAACATTTTCTTATCGAGATAAAACAGTGTAATTTTTACTTTCTCTACTACGTATAGTAACTAGGGGAAGTATTGTATTCCACCCAAAAATTCGATACCGAGATTTCACCGGAAATACATGTGTTGAGACCCCCTGAATCCAAAAAAAGCATTTTTGGAAACATGTCCGTGTGTGTCTGTGTGTCTGTGTGTCTGTGTGTCTGTCTGTGTGTGTCTGTCTGTGAACAGCATAACTCAGAAACGAACAGTCGGATAAACACCAAACTTGGTATTTAGGTTCAGTATCTTCCAAGGATGCGACACGAAGGTTTTCAAGAAAATCCCCCACCCCAGAGTACCCTTTACATGGAAGATTTTTCGAAAATTTTAATTTTCTCAAAAATGGCTCTAACGATTTTGATTAAAATATCATATGTTTCAGATATTTTTATGACAAATAAAATGTATATCTTGAATTTCCTGGGAATGTCTCCAAAAGTATTCTTTATTTTGTCTTGGTAATACAAAGAGAATGGAATACTCCACATAGCAACCAGCTCTTAAACGCAATAAGATTAACATCTCGATATCTCAATTAACATGAAGCATATGGAGAATAAGCGTTTGTAAAAATAGTTTGTACAAGAGTAGAGAAAGTCATGTGAAAGGGACACATCAGATTTTTTTTATTTAACTCAGAACGATGACATGAATCAATATATTATGTATAAACATTTTGGAAGACTTGTTTAAATGACTATAAGCATACGGTGTTATTACAAGTATTAATACCTACCCTCTTTGTTGGAGTGTTTTGTAACTCTTTTACCTGCCACCCTCCCTCGAGAATACCTAGAGACCGAGCGAGTGGCACATACTTCCGGACGTACTTGTATTGCATCCTTCGCTGACAAAAAATCGTAATTATGTATGTTTTAATAGCCAAATTTAAGACGAAATATGGTAATTGTGTTCTTATATTTTAGTTATTGAATATCAATTATATCCTTTCTATCTTGTGCACAACTGGAACTTTTGTCTTTTTTTGTCCATCCTGCTTGAAAGCTAAAATGGTAGATAATGTTTAATGTTATATGAAGGATTTAGTTGAATGGCAGCTTTGTGTGTTCAGAAATGGCACAGTAGCTTTGCAATAAGTAGCCTCCCCCTATTCTTAATCCTGCATCCTCCACCACCAATTTCCCCGCATGTTGGGCTGTGCTTTGAGCAGTAGTAATACAAATTGCCAATTTGGAAATGGAAAGTTCAAGGAACTTAATTGCATCCTCTACGGAATCTGTGCGTGGAGGGGGTTAGATGGATTCTATAACATTAGGGGCGGATACAAGGAAGGGGATGGTGGCCTACTTGAAGTAACAGGGTATTTCCGGGAGAGAGGGAGATCGGGGGTCCACTAATATTAAGGGGCTTATCCCCAGCCATATCCGTGTGTAGCTGTGTTTTTCATCTGAAGCCAATCGATATGCTAAAGGTAGAATCTTTTATATTGAAAAGATTTAACAAGCTTTTCTTTATGATCTACATTTGGGCAGTACTGCTTTTGCTGCTCCTTTTCATTTGTTATCCTAGTGAATTTTGTTTTATTCTGTCATTCTTTCATTAAATATTTGGTAGTGGAAGGAATACATTAACTAATAAGACGTCTGATGCAGCAATAATCCTTCAAAATCGTTAACCAAATCTTGAAATTACAAAGGGGGTGGGCAACAGTAGGACGAAAGGGACGTGTTTTTCCTTTTATTCTCCTCTTCTAGTTCTTCTCTCTGCACGCATTTCCCTTTAGGTCTTTTTCTTAAGTTTTGCGATATATCTGCTGAAGTATCATTTCCGAAACCTCAGCTGCACTCAGGATAACGATAAAAATTGAAAAACCTCAGGCAATAGTTTAACATTACATTTACTGAGAATTAAAATATTTAAAACAAACACAGGAAGAAGTAGGAATATATTGTGAAGAATTTTTTTAACTTTTTTATATCTGTATTATGTTGTGAATTGAAGCATATAAAAGCTTTAATCATTCACTGCATATCATACTTAAATATTTAATTTATACGGGTGAAAGGGGTATGGATATCTGGTTTTAAACCATGAATATAGCTCTCTGCAAAAATAGCAAATAACCTTTGATCATCTTCCAGTATTTGTCTAAAATTAAGTGGTTGGCAACACAATGTTTGACAACACCGTGCGCCCTGGGCTTATGCGAAGCACAAGTCGCACTTTTTACCAATGAGAAACAGTATCATAGGTAATTTATCAGCTGAACAATTCAACCTTCGAGAAAACTCTGGCAGTGGAGGAAAAGCTCTGTACAAAGGTGTTCATCGGGAAAAAGGTGAAACTGTGGTCTGAAATTATTCTGTAACGCATTTTAAATCACACTCTAGGATCTAGAACTGTATAACGGATAAACAAACAGCAGAACATTATAATGTAACACAAAAATAGATGTTTATACATTGTATTGATGAAATGCTTGCAAGATACATAAAAGCAACATAGGAGGAAAATAAAGATTTTTTGGATGCCACGTTATTCGATAGTGAATAATTTAACTCCAAACAAAGAATTGTGATGAAATACAAAATATTTCTTCAAGCCTAATATTAAAGAAAATTTAACGGAGGTAAACGAAATAACATTTATGCGCGTTCTTAGAAGACAATTTTCAAAATTGAATAGTTTATGTGTGTAAATTCACACCTGCCGAACTAAAATTGTTGTGAAAACCTATACATCACATTTTACACAACACCAGAAGTGTCTCCGGCGTTTCAATTCCACGAGGAAGTGAAAATTCATTCCATAGAGGAACTCATTAAATGGACCAGCTTTAATCTAAACAAGAAAAAGAACAGAAATCATAACAAACTCATTAAGAACACTAGGTGACTACGATGTCACTCAAAGCACTCAAGGCCATTATCCCTATTTGAGAGACGCATGGTCACCACACAACACACATACATTATCAAGCCCATGTGATTACCACAGCCAAGATGGCCCCGGAGGACGAGCGCCCTCCCCTCGCGAGTGGCACGAGTCCTCACCTGCACCATTAGGCAGGCAGTCAGCGGATGTGCGCTCTGTACGACCAAGTTTCCACAAGTCAATTGTGAATAGAAATACACAATGGCGACTCCAAACGGCAGAGTAACATCTTAGCACTAAATTCTCTTATTTAACATATTCACAAATTAATTACTTAACGACTGCAGCATTTTATTTATACGACGACGCTACGCGGCTGAGTATAACACTTGTAAAATTCCTCCAGTTAATTATAACTAACCAATATGTAAGAGGGTTATCACTAGCACTACACAGCACTTATATGTATAGAGACGACGCCGCACCGTAGAAGCCAACTATTGTAATTAACTTGCACTTTAATTGTATATTCACCAGGAAATCATCTTAAAATCACTAAAGCATAATAACATTAAATTTTAGAATACATATGCTTAACTTGTTTCAGAGGTGCAGCCGCTGGCATAGAGGTAAAGGTACGTATCACGGAGGCGTCCCCGGAACCAAGTCAGAGCACCGCATGCAGGCCAGTCGGCCCATTGTGCTTTCAACGTGACCGCTGGGAGGAAAGGATGAGTGGGGAGACCCGAAGGTTGACCAGATCCGGATGCCAACGGACACAAGCATAGACACAGTGCCTGACGTTACCAGATAGAACGCATATGACGCCGCAAGGACCCTACCTACAAGCCACCAGCCTCCAGGGTCCTCCAGAGCGGAGTCCCACGCTGAGGAGAGACCTAACTGAGCGACACTGCAGCAACGCCAGCGAATAAACCTTAACAGAGCGCAAGCTACCACCCAGCCACAACCCCCCGAACACCATTTCGTAGTCCTACAACCCTGAAACAGATGACAAGGAAGATGGTGGGTACAGAAAATGAGAGAAAGTAGAGTTACATTCACCTGACGATCCGGGAAAACCAGGAATACCCATGGTCGAGAGTGAGCGGTCACCGGGGATTGATCTCGGGACTTCCCGAATACGGGCCACAGACGTAACCGCCTAAACCAACCCGCATAAGCAAGATATTGACTGGCGTACAAGTGCAGTACTTGTACTGCAAGACCCAGATAACAGGGCGCAGCGCTCTGGAGTGGACATTCCATGACCTAGATGTATCACATATCAGTAATTGAAAAGATCAACACACACCAGGAATTCACCCAAACTCAGTAACACCTTAAGTTCCCTCTACCCTCGATTGTACTACGCTAGGAGGCAGCCTGGGCGTTTGATGAAGCTCCCATCCTCGTTCTACTGGTGACCGCACTGTGGGCCAGACGTTCTCCATGGAATGCGCGGATGCTTAAGGCGTATGGCAGCTAACCTTCTCCTCCAGCTCCGTTTGAGGGGTTTTAGTAGGTAAACTCATTTTCAGATGGCGAGTCTCACACTTTCAGCTTCTCTGGGATAAGTACGTAAAATGTATTTCCCCTCCACTCGACAAGACAGAGTGTCACTTGTGCCAAGTCTACCTGAGAGGCCGCACATATACTACAACGAAGCAAGCTCAGGCATGTTTACGAACATCAAAACCACGTCCCAGTACACTGTGTGGAGAACATCAGAATGTTCCTTTCATTACCTTTCAGTTTTTATTACGCTTCCCATGAACTTCAAAATTCATGTTTGCGAAAAATGTTTTTGTAATAATATAAAATTCTAAACTAAGGAGCTTCAGAGAACGTAACTACTCAAACACCCAAGTATAGTGATTTAGTTTTAGTGTTCTATGCATGCCAACAGTCATTGAATTAAAATTTTCAGTGTTTTAGATTTAAATTTTTAGAGTAAAACTACAATTTTTAGTAAAGTAAGCCTTGAATAGGAAGACATGAAGTAATACCCCGCAAATGTATTTATGTAGTGGTGAAAAGCGCAGTTGCTAAAGCTAGAGTTCGAGAATGAAGTGTGGCTATGTGATATTGCTTGTAATGATTTGCTAGTTGACGCTGAAATACAAAGCATTGCTGAATAAACCAACACTGACGACTCAAGCGTAAGAAATTTTAAAGTTGCAGCTACTCATTTGCAGTAAAAGCTAATTGTGTATTACATTATACATATCATTCTTGTTAATAAATTCAATTTGTTTTTTATAATTAATTAGGTAAAGTGGCTCATATATCCAATAACGATCGACATCCTCCTCCGAGTCATGTAGACGTTTAACACAATATGGTATATAGGTATAGTCTTAAAGCACAATACAGGCGTAAACAGCAAGTATTCTTGCAGTGGTAGGAGAAAAATGCGTCTCAGAACATAACAAATCGCTTCTTGTGTCCCAGGTGAATACGGTGAATACTTTCTGCTAAAAAATTTAGCTTCATAAACTGTAGTCTCTTGAGATCTGCATTTTAGTTTTGCATACATTAACATAATTTTTAAGTATTTTCGGTTTGCAAAATTTAACACGTTTTTTCGCTCTCTCAACATGTTTTACTTCACTGTATTGTACTACCGGTTCTATTTACCGTAAAATCGACGACACCCTTATGCAGCGTGAGTTGACCGTTGAAGGGGCAAATGGAGCGAGCCAGTGTCCGGTGTTGTAAGATGTACGCCACAAAAGTTACGACCCTGTGGAATCTCACTGACAAATTGTCGCAAATGCATTGGTTTTACACCTGGATAAAAAGGACGTCACATTTTAAGGCAGTGGTTTTCTCCAGGAAGAGCTCTTTCAGGACGTTGGGCTTATCCTAGCTTTCCTTGCTCGTCATATTGTGGTACGTGTTTGTACTTTGTACAGTTTTCACCACACACATAAACTGCCAACCCATCTCGACGCAGCTGCACGAGTGTGTCACACAGGGAGGTCTTCATGTCCCGGGGCAGCAAAAGCTGGGTAGCACAAGTTCTTCGAAGGCTACTGTTTGGAGGCAATATTTTGGGTATATTTGTTTTATTATTTTGGTGTGGAGGAGATATGCATATACCAGTGAAGCTAGCTACTACAGTGTGGGACTCGCATTCGGAATATGACCCTACTCACTAAAACGCCTCCACAGGATAAGAGGAGTAAGAGAATAAGGAAAGGAAGTCATAGTTGAAGGTATCGTGGTCCCACATAGTACCCACGTTGGTAGGTGAAAGATGTATAGCTGGCGCCCAATGAACGGGAGGGCACAGAAAGAGTAAACCATGGTAGAGGAGAATCACAAGTAGGTCAGTCCGTAGACGTCGTCACAGAGGAATTCTGGCTAAGAACTGTTGAGCTAAGGATTCTGTGGCGTTGGGTGGATTTCGGCATGGAGCTGGTATATCCTAGTGCGTGGTGTGCTTTTCTATTTGTGCTCGTATTTGCTCTCCAAAACCCGAAGCGTGCAGTCAAAGGTGTGCAGTTGTTGCAGTTCCTGCTGTTGTTTCGTTGCTGCAATTGTGGTGTTGGAGCGATGTATATTTAGCAGTGTGAAGCTCTTGAATGCGTTCCTCCAGGATGGTCAGCTTCGCCGGCATGTTCCCGATTCCCGAATGGAGGTACCGAATGGATTCGCGTAGGCCCCGAATTTTCTTGTGTCTGTCGGACATGATGTATTGTGTTGTAGCTGCTGATTCCTGTGGCGGTGATTTCTGCTGTTACGGCGTTGGTTGTGCATTCCTGATCGAGCTTGCAGCGGGCATCTGGCTCATCCTTTGTAGTGCGAGGAACGCCTACATGTGGCAGATAAACAGCGGCGGTGGTGGAGATAGTACTGCTGGCACGTGTGGTAATGCACGAAGCGCCACAATGCAAAACGTCCGCGGTGCCGCACAAGTTACCTCTGTGTGGCTCTAGGTACAGCCTTGGTGGCATGGAGCTAGCCGGACCATTCTGCTGGTGCGTAACATCCGCCCCAATAGGCGATGGCTGGACGTCAAGGCATCTTCTAGGTCCAAGTATCTGGCTCGCTCCAACCGTACCAGCGGCATTGGTTTCCGGGCAGAGATGATTGCTGTGACCTTCCTTGAAGAAGGCCACTGTTTATGCGCAGTCGCTAGCATGAATCGTGCTTAGGTCCCTGGGCAGACCGGCGATCACGACGCGGAGTGGCGTGAGATGCCAATTCAAGAGTGACCACTGCCGGCTGGCTTCCGTCCGAGAGGAAGGCTGGGTCGAAGAGTTCTTGCGCTGCTTGTCTTCTTAGGTTGCATGGTAGCGGTGACGGTTGCTTAATTGCTGTTTCGAAGAAGGCTTTGCTCCGCCAGCAGGCTGCTCTCCTTCTGGGGCGTCTCACTTAGCTGCTGTGCGTCTCGTCGTCAACTTAAAAATGGATGAAACTCGGATTTTATGTAACTGAGATAAGAGCACGGACCTGGTAGGAAAGTGTTTATAGTATTTTAATGTGTGAGTTTAGAAAGGAAATTGAGGGTAGGAGTAGAGAAAGAAGTGGAGTGTGTAATTGCGAAACGTCCCGCCAAAGGATCCTTAGGAAGCTAAGGAGAGAGATGTAGGATGCTGCCGTCATAGGGTGGAAGTGGGAAAAGCTGGAAGTAGTTAGTCTATGATGATGGTACAAAGCCCTGAGCATATACGTAGAAGGTAGGGACGGGGTGTGAAAGAGTAGTGTGAATGACGTTCCTGTAGGATAACTGGGTGATTGTGTGTTTAATCTAAAAGCTTTGTTTCCAAACTTCTGAAGTAGCTAGGGGTAACCGTGTTTTGGATAATATCACACCTGGTGTCCGTGGCGGAAAAATGTGGAAAGATTTTGTGAACTGTTATCATTGTGGTGTCTGGTGGATGAGTGTTTCCTGTGTTCTGCTGTAGATGGTATTGTTGCGATCCTGGTGTGTAGTGTTGAGTTAATGCTGTGTATTTCTGTCTGGTTTTAGACTATACTAATGACAATCTACCGTGACTACAGCTTAGAGGTTAGAGGGTGATATAAAAGAAGAGGAAACGTGAAGGACTTATCGATCTCGAAGACGTCATCTATGTTGCGCTTTCTGGTTTATTATTTGCCATTTTTCTAGTATGTGTTGATGTTCTGGTGGAATGATGAATGATGAACGGTGATCAACACGAATATGTGGACAGTTGTAACGAGATGACTGATGTATTGGTGGAATGTGACTCTTGGTATCGTTCTCCAGGACCTGAGGGCGGGTGCTGAAGTGGTCTAGACAGGATGAAAACTCGGAGGCAATGATCTGATAATGTAGCTTGGTGGCAGTAATGGTTACTTGTAAGTCTTGTAGCTTTGCGAAAATGGAGACGTCGAGTATCTCTTCTAGGACGACTAAACGGACGCCAACATTCAGTACCTCAGTATGGAGGTCCTTTATGTCGTCCCGTGTCACCTCTCCTGTTGAGGCTGCCAGTGCTGATGCGTTAATCATCTGCGGATGAGTCTCTATCGTCTGATCAGTTGCCTTCTCCTCGGATAGAGGGAACACTGGAACTGGCAGGTGGCACAGTATCGGCGTTATCGGCGTAGATCGTGCCCAGTGCACTCTATTGTGAGGGCATTGATACCACAGTAGTGGCACCTCAGCAGCTTGGAACAGACGGGGCACTTTGCCCTAAAGCACAGCAGCAAGGATCGGACCGTTTTTTTCGGCTAACCTCGACACGAAGGCACCGACTTAAGATGATTAACCTCGAGGCCAGTTCAGCCTCCAGTTCAGCTCTAATCGACAAAGATGCGTGGGTCCCCGGGGCAAAGCGATGCGAGTGGCCTTCATTGCTGAAGGCCACTGTTGCTGCGGTGACGGTTTTCTGTTGCTTCTACGGGATGACAGGGATGGGGAGATAGAAGACTTTAATTAAGATGACGGAAAGGAGAGAAATGTGGTGATTATAGGAGTAGAAGAATGCAGGAGGAAGAGGAAACGAGAGAAAAAGACGTGTTAGAGTGTAGGTTCGCTATTGTTGGAGAAGTTAATGTGGATTGGGAGGGATAGTGAGTTGAAGTTAGATGACTGGAGACATGAATTTGCTATTAAGTTATTAATAGGAGGAGAAATTTGGAGTTTATGTAGCTTTGGAGGTGGAGTTGGTGTAGAATAAAATGGAGGATGTGAGTGAAGTGAAATGATGTGGGTAAAGTGAATTCATATGTGGTGGTAGAAGAAAGAAGAAAGAACGTTTAGTTTTTGGATAAAAGAGGTATAGGTTTAGTATATAATGATAAAGTTTAAAATTAATATATAAAATAAACAAAAATAAGGTAATCATAGAAAAAAGGAATGTAGAGATTAAATGAAATGTTATAAGGTAAATAAATAATCAAACAAATAAGTCCGTAAATAAAGATATACAATATATTACATAAAATATTAAATTGCTACAAATTAAATAAATACTGTGTTATATTGCAAACAGACAAATTCTACATTATAATTTTATTAAGGAATTTTTAAATAAAACAAAAATGTAAGTAAACTTTTAAAATAATTAGTAGATTGGTAGAAGATCTTTGTGCTGGCTACCCATACATTTTCGCTGGTTTCCAGTAAATATAGTTAAATAGGAGTACATAGTAGCTGGTTATCAGTTGCTAAGTTTTCAGCAAGTGTACATAAATATAGGAGTAAGAATTGTAATTATGTTTTGTTTACGCCTTTACTCTAATCTAATAAATTCCATTGTTTTTCTTTGTTTCTTTATTTGTTTGTTTGTTTCTTTTATTTCTATTTTTATTTATTATTTTGCAGACCTGGTGTAGTTTGTAGTTGTTTTATCTGAAAAACAAATTGATGCAATACAAAATATAGATGTGTTGTGAGAATAAATGTAAAGTTTGAATGTATATCCCAGTGTAGTAAGCAAGGTGCTGGAATAGTATATTCAGATTTTATTAACTAATTCATTTGTTTATTTGTGCTTCTAGGTTTCGTGGCATATGATAGTGCCGGACAGATGGCACGGATGAATGCTCAAAAGGAAGAGTACTCCCCGTGGACACCAAAGGTCTACTTGGTCTTGGGTCCTTCGTCACCCTCTTAAGGCAGCTCCAGCAGTGGGGCGGGTGTTTGGACTTGGAAAGTTTACGGACTACCGCGCGTCTCCGTGGCCTATCTACCTGCTACCCGTAGCCTCTTGTGGTTCCTTCATTTCATCAATTCCTACTGGGATGGTAGCCACGAGGTCGCAATGCGCGAGGTGTCCCACTTCATTGAATAACCTGGATAATCGCTTAAACATGTTTGCCCCTTGTACCTTTAATAACATATTTAATAAAGCCATTTCTGCAGACTTTTATCTCAAACAACACAAAGCAGATGGAAGAATAAGCCTTTGTAAGAACAATTTGTAGAACACTCAGTAGAGAATACCACGTAAATGTACGTGACCCGCCTTTTAAAAGTCTGACTATCGCTTTTGTTTAATTTATTGTATTATACTTGTAACGAATATAGAAACGAAAAATTCAGTTCATCTCGATTAGTACGACACTTGATTTTAGATAAAGGTGTGTTGTGCGTCTGTGAACAGCATAACTCAAAAACGAAATATCGGATAAATGCCACATTTCGTATTTAAGTTCAGCATCTTCTAAAAATGCCACACGAAGATTTGAAGGAAATATCCCACTCAATCCCGCCCATTAGGTGGAAAATATTTCGCTATTTTTTATTTCCTCGAAAATAGATGTAAATATTTCGTTTAAAATATCACGAATTTAAGATAGCATATGGCAAATAAAATGTATTTATATCATGAATCTTCCTGTAACATCTTGTGAAGTCCTCTTCATTCGTATGGAAGGAATTTAGTATAATTCTGTATAGGTATAACTCGTAAACCATAAGAGATACACAAGAACTTACTATAGAAACAATTGAATATTTTAAACCACACAGTTTATTATAAGTGCATTATATTTTATTCTCTTAAATTAGTTTCCTTTCATTCCGTTTGCATTATTTTGCTGAAACAGGCCTTAATTCCAACCGAATGAACGAATGAATGAATACACAAACAACTCATTGTTTTACGTGCAGTGTTCCCATAAAACATGATTGATTTGGAGAATTATAATCTCACTTTCAATAAAATAATATTTGAAGTTTTGGTTTCAGGATATTCAGTTTGGACAGTTTTACTTTGGGACACTTTAAGACTCCGGTTGGTTTACACTTGGGATGATGATGATGATGATAATGATAATGATAATAATAATAATAATAATAATAATAATAATAATAATAATAATAATAATATTGTGCCGATTTTGCGCTTTCAGCTGAATTATTTTGTTCCACACTCCTTCATTGGACATCTCACAATTTAAGCTTTCTTTCCGTGGTCATTTTGCTAGGACTAAAGACGTGGAAGGCAGAAGTAGAGAATAATGTTATCAAGTATTTAAACCCAACAAATACAGGGTTATTCCAAAAGAAGCAACAGACTTTAAATATGTATTTCTAATGAACGACAATAGATAGCGACACATGCGATACATAACTGAATAGATAAAAGTTCAAAATTGTATTTTATATGTTAAAAAATGAGCACCATTTGTTATGCGAGTACAAGCAGTGCTTTTTCCGTTTGCATATGCAACCATCTTCTACGAATTTATTATATCAATTGTACGTTTTTTATGACGAGGCGGCTTGTAGTTGAACTTACAACGAAATACGTGCTGCAATGAAACAATGAATTCACTCTTTGGATAATGCAGCACACAAAGCGACTTTTCCTGTGACGTCGCCATTTTCTCGTAAACCATCACAGCGCCGCTGTAGGCACTGAATGGAACCAATAGATGGGGCTTAAAATTTTGAACTTTCCTCTATTCAATGATGTGTCGCTATGTATTGTCGTTCATTAAAAATGAATCTTTACAATCTGTTGCTTCTTTTTGAATAACCCAATTCATGCCAAAGCCAGCCAAAGGTATTACAGCTTAGACCTTAGACGCAATCATTTACTTACTACTGCAGAGGTCAGGACCAATAAACTCAAATAACAATAAACATCGCATTTAAACTGTGTTTAAATGACTACTAACAAAAGTGACGGACCTGCAACTTGCGGACAGTAATAATGCAATACATTTATTTTAATAATGACAAACTGAGGTAAAATTCCAAAATGATCGAAAACATTCATTGATGGCAAAGTACTAGAACAAGTCTCCTTATTAAATTATTTAGAATGCGAAATCAGTAATCAGAAGGATAAAGACATAGACAGAAAATTACGGAGATTCCAAATAATTTGTGGCACAATACATAATACCTTAAGGAATAGAATAAGATCCGAAACAAGGATGAAATAACACTGCGTTACTTTATGGATGTGAAAGCTGGGTATCTAAGCAAAGGACTATAAGGAGAATACAATGTCGTGATATTTATTTTTTTAGGAAAACTAAAGGATGCACAAGAGAAGACAGAATTACGAATGAGGAAATAAGAAAATAATTAGAAGTAGAAGCTGTTAAGTCAAGAATGAATAGGTAAAGACAGGATGGTTAGAATAGGTTAGGAATATGGAAGATACCAGACTGCCCAAAATAGCTTTCCAATATGCCTCTAAAGCAAATAGAGACGTGGAAAGGCCGAGGAGATGAAAGGAGACACTGTGAAGACGGAACAGGCAGTAGTCTAATCCAAGAAATGGAGGAATAAAACACTTATTTTAATTATATTAATTAATAAATGAGGATATAATAGAAAAACACGTTGCTCAGATTTACAGAACTAAAAATCAACTAATGCAAACACAATTTATGAGGATGCTGCAAAGAGTTCCCTATCGGTTTTGTTGCATAAAATAGGCTGCATTTAAATACGACAAAAAATATCACACTGCTTCCTATATTCCCATCATTTCTGAAAACGTTTTCTTTTCTGGGGAAGTAATTATGACTTCTTGCCTGTTGGGTTTCTGCAACAAATTTGGTCACACATCTAAGCTTGGAGGCAGTAAGGAGGGTTTTGTCTTCCTACCCATTTATAGGCTCTTGTTAACACTTTTGTTCACATTTGCGGCACTTGGAAACAATAATTAATCATCCACAACAATATGCATGCCATATTTACACCGAAGCAGATTATGGAAAAGAAGAGATAATGCAATGAACCACTGCACATTTTGTTTTAAGACTATGAAAAAATAAATGACCAGGTGGACCGCGATACAACATAACCTAATCAATAATATTAAAACTCTGTATAACAATAATAGAACATCAATTAAGACCAATAATCGCGCAGCAAACATAAATACCCTCTAGATAAGTAAGGACGTAGACAAGGATGTGGTCTATCACCTCTGCTGTTTGTAATACATATGAATAGAATTCTGGAAAAATGGCTTATAAAAGACACTTAACTAAAGAATAGGAAATAAAAACAATCTGATGTGTTACACTCACATGACTTTCTCTACTCTTGTACAATCTAATTTTACAAACGCCTATACTCCATATGCTTCATGTTAATCGAGATATCGACATGTCAATCTTATTGCTAATTTTCTTGTAGATGCAAGGGAAATATGGTAGCTTTTAAGCGATAGTCAAATATTTTAACGCTGGTTGCTATGTGGCGCATTCCATTCTCTTTGCATGTCCAGGACATAAAAAAAATGAATAAGGAATTTTTTTGTGTAGTAAAATTTTGTCTATTTCTTATGGTTTACTAGTTATGCAAAAGTCGTTCACAATGAAGAATACTTTTGGAGACATTCCCAGAAAATTCGGGATATACATTTCATTTCTCATGACATTATCTTAAGCATATGATATTTTCATCAAAATCGTTAGAGCCATTTTTGAGAAAATTACAATTTTTGAAAAATGCTCCATGTAAAGGGTAGTCTGGGGTGGGGGGATTTTCTTGAAAACCTTCTTGTCGCATCTCTGGAAGATACTGAACCTAAATACCAAGTTTGGTGCTTATCCGACTGTTCGTTTTTGAGTTATGCTGTTCACAGACACACAGACACACACACACACACACACACACACACACACACACACGGACATGTTTCCAAAAATGCTTTTTTTTTGGATTCAGGAGGTCTCAAAACATGTATTTCCGGTGAAATCTCGGTATCGAATTTTTGGGTGGAATGCAATACTTCCCCTACTTACTATACGTAGTAGAGAAAGTAACAATATTGTTTGCTGATAATCAATTAGTGCTATCGGATTCTGAAGATAACTTGCAAAGATCGGCGAATATTTTGAATGCGATGACAAAGGAACATAATATGAAAATATCATCACAGAAAACCAAATCAATGGCCATGTATGGGAAACATCGAAGACGAGTGAAAATAGTAGTAGATAACAAAATAATGGAGCACGTCTCCACTTTGAATTACCTGGGATGTCATATAAGTACTGAAGGAATGAATGACGACCTGGAAACGAACATTGTAAAATACAACAAACTGAATGGATGGATTAAGAAACATTTTGGAAGGAGTATGAGAACTAAAATAAAACAGAGATTGTATAATATAGTATTCGCGTTGAGATATGGAAGTGAAACCTGGACGCTGAGAAGCCGGGATATACGCCGTTTAGAAGCAGCACAAATGTATCTTATGCGTTATGTGGTGGGGAAGACTAGTTAGAAACCAAGACATAAGAACACAGTTGTGAGTCGAGAATATAGTAGACGAAATATGTAACTATCAGAAGCAATGGAAAGAGCATGTTATGAGAATGCCACCTTGTAGATTACCTAAGCTAGCAATGCATTATAAACCTAAGGAACTAGAGACTTGGAACGACCACGAAGACGATGGAGTGATCAACACAACTGACATTGAAAATTAGCCTCGGAACAGGTCATTGGGTTATACCTTGGAAGGAAGGAAGGAAGGAAGGAAGGAAGGAAGAAGAAGAAGAATATTCCCTCTTTTACAACTTATTGTACATATCGCTGAATTTTGTTACTTTTTCAGTTTTCTGCTGGCCCCACATTCCCACTTACAGATTCTGTGGAGTTGAGGCTGAAGAAACATTCTCACTCTCCAGTTAAGAATTGAATACAGGAGGTATGCTAACCTCAAACCACAGAAGTAGCCTAGTATTTTTTACTTTCTCTACTACGAATAGTAAGTCGGGGAAGTATTGCATTCCACCCAAAAATTCAATACGGAGATTTCACCGGAAATACATGTTTTGAGACCCCCTGAATCCAAAAAAAAAAGCATTTTTGGAAACATGTCCGTGTGTGTGTGTGTGTCTGTGTGTCTCTGTGTCTGTCTGTGAACAACATAACTCAGAAACGAACAGTCGGATAAACACCAAACTTGGTATTTAGGTTCAGTATCTTCCAGAGATGTGACACGAACGTTTTCAAGAAAATCCCTCCACCCCAGAGTACCTTTTACATAGAAAATTTTTCGAAAATTTTAATTTTTTCAAAAATGGCTCTAACAATTTTGATTAAAATATCATATGTTTAAGATACTTTCATGACAAATAAAATGTATATCTTGAATTTTCTGGGAATTTCTCCGAAAGTATTCTTCATTGTGAACGACTTTTGGTAAACTGGTAAACCATAAGAGATAGACAAAATTTTACTACACAAAAATTGTAGATCGCGTTAAAATACACAATTTATGTTATATACATTTTTTTGTTGAGTGAACCATTTTCGAGATATTGCTTGTTATTCCCTTAAATTTTTCAATACTTATTTTCTCAAATGGGAATTCGTTATTCATTCTTTTGTTTTGGATATGCAAAGAGTATTAATCTGTGGCAAAGGGAATGGTGCTGCACCTAGTAACCAGCTATTAAGAGATATGTATGTGCTTAAAGGCTACTGTATTTCTATATTGCCCTTGTAAATATATATTCCCCTTACATCTACAAGAAAATTAGCAATAAGATAGAGTCTGCAAATGTTTATCTCGATTAACATCAAGTAGATGGAGAATAAGCGTTTGTAAAAATAGTTTGTACAAGAGTAGAGAAAGTCATATGAGTGTAGCACATCAGATTTTTTAAGTTAATCAGTGACATAACCGATTGTATGGTGCTAATGACCTCAAAAACAGAATGCGGATACAGGTTTAAGCTTTCTGTGTAAATGGCTACAATTAATATTGAGAGCTTCAGAAATGCTGCGAAATTTACTGTTATGTATAGTGAAAATCTGTTAATGAATTGGTCATTGAATGCATACGCAGATGGATGTGAAAAATACGTATGCGTAACTGTACATGTTAGCTAAAATTATCACTTTAATGTGAATAAGCGGTGCAAAAACAAAGCAAAGGTTTATAAAAGAGTTTGTGCAGTTTTCCACAGAAATAAAATAATGGAAGTAGTACGAAATAGCTCCCACAGATAATGTATTGTACTCTACTACTACAATAGGAGTGTATTCATGTTACTGATATTTTCATAGTTATCGCAATATGCGCAAGTCTGCTTTACTTCGTCAAGTGCATGACTAAGAATAATATAATTATTATGCCAAATTGTGATATTATGAATCTATCAGCTCTTACTCATGATTCCATGAGCCATAAAGTAATTTGAAAAATCAGAGAGGTTTCTGGGAGTTTCCTTTACGAGTGTTAGTTTATAAGAGTTTTATGTGGTGCTACCATTATAAAACACAGGCATGTTACAGCCATGATCATTGATTGAGTAGCCTAGTCTATATGTTGGTAACACGCTATACATACCTTCTTCGCTTATCTTTATTAACAACATCTGACGGCTTTTAGGCTTCCTAAGCAAAGGAAGACCTCGAGAGATACAAGTAGCCTATGTCAAAAATCATAGGATGTTCTTTCTACTTAGATTAACGGCCAGCTTCTCTATGCCAATAACAAAGAATAACGGAATAAGCAGGGATGATGTTAGTTCATTATCACAATTGCTACTGCTGCACAAGCAATAAACTTAGTGCCGTTTATTATATCCACTACAGTAAGCGAGATAATAGCATTGTTATACTGGTAGTCCCTAAAATGGCGGATGTGAGAAGCCACACAAGGATAATCTTAGGCTAGTAGGTCAACTTACAATTCACTTTAAACTACATTAACAATGTGTGCTAATTTCTAATAACACAAATATTCATGAATAAAACAAATAGGTATTTTGATGTATCTGCATTCTTTTAATTCCATCTTGAAATATCTCTTCTTTTGATTTCTATATCCGGTGATAAAATTATTAGCAGTTGCGCTCCAATAACATATAGATCCTTATTAGTTGCCTTCAATATAGAAAACATGTTTATTGCTATTTCAGGATTATTCCATACGATTAAAAAGAAAATAGAGGAGACTGCTAAACATCAAAGAGTTACTCTGAAGTATTCAATTCAAATTTGTTTTAAAAATGTTTATGTAAATTAATGTGACTGATAATAATTAATTTAGATGCATGTTTAAATAAACATCTCCTCAAGGCAATACATTCAATAGAAACAGCAGCTTGATGCTGTATATACCAGGCGGCCCAAACAAGCTGTCTTTGCAGCTCTATGTTTCCCGCATATATAAGTGAAAAGAAGTTGCCACATCACTGTTGTTCAAAGGAGCAGTGTAGGTACAAAGGGAAAGGTCACTGACGCAGTGCTGATATCTACATGCGTTTACGTGGTAGTTTCGTACTGATAAGCACGCGTGGTCGCCTGCATGCAGTTGGAGCCAGGTCATTCAGAGAAAAAGGGTAACATTCACTAATAACGAACACACGGATATGGTACGATCTGTGCGGAGACACACCGAAATGCAGCTGAGGTTCGAAGGCGGTATCTGTCTTTTGCGCACGTTCTCTTTTCTTTCTTTCTTTTTATTTTTTTTAGTGGGGGGACGTATAGAAATAATACTTAACTTTGCGGTACAAATTGGTGCCATGTAGTTATATTGGTTGTAGATTAACTGTCATGGAACTAAATGACTTAACACGTGTGCTTAGGCTTGCGCCAAGCAGCAAATGGGCAAATTACTTATTAAATAACCGATAACACCCCCGCAAATAGGTACTCTCACATTCAAACCACATCCTGGGTATACCGTGAAATGTTTTTGTTTAAAGATAACTTTCTGGAATCCACGCGGGAATCGAATCCGGACACCTCATATAAGAGGCACTTTCTCTGCCGAAGGACCTCTGGTAGCAGCAATAGCAGTTAAAGCGTACTCTCAAGCATTGGTGTTTCATTTAGTGGTCTCATCTCTGTCGTTATGGAGTCCCCTTTGCAGTTCTGCTTGATAAACCCTTTGGCATACGCGCTATCCGGTATAAACTAACTTCAACTAAGAACGGCTTGTGTGGGCCACCTAGTAAATACAGATAATTATTTTCAGATAGTGTTACATACCTACATACACATATATACATACATACATATCAACTTTGTTAAAAGTTATTGGTATGGTTTACAATTTCAATTATGTGACTATATCCTTTTTGTTTTTTGTTTAGTATGCTTTGTTTATAGCAACTTCCAATTAGAGGAGGCTGAATTTGACGATTAATTCTGTTTTGTCATAACATTTTGTAATTTCCTTTATAATTTCGTATTATATTTGATCGGTATCTGTGTTAGGCATTTTAACCGTATAATTTGCTAAACATTAGTCACAGATTTAGGTATTTCTGAGAAAAGGCTAGTCATGATAGCTTTAGAGCAGCGCTTCCAACATGTGTTCCGCGGAGCTTAAGGCTCATTGGGCGCTCCAGGAGAATTAAAATATAAAAATGAAATGGAAATGAGGAATAAGAAAAAATAAGTGGAATAAAAATAAAAAAAAAACAACTCTAATGTACATTCTGAGCAGAAATCTGCCAAGTTGAATTTCCCGCCTCCTCTAATAGAAAACACTGGCAATAGCACCACGTCAATCTGTTGTTGGAATTTCATATTCGAGCAGTTTCTCACTCACTTTCGACCCTTCGAGAATGCCTGGAGACGCTCATAGCTTCTCGAAACTCGGCTCCATACAAACATAGGCTGACTAATCGAATTAGAGTTACTTTATAACGAAAACACTGTAATTTAGTAGGTATTCTTCCACGAGTTTTCTGTATGTTTGACCTCTTTTTGACGTTTTAGTTGTGCCACACGTTAGACAGTTATATTACGATTACATTAATGGACATTAAATCATTGATTGTGCTGCTTTCATTGGTTTCCAAGTAGGTATGAACTAACTTTAAATTTGAATCATTAATGCTTATAGACACTAAGTTGGAACACACCTAAAGGAATGTGCGTGTGCGTGTGTGTGTGACAATCAAGCGTTTGTTTGCCGGAAGGGCTTTACGCAAAAGAAACAATCAATCAGTTTTTCAACTTCAGTCATTGATTGCAAAACGTGATAAAGTGGGGCAGTGGGGCAAAGATCTGTCAAAAAACGAAAATGCGAAGAAAGTTACCTGAATATGTAATTCACAGAAATAATTGCGCTCGACTTCCTTGTGTGATTTGCGGAAATTTGTTGATCAGTATTCCATGTTTCATTCTAAACTGCGGCGTCATTCAAGGGAAACCATCCCGAGTTTAAAGATAAACCGTCTGACTTTTTCAACAGGAAGTACAACGAAATTTTGCTTCACAGAACCGAACCTTTCTGGATGCAAAACAGAGGCCAATGGGTATATAGTTAGCGGCAAGCAACAGATTGTGACCTACGATTACGCCAATGGAAAAAAAAATAAAGAAATTACAATAACTGTGAATCTTAATAATTACAAAAAAACAATATGTTTCCCCTTGCTTAACAGTTTCAGGGCAATATGTTTATGGTCTTTTCGTATTATTCACATAGCCTTATTGTTTACAACGACAAGGTAAGTTAAAGCATGTAGGAAACAATGAGGCAAAATACTAACCTCAAAATTCATTAAAATAAATACAAACCAAACATTTTATAAATATACTAAAAAACACCCTAGCTGGTAAAAGCAATATCTGAGTAATTCTATATAGCAATATAACTTCCGGCTTTGAAAGCGACATTAAAAATACATACACTTACGTGATCAAAAGTATCCGGACACCTGGCTGAAAATGACGTACAAGTTCGTGGTGCCCTCCATCGGTAATGCTGGAAGTCAATATGGTGCTGGCTCACCCTTAGCCTTGATGACAGCGTTCACTCTCGCAGGCATACTTTCAATCAGGTCCTTGAAGGTTTCTTGGGGAATGGCAGCCCATTCTTCACGGAGTGCGGAACTGAGGAGAGGTATTGATGTAGGTCGGTGAGGCCTGGCACGAAGTCGGCGTACCAAAACATCCCAAAGGTGTTCTATAGGATTCAAGTCAGAACTCTGTGAAGACTAGTCCATTACTGGGATGTTATTGTCCTGTAACCGCTCCGCCACGGCCCGTGCAGTATGAACAGGTGCTCGATCGTGTTGAAAGATGCTCTTCAACAGTGGGAAGCAAGAAGGTGCTTAAAATATCAATGTAGGTCTGCGCTGTGATCGTGCCACGCAAAACAAAAAGGGGTGCGAGCTCCCTCCATGAAAAACACAACCACACCATAACACCACCACCACCACCTAATTTCACTGTTGGCACTACACACGCTGGTAGATGACGTTCACCGGGCATTTGCCACACCCACACCCTGCCATCGGATCGCCACATTGTGTACCGTGATTCGTCACTCCACACAACGTTTTTCCACTGTTCAATCGTGTAATGATGACGCTTCTTACACCAAGCGAGGCGTCGTTTGGCATTTTCCTGCGTGATGTGTGGCTTATGAGCAGCCGCTCGACCATGGAATCCAAGGTTTCTCACCTCACGCCTAAATGTCGTAGTACTTGAAGTGTATCCTGATGCAGGTTGAAATTCCTGTGTGATGGTCTGGATACATGTTTGCCTATTACTCTTTACGACCCTCTTCAAATGTCGGCGGTCTCTGTCAGTCAACAGACGAGGTCGGCCTGTAAGCTTTTGTGCTGTGCATATCCCTTTACGTTTCCACTTCATTATCACATCAGAAACAGTGGACCTGGGATGTTTAGGAGTGTGGAAATCTCGCCTACAGACTTCTGACACAAGTGACACCCAATCACCTGACCACATTCGAAGTCCGTGAGTTCTACGGAGCGTCCCATTCTGCTGTTTCACGATTTCTAATGAGTACTGAGGTCGCGGATAATGAGTACCAGGCAGTAGGTGGCAGCACAATGCACCTAAAATGAAAAACGTATGTTTGTGTGGTGTCCGAATACTTTTGATCACATAGTGTGTAAAGATAAACAGTATAATTTATAAAAGGGAAACTTAAGGTTCCCCGTCTAAATTGTGAAAAAAATTACTTATAACGGAATATTAATAAAGTGGAGAGCGAACTAAGAGACAGTCAAACCCACAGCAGAATTTAAGCAAGTATAGTTACAAAATATAGAGGCATGGCAGTGCAACTCCGATGCTGAGTCTCTCCACAGAACAGCAAACACTACAAGCTAAGCGCTCCAGTCACAAACAACTACGTACCGCGCCGCGACAGGAAGCGTCACAGCGGACGGAAGATGCACGACAGTAATTAGAACCAATTCAAATGATGTTTTGCGCTGGTTTCAAAAATGTTGGCGCAAAATTATAACACGTGGTAAAGCCTTGTAAAATCGATATTGTCAAGCGTTTGCTTCAAAAACAAGCTCTTGAGTTAGTGTTCAGCATTCCTTTGTCATAACATCGTGCTAGACGAATCGCGATAAGACTGATGCCGTGAAAGATATACTTACCAGTAGCGTCAGGTGTGCCAAATTTACGCTGGAAATGGATGAACTGACTGACATAGCCTAGTTGGCATTTTTAATGGGATTCCTTCGTTTATGTTTATTTGCAAAGTTATCAGCAGGAATTTCTTCTTTGCAGAGCACTACCAAAAATATTGCAAGGGGCAAATAATTATTTAATTTTTCGGATGAATTCTTCACATCAAACGAAATACCGTGAGAGAAAACTGTGCAGATATATGCATTGATCTTTCATGAAGTTTCAGTGGCAATGGCGGCTCACAATGCTGAAACCATTTCCAAAATTAAAGATAAGAGAAAGAACTGTTGGAGCAGTCATTGTTTTGTTAATGGACATGCGTAGGCCCTAGAAGAATACTGTGACTGCACGCGCGAAGTCACCGACAGACTGCCGGTGAGCGCATCTCGGCCCGGCCGTTGGGAGGATCTAATGGCCGTTCCCCTGCAGAACAATAGACCGCGCAACAAATTTATTGGGTGCTGTTTCTCCGTACTGTCCCAGAAGATTCCTGTTCCAGTGGTTTCTCCTTCTAGAACATTTCATTTAGTATGCTGGACTTATATAAGAGACTGCACTTGCCCGAAAAGTTATTCAAGAAGTTACGAAGTTAAGCGCAGTCAAGAAGTCGAAGAGTTTGGACAGTGCTGAGTGCAATTCAGTTTTGACTTATTAGATCAGTTATAATTCGATTCGACGGATCAGTTGTGTTCTGTTCTGTGTGTGCGCCAAAAGTGTCTCAAGTAGAGTATTTTTAGCAGCAACTAGTGTTCGCGTTTGTTACAACACCTTTTGAACTTACGACAGTATTGAATGATGCCATAAAATAGAAACTATATGAAGTCGTAGCCTCTTAAAAGCTGGTTTTCTGCAAAGTAATTGTGAACATATGGGCGGTTACCATCGGTTCTCCCTACTGTACACTGAAGACGAATAGTTGTCACGTGGAAGACGTTTATATGTTTGATAAAACTATATGCGGAGTATGCAGCGTTTCTGATGGACCATAATGTTCTATTGGCGGTGAATCTAAACGATGAAATAGGGTCTGCAAGCTGACACTTTCGGAAAAATTAACGATATAAATTATTTAAAGTTAAAACGATCACTTCAAGTTTAAACTACCGTAGTTTTTGTGTAAACCTCAAATAGTCTTCTTTTAAGATGTAGCCTATATATTATTTAGCTTACGTGGTAAAGGAAGATATCGATTATTTAACATATATAAAACATCTTCAATGAAAATAACCCCTACGTTCAAGAAAAAATATGACATGCTACATTAAAATGACTTTCTCTACCAATTTTGCAACAAAATATTCTTACCAAACCTTATTATCCTATCTATTTTATATTAATTGAAATAAACATTAATAATAGAAATGTTTTGTTTTATATTACTGTGTATTTACAAAGGGATTAGAAGAATACAGTAGACTTAAGGGATAGTAGCATATTTTAAGGGTGAGTGGTTATTTGATGACTTTAAAATTCCATCCTCTTTGCATGAAGACGAGAAAACAAAAAACCAATAGAAATTTACCACTTGGGAAAATTATAAGTAGTTGAAAATTGAAACCAACAAGGAGTAACGCATAAATGGTTAATTCCACAAAAATATTTATATGACATAAATTTGGTGTCTTAAGGAAATTCGCAGTATTTAGTGAACAAGATTTTGCCTAACTCTTACAGTTTATCAATTATGCAAAAGTCGTTCACAATGAAGAAGACTTCAGAGGTAATCCCATGAAAATTCAAGATATGGATTTCATTTTTCATGAAAATATCCTAAACATATGGTATTTTAATCAAAATACTTGAGCCATTTATGAGAAAATCAAACTTTCGAAACGTTTTCCATGTAACGGGTAACTTAGGGTGAAATAATTTTGTTCAAAATCTTCATGTCACATCATCATGTTAAATAAATCCGGAAATAAATATGGGAAATCTTCAGGGAACAGATGGCATCTGCAGTTGAGAAAATGATGCTAGTTTTGCGCCCTTGATCAACAAGATATAAAGTACCATTCGTTTCTGACGCAATTTTTATCTTGTACAGCACATTTCTGGCAACAATATTGCTGACGTCAGTATCTAACATGAACTCGTCGCCAGATGAATTAACAGGACTGAGAAGAAAATAACATTAATCAGTTTTTGCGACTAGAAGGCTGTCATTCTGAAAATGTTCTTTAGACCTGGCAGAATTGTGTACGAACGTTGTTCAATTAGGGTGTTGTGGTCATCCGGAGAGACAGTGTCCTTGTGTACGTTGGATGCATGAGAACCTATGACTACATTAAGCTGAGACAGAACTGGTAAACGGGGCAACTGCTCTGAGCGTCGTGTGCGTCTGGTCCTGCAATATACACGATAATCTTTTGTCATCACAATAAATAAATAACCGATTAGAAGATAAGTTTGGGTCACTGCCCGAACATGTGATAGCATTGCTTGCGTAAAGTGTAGTCTGCATTTGTTGAGACCATGCCAAATCATCTTCCGACGAGAAAAAGGCGATTATTGGCTCACGGAATGCGTCCCAACCACGTTCTCAATGGAGCCGCTCCGTTCATTTAGCGCCCTCTGAGACGTCTCCTTATCAAAGCAAATGTAGGGCGGGACACGCCGAAGGGTATGAGATCTAGAAACATTACTGAAAAGCGTAAAATGTATTTGTTCTTGCTAGTGATCGTAGTAAAATATGAGAGTGGACAGATATGCTTCTAATGTTATCCCGGAGGTACAGCCTCCCATTAACCCGAGACCACACTCTGAAGAGTCAAATGTGGTGAGTGGCATAACGTCGAAGACAAACAAAAGGCTATTTTTATGTAAATTAGTCGCAATGGCAATTTACGGTAATTATTTTTTGTCTCTGTAAAGTATTATATGCGTTCCAAATGCTCACTGAATTCATCAGGAAGTGGCTAACCTTACAAGGCTATGCAGACCATATCACGCTGATTTTACAGGCTAGAAATTAAAAATAGGTATTACTTAACTAAGCCAAATGTCCTCTATCTCCACATTCAAGATTCAAGCGCAGATTTTGAGGATCCTTTTCATGCCTACGTTGGAAGATACCATAATCGTCAGCAGGGAGAGGATTATCAGACTACCGAAATTATCATTGCAAAGCACATAACTTGAACTTATTGTACAAACAGCACCAAAGAAAATCTTCAGCGGATTTTGTTTCGTTTTCTGAGGTCTTTTGAGGCGTGTGCTTCACCTTACCTATCGCAGCGTGTGGTGGCTTGATAACACAACAATAAGAGAGAAAAGAGGGGAGGTTGATGCCTTTGCCTTTTCTGGTGTTATTGAAACCAAAACATGTCTATTGTCTCAGAACCAGTCATGCTGTATATTAGTGAAATTACTCGTGGACATATCGTGGGTATGTGGGAGGCTGGTCGCACTGTTACAGCAATTGCAACGGCAGTGCATAAAAGTGTTTTATAGTAAATTACTGGATAAAAACACTTCAGGAAGGTGGGGAAGACGGTCTACATACTCGTCACAAAGTGGGCACTCCTTGTAAAACATCCGCAGATGATGATATTCGTTTACTAAATGCAAATTACACTTTTGTTATTATTGACTGATCATGTTTAGAAACTAGAGATATATGTATATGGTTTACCGAATATGACATACATATTATGTCAATAAAATTGGGTAATATTTTTGTTTATTCTGTTGTATTCCTATGATCAGCAATATGTTAGTAAAGGTATATTAACCAATTGAGTTTGAATGAGAGGGAAAACATGCGGCTTTATGTATTAATTATTTAGTAATGTTTGCTTCTATGCAGTAACAAGTATTAAATACCACTGTGAAAATACAGCTCTATTTATTTTTTGTTATAAAGTAATGCTATGTATTTAATGAATACCATTCAAGCTTTAACTTGAAAATCTCCTCACACTGCACATTCTACATTTCGCTAACCGGGACGCTCATCAAATTTTCCCTTAGCTTTTAACCCTTTCAAAGGCGTGTCCATCAGTAGCAGATAAGTTATGGGCTACCAATCATGATAAGAGGTCTGTATGACAAACTGAATGCACTCACTCTACCGCTTTCTCTTTTAGCCAATGCGATCAAGAGCATAAACATATATTTCGTTTCTCCGCCATTTTGTTACCTTTGTTGTGGTTATTGGTGTAACTATTTAGCAGAAGGACTGGCGCATCCTTGCACCGTGGCCTAAAGCAACCAATGAAATGGCTATGGCTTCGCAAGGCCACGTACAACGATAAATAATGTGACGTAGACGCGAGGTGCAGTGAGATTTTCTTTGGCGCTCTTTGTACAAACTCTAACGTGATACATGCGCTCGAGTTTCTCAACCTCTAATAAATGAATATATTATATATATATTTACTATCCATATAAAAGTGATTTTTCAATATACGTTACGTTATTCACTGCGTATTTTTAACTAAGAATGATTTCATATTAAGTAAGAAATGCTTAGTAACAACAACACATGTTACAATGTTTACAGTACAGAAACCGCATTCAAAGTTTTATTCATGATAAGACAATTTTTGGATGAAAAGGAAATAAAGGGGGGAAAACAAGAACAGCAAATTTTAAAGCATGTAAGTTAAATGACATTTGGGAAGGGTGCTAACGTGTTTGGAAAATGCTAACACCACCGAAAATATTAATTTGACAGATTGTGTCTAAACTTTTAATGAAACAAGTTCTTTTCTATATTTCAAGCCTTCCTAGTAATGCAAAATGATACAAACCGCAAAGTAAAACAAACTTTACGGGCTATTCACAAACATTGGGAATATATGTTTTATTAGACACGCAAATACTTTTAAATGCCTGTTATTTGAGTAAAGTTATAAAGCCATGTTTGAGAATGTAAAACAGCGAAACATTTTCTACATAGAGATGGGTGAGTAGATTATCTTGAAATTTTTCTTATCGCGTGTTTATAAAATGCTGAACTTAACTACTAAGTTTGGTATTTATACGAAATTTCGTTTTGACTATACAATTCAGACACATAAACACACACACGCACACAATGGCATAAACAAAATTAATTTGAACTCTATCCTGTACGTTTGAGAAGCTTCTATCGTCTGTTTCAGCAGACGTTTTCAATTTCTGATTTACGAAATTTTCTCTTTCTCTTAATAATCATGTCAGGTATTGCAAACTCAGGTCTCAAAGTATTCATTTCTCATAATCAACGCCTTATGGTGGCTGCAACAACTATGTGAATGGTAACAGTGCAATTTCATGTAATAAAAATATAATGGTTTAAAGTAAATTGACTGAAAGTTTGTCTATCATCCAGTTGCGAAAACACAGTAATGGAAGACTGTTTTTCAGAACGTTGGATTAAGCTAAAATAATGAGTACTTCATAACTCACAAAGCAAGCTCTTGCTTTAAATAGTTGCTTTTCCAGTGTTACTTTGTGTCCTACTTTACTTTGTGCAAATTCACCTTTCTCAGCTTTTTTGGTTTTTCGCAATCAGTGTAGAAAGTGTGTAGCTCTTGTTTCAGTTTTTGGCGAAATCAATCACAAAATTAGATTATGAGGACTGGATGTGAGATTAGAAAGTGCGACGCCACGTCGCCCCCTTGCCACTTATCTTAATGGATGCCTCTTGCTGTGAATGACTGCATGTCGCAACCTATTCTAATTGATACACCATTTCTGTTTACTGTTCCACTGCAGCCAACATTTTCACAGCACAACTTTAATGCGAGCGCAAATTGTCGGAAAGTGACAAACGGGCTTGTCCGTGTTGTTTCTTGATAAGGGTAATAGATGGTGCTGCGAACACAATTACGGTTTTAGATGAGAAAGGTTTTGATGGAGAATTTTCACTGAGATTGTGATAGATTCCACTCGTTGCCCCGAGAGTCTGATGGTAATGTGCTTTCACTTAATTCAGTCAATATTTTGTTTTATCAAGAACTAACGAAGAGCACGCTGAGCATTGATGCAAAACATTCTATGTTTTACATTTGTATAGCATTCTCTAAACAATGTGACTTTAGAGTAATTTTACAACGTATTTATGTATTAAAATTACTTTTCTATCCATCTCTGGTTAAATTATATACGTAATTTAACTACACGTGTAATTGGAAAGATGGATATGGCCAAAATATTTGACTGCTCACATGGTTTGATGCGGTAACTGTACATGTAGCCAATACTGCCGTCCTCTTTAAAATTATGATCATTCGGGTGGTGACTTAGCTTTACAATCTGTGCTAAATGCTTTGTGTTTCTCTGTCGAAAGTGAAACTTAAATAATCGTAAAACAGGTATAATTTGCTTCATTATTTGGAAAACACAAGTACAATCGCAGTCTGGGTTGCAATCATGTCTAGAATTAAAAGTTAATTGCTTTTACTGTAACCTAATAAGAATGTGTAACAGCAAATTTAAATTATTACCTAAGTGGTATATTGATTTAAATACTGCTATAAATTAATGCATATTTAATTCTGCGCTTCAGAAATCATATTACTGTGGCTAAAGAAAGAGGTGTCTTAACGTAAACGTATTCTAAAAATGGTTAATATTTGGTTAAATGAATATTTAGCACTAGATCCTGTAAAAGTATACAAGCTTAGGTAGAAAACCAAGTTTCCTTAAAAACATAAATTATTTTAAAGACAGCAAATTCCTTAATCTTTCTTACAAATTTTACAATAAGAATACAAGAAAGCTTCCCAGTCTGTGCATAACTATGTTAACATGAACCGTGCCAAAGGTCACTACTTATCTTCAAGGTCAAAAAAACCGAAAACCATATGGCAGTTTTAGTCTCTTTGGAGGACATACTCCTTTGATGATGACAATAACACATTCCATTCCTAGAAAATGTTGCCATTTTGAGCTGACTATTTCCATGACTTCACTGACTTTGTCATTGCACTAAATTCAGCATCTTTGTCATCAAAACTTTCTGTTACACCAGGGCACAATTCATGAACATAACGAGCAACGACACATGCAGCAACTTGGCGGTTTAGTGGATGGAAGTTAACGGTTTAGTGATTTTTTGGCTCAACTTCAATTTTATATTTTCACCATTTCTGATTATTACTTTTCCAGTCTTCTTCATGTGATGAATTCTGGTATATTTTCGCAGCTTCAATTTCTTCATCACTTTCGGAAATGGAACTTTCCTCCAGTCTTTGCTTATTTTACGTCTTTCTGTTTACACAGCTGATTATTGGTGTACAAATTCCTCTTGTCACCAGAAGGTCCATTTTGTCACTACTATTCCTCACATTTTCATTTACTTTGCATACAGTTGATGCATCCTGCAAAGTACTACAAAAATGCTGCACCCACTGCAATTTCATCAACACCTGCTTTGGTGGTTCCTTATTACAAGGTACAATTCCACATTTCTGAGAACCACTTTGTAAATTCTGAGCTATGTTTGGAGCTAAAACCTCCAAAGTTTTCTTCCTCATCAGTCTTCTTCTTCAATGTATTAAAGGAGAAGCGGAATACGCTGTTTTAGTAAAACAATGTACTACATTCACGCTTTTGTATCCTTCCGTACTGACAATAACGTCCTTCTTGCAATCTTGATAGGATAATAAACAGCAGCAGACACACGAAATAAACGTCTTCCTCACGACACTTCTGACATATGCGGACTGACATGTTACACGACAAATTTTTACCTATAATAACTTTCTCTCCTTCTGTTTGTCTTAATTTTGAACGTAGAATGGCACCAAAAAAGTATCAAAAATTGACATCATCAAACTATCCATACGTAGAATTGTTTTACTGGCAGTCATCTTCATCGAGGTATTTCACTTCTTCATCTTTATACGCAATATAGTTTAACTGCACTTTATCAACAGCGATCCTAAGCAACATGCACATTTTCTCTGGATGTTTTCTTCCTCGACGAACCAACACCTTCTATCTAGAATTGTCGACATATTGGTCTCATCAAAATTCCAAATCATATTAGATTAAGAGGACCGTCTTTTATAAGAAATTGCAGATATCAATGTAGTTACGAATAATGTTCTCATTAATAGCCGCTCGACTTATCTTTATGTTTGTTACAAACCTTTCTGACAGCTGTGTCTCTGTAGGGAAAACTTCGTCCATTCCTTTTCAGGATTATTGTAGTTCATCATATCCAACCGTTGTGATCGTGCTAAACTTTTGCAACACAAGTTAAATATCTGCTGTTAAAGATAATTCAAAATCATTAGCAGCTACAATGTATTAACAAACTCTTCTCTGGAAAACACAGCTGGTTATCCTGGAGATACCTCGTGCCTCTCTTTTAATTTGTTAGTTGTTCTTCTGAAATGTATATATTAATAATATAACATATTCTAATCAGTATAATATACCGTTCTGAAGCTTACGCCATGAAATATTTCCACTCTTGGTGGTTTCCAAGCACTTTTACAGGTTTCTGGACTATAGTCTGGATATCAAGATTATGCACGTTCTCTTTATGTACTTGTCTCATACCTAAAGAAGATGATAAAACTATCAAAACTAAACGAAGTATTGTCAAAGCAATCGCAAATTCTCAAATACTTAATCTCATGTTTGAACTGAATGAACAGCAACTAAGTGAATATTTATATTATATACATTAAACATAGCTTTTAGATTTATAATTTATAATTTAGAACTCTTCCCTAAATTATACATAGATAACGATGATGTTGGTGGTTCTTGTCCGCCCTCTTTCTTTAAAATAAACTAGCAATACCATGAACACCATCCATAGAGAAAACTATTTCAAGAAATGTCTATGAAGTACTCAGGCATTGCATTGTGTTAGGAAACCATCTATAGGAAAATTAATAAATGCTTCTTCACTTAGTTACGATTCTGTTCAGAAGATGATGTTAAACCTTTTATAATTTTTATGCAAAGTAACCCTGAAGATTCAATGTACATTACTTCTACGGTACGGTAATGTAAAACGTTCAAGAGCTGCTTTTTGCACTATTACAGCTGTGTATTGTGGTGACTTGCACCCATATCCCTCTGTTGTTACAGGATAAGTGAGGCTGGATCATTCTTCAGACCTTGTTTTGTTCATGTCTAATTTTCCTGATGTACTGGAGACAGAGGATGAGATAAGATCCAGTTGGTTAAAAAATAAGAATCACGGCCATAACAATCTTATGGGAATAAAAATAATGTCAATTTTGCCATTCAAAGCTACAATAGCAACTATTTCAGAAACGGCTTAAGGCACAGAAGAATTATTGTTGTCATACCTTTTATCATGATTTTGAGATAAAAAAAATTCTAAACGTTGTGTCTAATAATCGAAAGATTTATTTATCCTTCAGCTTCCCCAATCAGGAGTTGCCATTACAAACAAAGCATGATGAACAAGTTTTTAAATATACACACAAATTGTTCAATATACAGGGCAGACCATTTAAGTTGAGAGTGTACAATATATCGAAAATTAGGCGTTGTAGAAAGAAAAGTCTTTAATAAAAGTTGCTTGATATTATGGGGGAAAGTGAATGCCGTTAGTCGTGTTTTGTTTGGGTCAATTTAATTTTTTTAAATGGGAACCTAAAATTAGAATCAAATTAAATTAACCCTAAAATGACCATTATAACGTCCTCTAAATAAAAACGGACTAATGTCATCCCCCATAATATCAAGCAACCTTTATTTAAGACATTTCTTTCTACAACGCTTAGTTGTAGAGATATTATACAGTCTCAACTTAAATGGTCCACCCTGTACATATATTTAATTTATACTTATAATACATCAACATTTTAAGATTTTAATCCATAATGTAAAACCCATTTTTTTAACCAAGCGGGATGGCTCAGGCGGTAAATCTGTGGCCCGCATTCGGGAGGTCCTGGGTTCAAATCCCGTGGGCCGACCAATCTGTCTGAGGTTTTGTCGTGGTTTTCCTCAGTCACCAAGGTAAATACCGGATTGGATATTTAACACCACGACCCATAGTTCCATCTTAAGTCTAAAACAATAGTAAAATAAAAAATAAGTGGTAATAGCGAATGCTATGCCATTTATCTACAGACAAAGTAAGCAGTTAAACTGGACGGAACCCTAACACCATCTGCACGGCATGAAGCACGGGTTACAGGGATGAGACCTTGAAGACTAGCTGTCCGTCTTTCTGTGTGAGGCGGCGGTTAGACTGAACGGCATCCTAATGCCATCTGCATAACATGAAGCAGGGGTTACAGGAATAAGACCTAGAAGGCTAACTGTCCATCACATATCGTTCTAAGAGATATCCACCAACAGATCCGTCGCAATATGACCAAGGAGTTAAAGCGACGTAAAATAAAATAAAATAGAATAAAAAAATCCATTTTTAAGAAAATATCAAATAATAATAATAATAATTTTCCCATATTAATGGTTGACGGGTTGTGAAGAATTGTTAGCAAATTAGTGCATACTTTATCTATACGCCAAGCACGCACACGTTTTGTTCTTTTCAATCCTTTAATTCGCTGTGTTAAAAGTTAACTAGCTTAAAGTATTCTTAGTGAGTTCAGAAAACAGCTTTTTCATTGACAACAGCTTTGCTTATTATAAGAATTAGTTTATCTACCCTTAATTTACGAGAAATGTAGCACACAGTTTAATAATTTCATATCAAAATTACATCGGAAATGATGTCAAATTGAAAAACAATATAATTCCATTTGTATATTATAATCGAGAAATGTAATTAAGTCAGGCATCTCTTGCATAATCCAAGCGATTATATGCATTTAACTCTCATATCACTTGGAAAGAGTTAAATCACATATTTACTCAAACGTGGGTCAATCAATTTTTCTATTTGAATGTTCTAGTCGTTGACATTCTCTCGATTCTATCTACTTCTTGTAAATCGAAAATTAATTTCCATTACACATTTATTTTTAGATATGAGGAATACAGTGGACTAAAGAGATAGTCAGGTTTTTAAAAAGTGTATCGCTATGTGCTGGTTTTGACATCCCATGCCCCTAGCATGGCCGCAGAAAAACAAACCTGATGTGTTAAGTTCATATGACTTTCTTACTCACCATCCTTTATTTTTATACCTTCTAAAAAATATTCTTACGCAAGCTTATTTTTCTATATACTCCATGTCAATCGAGATAAACCTTTAAGGAAATAGTTTCATTGCATACTTTCTTATAGGTACAATAATGGAATTTTAAAAGCCCAGCAAGTGCGGCTCTCCAAGCTGGTAAATTGGCAACCCCTAACGTTACGTAGTTGACAGTCCAAAGTTCAACATTTGCCAAAGTATTTAATATCCCATAATCATTCTAGATCTCAAGGTATGTTCCGGATAAACAAGCTACACTACGCTTCGTTTATCTAAACTAGATAATGACCCTAGAGCAACATTAGGTTCATGTTCCTGAAGGGTTACCTGGGACGATTGTCAACAATGTGCTCGCTTACTTTTGCATCTTGATGTCTTTCTTCGGCCTCTCTACCGTTTACCTGTGGCAGATACAGGAAGTATTTTGTCCCCATCAAAAGGTTAATATCGGAATATTACCTACATTACGAGTTTTGAAATACTCAGAAAAAAAGATTAGTTTTTTGTTAAACAAAATCAGCGCATGCGTGTGTGTGCCTGTCTGTGAACAACATAACTTAACAAAAACCTTAATAAATAATATATACTTGAGTCAGACAGGCAAGAATTTTCAACCAACTTCCTCTTCCAAAACAATCCTATAATCCTTTACATGGACAAATGGTAATTGGTATGTAATAAACATCCCTGACCAATTTTAAACAAAACATCATATGTTTGAGATCTTGTAATTTATAAACATATATTTTTAAATTTTTATGAATATTCCATTCTTATTGAATGTTATATAAGTTGAAAAAAGACAACTTACTACAGAAGAAAGCATTAAACCTCATTAAAAGTACAATTTGTATCAAATAACACGTTTACATAGAATTAGCACCTTTCGAAAGGTCCCTTGTTTTATGCTTACGTTTTGCTTTGCTGAAGTCCATTATCTGATGGAACCTGTTAGCAAATTTGCTGTATTTAATTTTTCTTCTCCTTTGCATCAGTTTGTTCCTAGCAAAACTGGTTTGTGGTATAAACGGTTCAATGTTTTATCCCTATTTTGCATGGAGTGATAATTTATGAATTTGATATCACTTCTGCGCAAATATGAGGGGAAAATAGTGCCTATTTATTTGCATAGTTGCAAATGGGATATACGCATGTGAATTAATAATAAGTAGATAACACACTGAATCGAAACAATTTATATCAAAGAAAGAAACGCACGGAATATCTCGACAATCGTTAACTCCACAAAAAGAGATATATTTGGCATAAATTGTGTGTTTTAACGAGGTTTACATTCCTTGTGAAGTAAGGTATACGGTTAACAAGTATACAAAAGGCATCCGGAATGAAGAACACTTAACAAGCTATTTCCAGAACATTTAAGATATATATTTCATTTATCATGCGTTAAGGCAATTTTGTGAAATTCAAACACAACAAAAAATTTCTCCGTGTAAAGTTGAAGCTGTTGTTTATGATACCTCGATCATGCGACAATTTGAAACAGGAATGTAGATGCTACCTTTCCACGTTGTCTCCCATATTTGCTGTTGATTCTGTTGCCGGCTGTTCCAATGATAGTGCTATGAGTATTTTTCCTCAGGGTATGCGTGGATGTATTGTAAAGGACAACACCAGTTTAACTTGACTGAGAAATTTATTGTGGACAAGCATTTAAGTTATTGAATTTTATTGTCGACCGTTTGAAATAAGGAAATATATTGACTGTGGGTTGCAGCACTCACAATTATAACAATTGAATTATTATACCTGCTAACTTCTGCAGTATCAAAGTTACGGTTGGAAATAACTGTTTCCGCAATAAAATAAACTAGTCGCGAAATTTGCCATGAGTCGATAATATGTTGACCGCCAGGATCCCTCACACAAGTGCGTCACTGGGCGCTTAAAATATCACACGAGCAAGTACCGCTGGTGGTACCAGAGAAGACATAATTGATATCTGCACAACTGTGTGCACTTAGGTCAATGCATACCAGTCCCGGTACCAGATAAGAGAGTAATCCTCGGAGCTAAATGCATGAACACTTATTAATTTTATTTCCGGCTATATATTATTCTCCCTCCAACGCGCAGTCAATCTTCAATTCTTACGTGTTCTTACGTCTCTAACTTTGTTACTATCTGAGGCTGGCCAAATTCTTAGAATGTACATGCCTTTCTCTTTCCCAGAATTTCTGCCTACGTGACTGCAAATGTATTGAGCTTATAATCTAACTGAATTCCCAGAAATCCTTAAGCTAATGTATTCGCTCCTTTTAGATTCACTAATGAATCTGGCTAGCCTGACTCCTAATTACCTCTATCTTTCCGGCCAAACACTTCTACTCGAGCTGTTTACATTATGCACTGATTTAATATACGGAAATGAGTTATTGCAATCTTACTGTTATTTCTTTATTTAATTATTTATACATTCCCGTCGATAATTACGTATCAAATTGTGGTTTATGTTGAATGATTTTCTTAAAAATCTCCGTAACGCTATATTGGAAGATGTTGAGTCTAACACCAAGTTTGATATTTAACTAACTTTACGTTTTTGAGTTATGCTGTTCACAGACACAAGGTCATTCTCTAAATGTGTCTTTTTTGGACACAGGAAGTCCCAAACCGTGTATTCCATTGAAATCTCGGCATAGAGTTTTCGGGCGGAATGAAATACTTCCTTCACTTACTATAAGTAACACACAAAGTAATAAAAAGCACAACAAGCGCAACTTGAATCCACAGAATTCTCAAATATCCCCAATGCACTCAACAATAACTCGCTTTTCCACTATTTGCTTTCGTGTATGTAATTGCAAGGATGGGGGAAACCCCAATTCAGCTCTTAAC
Source organism: Deroplatys truncata (assembly GCA_030765065.1). Lineage (NCBI taxonomy): Eukaryota > Metazoa > Arthropoda > Insecta > Mantodea > Mantidae > Deroplatys > Deroplatys truncata. Next base: position 28,547,098 of record CM060976.1, on the reverse strand, counting down.
CTACCAATATTAAAGAGTTTGGACTCATTTCCTTTTAGGCGTTTCAATATCTCTGTTTTCTGCGCTAGGCTAAACTTTAACTTTCTGTTTTCCGGATGTTTCTTACAACAGCTATATGTTTTAAGACTAATATCGATTTCAAGTACGTTAATGTTCATTTTCAAAGTTTATAATGAAGGCAGCTGCCTAAATTACATAAATACGTTATTGAAGAAAATTAATCATATTTTATAGTATAACAGGTATTATGTCACAGAAGTTTGTTTGCAGTTCTAATTCTTTCATTATAAATAAGTCCAATATATTTTAACGAGCTATAGAGGAGGTTCGAACAGGGAATCAAAAGTGCATCAGTATTGCCAACATTCAGTAAGATGGTGAAACGATGGAGACACACCTTTGTGGAACACAGGGCTGCCCTGTCAGCAGACAAAAGAGTATTTAACACTCTCACTCGTTTCTGGTCTACATTTTCGTACGGTAAAGCTCTGGTCAACATGGATGCGTCACTTCTCACCATAACTAAGTTAAACTTTTATCAGTGTGAACTTTGAGACTACCGTAACGTACAGGTAAGATGCACTAGTGATAAGTTCCTGTTCCTATATTTATGAGTCTGAAATTAAATTAAATTGAGTTTTATTTATGGACGCTCTTTAACTACTGCGGTCCTTAGCGTCCCATTCTATATTGAGGTGAAAGACAGGTAATTTTGCTCAGAGACCTCTTTATCAGACTTGAGGTTCTTTTACGTGTCGTAAATCTACGACACGGGACCACCGGCTTTACTTCCCTTCCGAAGGAAGCCATGCTAACGATTTTTACGCCCGAAAAAATCCATCGTCCTTCGCCGGGTTTAACCTCGGGAACTAGAGGCTAGCACGGTAACCACTACACCACGGAGGACAACATTTATCAGTGTGTCTGCCTATCTATCCTCCCCCGCTAACATGCCAATTGAGTGTGAGTCATATAGACGACTGAATTATTGTCGTTCGTTTCAGGCGTTCATTGTGCAAAATCCTGCCATATTGTCCATCACATGGTTCACAGATGAAGCATTGTTCCATTTATCCGGCTATGTGAACTCAAATAACTCACGCTATTGGGCCAGCGAAAATCCACACGTTATTCATGAAAGACCTGTGCACCCGGTTAAAATCGGAGTTTGGTGCGCAATATCCGCACAGAGAGTACTGGGACCAATATTGTTTTTAAACAATGTGAACACTGCAGAGTACCGACGGATTTTCATGAAGTTTGCTGAGCAACTAGACGATGTAGAGCTGAGTCAAGGATATTTTCAGGAGGACACCGCTACATGCCATACATGAAATGAATCCATGGCACTAATTGCAAGTTTCCTTGACGACTGGATAATTTCCACGAACCTGTGGCCACCGAGATCTCCGGATTTGACATAGTCTTTCTATGGGATTACTTAAAAGACAGGGTTTATGCCACACATTCTCAGGCATTGGACGATCTGAAGCACAGCATTACACAGGAGATTCAAGATATTGACAACAGAGTCCTCCAACGAGTGGCCAGTAACATGGAACAACGTGTTGAGTTGTGCCTTATGCTGGATGGAGGACATTTTCAACATTTGCTAATAGAGGTAAATAATCTCCCAAAATTCCTCTGAATTTCATGTATAATAAGTTGTCGCTAACATAACTCGTTTTGAAACAATTAAAGAAATAAATGTGTCAGTTCTTCATAAATGACCCTGTACAAAATTATACAAAATGCCTTCTAAATGGAGAGAACTTCACACGCCGTTCATAAAACAATCAGTATATGTTTTATTTTTCATATAAATACATTAACTGTATGGCATCCTAATCACTTATTCTTAATCGTTCTTATTTTTGAAAAATAAGAAATAAATAAAAAATGTCCACGTAATGGATAGCTTGGGGTTCGGGAAATTTCTTGAAAATCTTAGTGTTATATTTTTGGAAGTTACGGTTTTTCAATTATGCGGTTCATATAAAAACACACACGCGCACACATACCGACCTAAAAGGTCTTTCTTTACAAAGGATCTCATAGCACGAACTTCCGTTTAAATTTCTGTATCCAATTTTTTGTTGGAATTCTGTGTTTTCTCTACAACTAGTAGAGAAGTACAAACATGCTGAAGAGAGTTGCAGAAATGACAGAGGAATAACAAGGAGTTATAATAAATAACACTTTATAAGTGTAAATGATTCGTCAGTAAGCTTAGGTTTCTTTTTTAACTTATTTTCTTCTCTCCTCTGCATGTACATTTCTATAACATCTCATTTGAAGACCGCTTAAGTGTATAAACATTTATACGCATCCTTAAATCACTGAAATGTCCATATATGAATTTGCCATTGGTAGAAAGATCGCGTGAATTTTTGCTGTCAGATTTTTATTTTCTTGCAAACCAAATTTTAAAGGAATTATACCTGTTATGCATCCAGGACAGGATTAGCGAAGCAAAGACACGTAACATTAGGTGACTGTGTTCAGGAATTTCACCACACGATTTTTATGTACAGCCATATGAAACTATTATTATTATGTGCATGGTTATATGTATTAAGAAAAGTCCTAATGGGCGAGGGAGACTCCATTAGGACAGTACAGGTACAGTGCGGTCGTTCTAAGGTAGGGTCATAGACCGACTCTATGCGTAGCACAATGTACTTCGATGATTCGGTACTTTTTCGATGCGCATGACACTTTCATGATTATCTTTATAAGCTGTACTTGGTCGCTGCTTTGTGTTCATGCTATGAATTGTGCATTTCAAAGGTGAAAGTGTATTCAAGATATCTGTGTTGTGTGTGATTCCTTAAAAGTGTCAGTGTCTTCTTATTATTAGTCCCTGCAATGCCTGCCAACAAATTCGCACTTGAACAACAAATGTTTATGTACGATACATACGTAAAAACCGAATGATGTAGACGAGTGTGTAGACAATTTCAGGAGCAATTTGCAGTTCTAGGTAGAGAAACTATTAGACGTACAGTTAATAAGCTTAGGACAACGCACTGCTAGACGCTAAACTTAAGAAGCAAAAACTAGATGTTCTAACGAAGAAACAAATTACGAAATTGGTGTATCTATTTGTGGCTACCCTAAAAAGTAAAGCCTATAGGAACAATCCTCACACCATAGACGAGCTTAGGGACAATAGAGGATGAATCACCTAAAACTTCTACCACAAATATTTCGGAAATGGAAAGTGCTATTGATGTGTAGTTTTCACAGCATTGATTGGTAGTCAGGGAGTCGTACATTTAGCCTATAAACAGATTTTAATAATACTGAGAAAGTGTACTTTTGAGCACACATACAACTTTTCAAATGCAAAAATGCCTATTTATATCAACAAAATAAAGGTAGGGTAAATTATAATATCAGTGGCGTTTGTTGCAATATTCTCGTGCAAGTGGTTTACGAGAAATCTTATTTTGAAACTTTTACGCACCGACACTTGTACAAGCTGTGGTAGCACAAACTAAAGAAAAACAAAAGGGAATTACAATACTTCTGTGGATTCTTACAAGTAAAGAGAACATAGCCCTTCAAAGGTTGTGTTCAAAATGACCACCGGCAGCTTCAATACACGCTTCCTGTCTGCTATGGAAAGACTGCTGTACACGTTCTAGCATTTCAGCGGAAATTTCAGAGCAGGCAGCAGTAATACAGCAGTAATACGTCGTTTCGTATCGTCTGGTGTAGTTGGTACATCCTTGTAGACAGTGTCTTTCAGCCTTCCTCACAGAAGAAAGTCTAAAGGGGTCAGATCCGGTGAACGGGCCGGCCAAGGTACAGACCCTCTTCGTCCAATCCATCGATTTGGAAACAATCCGTTAAGACAAGCTGTAGTACTTAGTGCACTATGGACTGGACAGCCATCATGTTGGTACCATAGGTTCCTCCTAGTCTGCAAAGGAACGCCTTATAGCATCTGTGGCAGATGGTCTGTCAGGAGGCTGCGATACTTGTGCGAGTTCATTGCTCCTTCTATGAACAAAGGGTCTATGAGCTGATGGTTCACTATCCCACACCACACGTTTAAACTCCATGGACGCTGACGTTCCACGGGGATTGTCAACAGACCAATAGTGCATGTTTCTGCGGTTTACTGGCCATGATTAGTAAATGTTGCCTCATCACTAAACAAGATACATGATGAATCCGGAGTATCATGTCTTAATGCCCATGTACAAAGGTTAACACGATTCTCAAAATCGTTTACATGCAGCTCTTGATGGAGAGATGTGATAGGGGTGGAACCAATGTCGATGGAGAATGCGCAGTACACTTGCCTGACTTATGCCACTTCCACGTGCGATTGTGCGGGAACTAATTTGCGAATCTATTACAACGGCAGCCTAAACTTTAATTTCTGCCTCTTCTCCAGTCACTTGTTTGTTTGTTACGTTTTCTAGGTGTTACAGTACCACTTTCACGTAATTGGTTGAAGAGGTTGATAAATAATTGCCGAGTGTTTGACGTCTATTGGGATACGTTTCCGCATACACCGTACAGGAACGAAGCACATTCTTCCTACACTCTCCATACACCATGAGCATGTCGGCTTTTTCTGCATTACTAAACCCCATCTTCCACTCACGACTTACTGCTTGAACTGTCCCATACTAACTGACCATACAGTCGCAATGCAATCAATGAACAGTAAACACAATGCAAACAAACATAACAACATCGTACCTAGCAACTAAGCAGGTTGAATGGTGGAAACTTTTCAAAATACGATTTCTCGTAAACCACTTGCACTAGAATTCTGCAACAAAGACCATTGACATTCTGATTTACCTTAACTTTACTCTGTTGATGTAACTGGGCGTTGTTCCATTTAAAAAATTGTATGTTTGCTCAAAAAAGCACCTTCTCAGTATTATTAAAATTTGTTTATAGGCTAAATGTACAAGCCCCTGACTACCAATCAATGCTGTGAAAAATGCACATGAATAGCACTTTCCATTTCCGAAATATTTGCGATGCAAGTTTTAGGTGATTCAGCCTGTATAAAAACAGAAGTTATGAACATTACGCAAGAAGAACTTAAGTTTGTGAATGGAAACTTCACGTAGATAGACACCACTTCCAGCACCACTGATTAGAGTGCATGTTACTATCAGTCGTGAGTAAGCAACGCGGGAATTACGGAAACCCCCAGTGTAATAGTGTGCGGAGTACACATACGCTAGATCCGTGCCCTCACCATAAAACTACCGCTTGTATTATAGATGTGGCCTTAAACAATATTACAATGAACAGTAATTAAGCAACGTATAATATAGTATAAATGTGTATTTTTATAGCCTTTATACTTTTAGCAAATGAATAATAACAGTTTTCACACAGTAACATATGATTTAAATGATTAAGATATTGCCCAAAAATACAACATAACAACTCATACTTACGTGAAAAACTGTGAAATCTCAACCAACTACTATTAGTATCTATTGCGAATAATTCGCAAAACCTTTCTAAACATCCAAGTAGACCATAATTCGTCATTCGCCCCAAGTTCAATCCAACTATCTCGTAAAATATTTTGGTGAAGTTAACCATCTATGTGTATTTTACATTTTGCAAACGTACCTATTTATGGAGATATTTTGTAGATCTCTAATATTCCCAAATGCTTTAATTACGTTTAACGGTAGCATTGGTTTATGTGGATTGATTTTCTTTCACGCTGATTTTCTTTGACTGTATTTTTCGCCCGATGTTTGCTTTTAGTTCTTCCAGTGTATGGGATTTGTTGCATAGATACACTTTATTTTTGACATGATCGCCGAATGGGCTAAATTTCTGTAATTGAATTTTACGAAATGCCAATGATAAAAATGATTGACCCACGTCGTAAAATAACAGATACTGAAGCACAGAGAAACCCGATTTTACACACGAGATTCCCTTGCATGACGCGAAGTTTGTGTGCAGTGTGTAGTAATTGCATGCAGAATAATAGGACCTATGTAGTAAATGCAGAAATGTGCAGGAATGATTTACATACTTTTTTTAATAGCTGACCGACGTCTGGGTTCTTCCAACATGACTTTTGCTAACGCGCACACAGCTGATGAGTCGCAAGTTTAATTCAGGTTTTTTTTAAGATAGGGTAATTAAAGGATTATGGCCTTCACGATCCCTGATTTAATTGCATGCGATTTTCATCTTTTGGGAAAATTGAAAAAGAAAGTGTATGAAAAAAAGAAGGAAAGAAAGCCATACATTGGTACAATTGAAGGAAAAATTTCAGGCAAGAAATTCACCCAATTTCAGGAACTGATTCCTCTAGTGAATGAAAATTTCCTGAGAAACTGCAGAAATATGTGGATAGAAAAGAAGAACATTTCCAACATTTCTTATGATAAGGTATGTGTAATTGTAACCGTAACTGTGAGAATGTGAAGTGGTTGTAGGGACATTATAACTGTTTCGTGGAAGGCGGAGCTGTAGCGGTCGGCGCACGAGCGACCGCAGTGGCCACAGTGTGGAAGAAAAGCACTGTATTAAACACCGCATTTTATATTAGGTGGTGTGAGGCTATTGACATACCTGAGCGAATTCAAAATTCATCCCAATAAATGAAAAATAGAAAGCCTAATAGTTATGGCCATCGCCAACGAATCAGGTTAAGGAGAATACAATTAACCACTAAGGACTAATGAAGAAGAAAAATAAAATTATAATTTGTGGTATGGCATCGAACCCCAGTCAAACAGTCGACTATATTAATCATTAGTGCACCACGGAAATCACACAATATAGTTATGACTTATAATCACATTAGTACCGTTAAAACACTGCAGAGGATTGATTGTATTCTGGTTATATTTCACCTCTAATAACAACAAAAATTAAATAAAACACTTGATTTATCCCCCACCCCAAATGAGTTGCAGTCCATTAGGTGTATTTTTGACCGCGTGGTATTTTACTATTAGCTAGAAGACGTTCAAGCATTTCGACTGCTTTGCCTCCCAAACGCTCGGCTGTGTATAAATTACGGACTTGAAATCCAATTTAAATATTTAATTTGGCAATATTCTACAGTCTTGGATTTTTGAGACGATTCAGAACACAAACGCTTTCAAAATAAGCCAAAGTTTGTAATTATAATATATTTCAGAGCATACCATAATTAAGGTTCTTAAGAATGCACTGGTCCAGATTAAGCGTTTAAATAAAATACAGTGACCGAAGTTTTCAACCACAGTGGAAAATGGAAATTGGATTCACACGAAACAAAATTGTGGAAAAGGCAAAATAAACAAATGAATGATTGTTTAGTTAAAGTCAACGCTTATATTACGTTGTTTATTTTAACACAATGAACAGTGAATGAATGAATTTTAATACAAAGAAAGGTGTTATAATTCGATGGAGACTTTTAGTTTTAGAAAATATTTTAGCTTAAAACAAAAGCATGTATATATTTATCTTGAACAACAACGCTTGTTTGTATAAACTACTGCGGTATTTGCAATTTAGTGTCGTGGAACGAGTAGCCCACTATAATTATCTAAAGAACACATAATCTTAAAATAAAATTTGTAAATTTGACCGAAAGGCAGGTTTTTTTTCTGTTAAAATAATTATATTATCTTTAACTATCACATCAGTCGCCAAAGCGTCGCCGATCTAGGATGTCAAATGTCTCCCTCCATTATCCCTAAAATGACGAATATGTCCTTATGCGCTTATTATTATTATTATTATTATTATTATTATTATTATTATTATTATTTATGGACGCTCCTTAACTACTATGGTCCTTAGCGTCCCATTCTATATTGGGCGTGAAAGACCGGAAATTTTGCTCAGAGAACTCTTTATCAGGCTAGAGGTTCTTTTACGTGCCATAAATCTACGACACGAGACCACCGGCTTTACTTCCCTTCCGAAGGAAGCGATTCTAAGGATATTTACGACCGAAAAAATCCATCGCCCTCCGCCGCGTATGAACCCGCGACCTCGGGGACTAGAGGCTAGCATGGTAACCACGGAGAACGACGCCCCTATTCTCTCTTGTACCCTTCACGGTACATTAAGGTCGTTACTCCTCGAAATTTGCCAAATTTCTGTCTGTCAAGTAATTCAAGTTTCAGGAAGAAAAGATTTCGGTTGCAAATTTTGTCACTTTCAACTTTGCCGCATATTTTCTAATTTATTTCGTCACCGATCTAGTCAATGCATCGACGATGCGGCTCAAGTTTCAAATAAAATTGAAGGTCTTCCACTTCTTAGCTCATCTTTAACACTTCAGGTGCTGAAAATTGTTTTTAATTTTAATCTTAATAAGTGTTTTCCTCGTGATCCCCTAGTAAAGCGAGTCCTAAAATCTTGAATTATTTTCTGCATTTGGCTTCTGCATTTTCTGGAATTTGGCCGCTCGTAGATCCATGGTATAGCCGATCTATCCTCCATTTTAAATACACTTATGTCCGTCATTCCCAATTATTACTGTGGCGTATTATTCCTATTACATAGTTGGGGTTTCCCAGTATTATTGGTTGAATTTTGCGGTTCCTCATACCAGAGAAGGAAGAATGAAAGGTGTAATGCAACCTTTCGCCCACAGTGTGCACGAAGAAGCATACTCTTTAGCAGACAGAGGCAGGAATCTCTGGAAACATACCATTGTCGCTTAACTCCCATATCATGGACCTTACGATTACAGTTTTACTTTCTTTACTACGTATAGTAAGTAGTAGAGGTATCGTATTCCACCCAAACATTTTTTGTTCATATTTCATCGAGAATATATGTTTTGAGGTCACTGAACCCAAAAATAATATTTTTAGAAAAAGGTCCGCATGCGTGTGTATTTGTGTGAGTTTGGATAGCATAGCTAAAAAAACAAAAAGTCGGTTAAACACCAAACTGTGTTTAAATTCAGCATCTTTCAAGGATGCAACATGAATATTTTCAAGAACATTCCTCCGCCCCAAACTACCCTTTACATGGAAAATTTTGATTTTCTCAAAAATGGCTCTAACAATTTTGTTTAAAATACCATATATTAAAGATATTTACATGACAAATAAAATGTATATGTTGAATTTCCTGAGAGTAGCTTATTAAATCCTCTCATTTGTAAATAATTGTATATAATCCTGTATAACAAGTAAACATTAAAGAAAATATAGTAAAACGTACTGCACAAAATATACAGATCGCTTTAAAACACATCATTTGAAATAACTTTTTGTGGCATCAGCCATTTCCGAGATATCCCTTATTAATGCTTCAAATTGTTCAGTACTGTCGACATTCAGCTGTTTCCCACGATTGCATGGAAAGAGTATGGAATTTTAAGACCATCGTCCAGTTCTTAAACATTTGACGATCGCTGTGCCGTTTGTATTTGTAACGAAATGTGCAGTGTAGCTATATCTGCAAAGCTTCATCTAAAAATGAAGTAGATAAAAAGAAATAAGCTTTCGTATAAATATTTGCGAATAAATTAATAAACAACAGAGGGAGATGAGGACATGTAAATGTAACGCATCCAACTTTTTATTGTTCTTTTCTCTATAGACGGCTTCTATGGTCATATCGGGGATATTCACTTGAGAAGCACCTTACTGATGGTGTTTTTGCTCTCTGAAGAGTGGAATTTCTTAACGTTGGTTTTTTTTTTAACTTTGTTGCTTTACATTAAGCACACTCACATTCAACCTCACATTCATACTGCCAGGCTCTATGCAGGTTACATGACATCTGATTACAGAAAAACTCGCCACGACAGCTGGGAATCGAAACCGGGACCTCTGGCATGAGAGGCCAGAGTGCTCACCACTCGATCACAAATGCAGCCAATTAGATTTAAGTCGAAGAAAAAAACAGTGATGGAAGTCGACGAAGAAAATTGGAAAACCTACGAGCCAGTTACTAGTTGACCACGATATGAGTGCGTGGGGTGGACGAGGAACTAAACAATTACGGAACAAGCGGAGAGGGTTATCGGAAGGACAGTCGTATAAAGAAAACATCCACAGTTCTGAGTTGCATTTACTAGCGAAATTCCAAAACGTAGTATTGTTTTCGTTGTGCAACTGTACATTTCCCCATCGCCTTGCTTCTCACTCCCCTTTGATCTCTAGTGTCGAAATCACTGGTGCCGTGCTCCAAGCGCACTCATATCGTGGCCGACTAGTAACTTCTGCAGGCATAAATAACACTTGGAATCCACTATTTTAACTCGGATTAATAGTGAAAGTTTTTGAAATATCCCCGTTTCTTTGTTGAACTGTTTCAAGTTTTCGGAAAAAATAAAAGGATGATTATATAGCAATATGAGCAATAAGCGGCTCTATTTTCTGTTTAAAAAAACATGTATACCTACATTTTTTACTGCAGTGGGATCCAATTTCATACGTTTGTTATAATTAAAGAATACTTCGGTACCTTATATGTACATGTATGTTTCTTATTTATTTTTTTGTGATCAGTTATTACGAATTTAGTATCTCTGTTTATTGTGTGCCTTTAAGACATAGTTTCTTTCATATAGTCGTTCAAGAATTGATATATTATGTGCCCCTTGAAGCTATAATTTTTAGGATGAAAATAATAAAATAAACATTAATGAGAATAGAAAGATATGCTTTATTTTGTGCTGTAGTACCACCTTGCGGAATCTTTTCTTTACATTTAATGTGCCTTGCAATATACCATATTCGCTATGCTCTCGCGAAATTACTGACAAGGTAAAACTTACACTATTGTCTATTGTTATTTTCCGTCAGTAAAGAAAAGGAAGTTTTGATTCTTTGTTACAGCTGGCGTTGATAATCCCACACTCAATGGAATTGGGACATGCATGATTTCATTAATAGCTGCAGACATACATAGCCCCACATCGTTCTGTACTTAAAATGTTTGTGTGCGTGTGAATGAGTATTATTGAAAATGCAACAATGCAACGTTTTATGGATGTATGTAATTACAGGGCCGGCAACCAATTCGGGAGATTGAACAAAGTTTAATTTTAATTCCCGATTACCCGCCACACTTCGGAGCGATTTTAATTTACACCCAGAGCCCTCTAAACGCCACGATATAAAGTTGTCACCATTTTCGATATTCAGTCAACAGTAAATCTGGGCCTTTGCGGAAATTCCATGACTGGCGACACACTGCGAACAGCGTATGTAAAATTAAATGGTTTTCAAATGAAACACAAAATAATGGCACAAAAGAACTGGCGTTCCAGCGATTAAATCAAGAGCGCTGGCCAATAATGCATTACTTTCAATACGGATTTATTACAGTGTTTGTATCAGCAACGCATTTAAACGGTCCCGTCAGAGAAACTTGCAACAAACACAGCGGCCATTGCCAGATGTTGTTTCCGCCATTCCAAGCAGTCGTTATGAGTCTCCCCCCTCCACAACAATTTTTCATAGACACTTTTTGCGCAGCATGCAGCTAATAAAGCTTTATTTAAAATGAGAGTGGATATTTGACGACACTGTTTCAATTACACCACTAGTAGATTAGCGTTGTACTTCGATGTATGTTTTGTGCTGCTGAATAATTCACAGTCATTAAACTGATGATGTTGTGATTTATGCATTGCTTTGCATTTCGGAATATTGTAGTTAAGTGCTTGAGAACCACGCACCGAAGTGATTATTATGCTTCAGGGTCATTCTACAGATGTAACTTTTCACTTCCGTAAATGAGAAGTGAATTCCAAAAGATAGGCACTTAAGGCAGCTTCACTGAATTTTCAGGATACACAAAAGCATACTTTATACAGCTTCTTTATCAGCTTAGCGCTATACTTTTTGTGTAATAACACTGGTATTTAAGCAGTGAACATCTGTAATTTTGCAAATTATTATGTAAATGAGAGGAAATCGAAAATTTGAAAAATTAGGATATAATATTTTCTGGAATAAAATGAGGATTTAGGATGTTCTGGAGGGAAATTACACGTTTTTAGAATTACTATTTTTGGAGGAAATAATCTAAAGTGATCTGGAATGCATAAATTATAGTGACATACTAGTCAAGTTGAAATTAGTACTCTTTGAAAAGAAATGCTTTACTGATAGATTTCTTGTGGATACAGTGTGTTTTTTAAATAAAACCACATTTTAGAACCCAATTTTAATGCTTTTAGTACGTATTGCCAATATTTTCTTACCAAAAATCGATTTAACCCAAAGGAAAACATTAGAAACCTTAGTTATCTCATATTTTAAATGGATATAATACTTTTGGGAATTCACCTTCTCAATTGTCAGTTAATTATTATAATTTCAAATATGATTTAGAAACCCCTTAATATATTGTAAAATTATTTGTATCAGAAGAAACTATTTTTAAAGAAATTCTCACAATCTTTGCTATTCATTTCCGCTTTGTTGCGTTTTCTATCACGTAACTATGGTGAATAAACGAAGCATTGTGTTACATCAAAAACGCATTGAAGTTTCATCGGAAATGCCATTTTCAAATCCCAAAATCAAAAGAAAACCATGCTTAAAAATTATTCAAGGTGTGTAAACAATATAACTCAAAAATTAAAATAATTAAACTTTCATATTTGAGTCAGCCACCAAGCTCTTCAAGAAAATGTCTCGATCCTAAATGATCCTTTGCATAGAAATATATATTTTATTTTTTATTTTCCCAAAAATGCATCTAACGATTATGAATTAAATTAAACTTTCACATGTTTAAATAAATATCAATATCCCAAACGAAATACACACATTTCTTCAAATAAACTCTATACAGGTTTATATAATTAGGGGCTCAAGAAAGATATATAAAGCTTCCTTTGTAATCCGGAATTCTCAAAAATATACAATTTCAGCCAACTAAGCTTTTCGGGTTGCTATCCATTTCCAGGATATTTCCTGATTTTCATTATTGTTTCCTTCTTTCTTAGGTTTACGACTTAGATAATGTCAGACGGTAAGCCACTAAAGTAGAAAATAATGCCCTAATGAGCCTGGAGTCCTTTGAACTTAGGTTTCTTCTTCTGAGGATAAGGAAAAGCTCTGGTAAGAAGAAAAGACCTAAAACCTTTATCCAAAAAAGTCATCCCAACAGAGATTCGAAATCATGATCTCTGGTATACGAGGTACACACATCACTCCCGATGGAGGTAATAGGAGTATTCGGTGTTCTTCTTTTGAATTGTCATATATAGGTATTTCCGTATGATTTTTTCAACAAGGAGGGGCTTTCACCTTAAAGTTCTTGTAATGGCAACGTTTACTAATTAGCATAATGCACACACCTGGGCTTAAGGCAATCCACAGACAATAAAACAAGTCAACTTTCAGCACAGGTTTTCTGTAAATGTTTGGGCGGGAATCATAGAAGAAAACTTTAATCGGTTCGTGGTTTCTTCCTTGGGTTTTGACAGGAGCCATCCATCTTCAGTTTCTTCAAGAAACGTTACCAGTTCTGCTTAAGGATGTTCCCTGGCAGTAAGACATGATATGTGATCATTACATGACGGTGGATCTCCGCCAATAAGCACACTTGTGACCATCTACGTAAAACCTACTAGAGCGCTGGGTCGCTCTGAATGGACCGATAAGATGCCCACCAAGATCTCCAGATTTGTTGGATTTAGGTCTGGCGATTTTGTTGGCCATCTTATCGGTCTATTCAGAGCGACCCAGCGTTCTATGTAGGTGTTGCAAATTTTCTGGAAATAGCTTGTGAAGTCCTCTTCATTCGGAAGGAATTTTATATAATCTTATATAACTGGTAAACGTTAGGCGATAGACGAAAACGCACCATACAAAAACTGTAGATCTCTTTAAAACACAAAATTTACTTAAAGGAAGTTTTTTCTGTGGTATAAGCCATTTCTGAGATATCCGTTATTAAACTTCGAATTGTTCAGTACTTGTCATTGTTTTAAAGTCTCATGGATTTTCAGTTGTCTCTCGCGTTTGCATGGATACAGTATGGAATTTTAAGGCCTGGATATAACGTCCAGTTCTTAAACATTTACTATCACTGATCTCTTTATATCTGTAACGAAATGTGTACTGTAGCTATTTCTGCAAAACTTTATTTGGATTAAAATGTAGTAGATAGAAAAAAAAAGCTTTAGTAGAATAGTTTGAATACCCACAAATAAACGATAGAGGGTAGAGAATGCCATGTGAATGTATCACATCAGATTTTGTTTCTTTGGGGCTAAATGAAATCTCGCTTATACATTACCGAAGAGCCTGTTGTGGAAACGTTGCAAGAAGGAATACTTCGAGCAGCGGAAGAAATAAAATACAACCTGGACGTACTTCGTAGAGTGCAGCAGAATTGGAAAAAAACGTAAAGCATGTGTGTTGGCGAGGGCTGCACAGTTTGAACAACTTCTCTAAACATTAAAAATCTGATGTGTTACACTCACATGACTTTCTCTACTTTTGTACAAACTATTTTTACATCCCTTATTCACCATATGCTTCATGTTAATCGAGATGTCAATCTTATTGCTAATTTTCTTGTAGATGCCAGGGGAATTGCTAGGCCTTAAGCGATAGTCAAATATTTTAAGAGCTGGTTGCATTGTGGCACATTCCATTCTCTTTGCAAGTCCAAGACACAAAAAACATGAATAACGAATTTGAGAAAAAGTAAAAGTATTGGAAAATGTAAGGGAATAACAAGCAATATCTCGAAAACGGTTCACTCAACAACAAAAATGTATATGACATAAATTGTGTATTTTAATGCGATCTACATCTTTTGTGTAGTAAAATTTTGTCTATCTCTTATGGTTTACCAGTTATGCGAAAGTCGTTCACAGTGAAGAACACTTTTGGAGACATTCCCAGAAAATTCGAGATATACATTTCATTTGTCATGAAAATACCTTAAACATATGATATTTTAATCAAAATTGTTAGAGCCATTTTTGAGAAAATTAAACTTTTCGAAAAATGTTGTATGTAAAGGGTACTCTGGGGTGGGGGTATTTTCTTTAAAACCTTCGTGTCGCATCTCTAGAAGATACTGAACCTAAATACCAAGTTTGGTGTTTATCCGAATGTTCGTTTCTGAGTTATGCTGTTCACAGACACACAAAGACAGACATACACACACACACACACACACACATGTTTCCAAAAATGCTTTTTTTGGATTCAGGGAGTCTCAAAACATGTATTTCCGGTGAAATCTCGGTATCGAATTTTTGGGTGGAATACAATACTTCCCCTACTTACTATACGTAGTAGAGAAAGTAAAAAGAAGTTCTAACTGATTTTATGCTCTTCTTTTGTTTTAATTATTCACAGAGTTTTATAATTCACAAAGAAAGGAAGTATAATCTTGTAACTTGGATTTTTCAAGTTTTTATTTACCTTTATAAATAAGTATTCCTATTAATAATTTGCGTAATATTGTAAATCCTTCCTCAGTTCCATATTTCGTATGATATTTATGTTACGTTACAATCATGTGTAGTTTTCTGTTTACTTGTACACTGGAAGAGTTTATTTGTTCGTTGCCATAGCAGCAGAAGCCGAAGAATTAAACGTTAACCTGTTGAATTTGAGTTTGTCGTGTTACAATATTATGAAAAGTAAAATAGTAATTATCCCAAGAACGGAAGGATTTGTAGAAACAAATCTTTTAAGGATAAACATTCAAAACAACGTGCTCTTTCATAGTTTAAAGGGATGATCATAGGTCATCTTTCATCAGATATAATGCATGTAGTAATAAGTTGATGGCAGTATCAATAGACCAGGTGAGGTTATTTATTATCCCATACCACCTAGACATAGTAGACCTATTACATCCCCTCTGGAAGAAAACATAAACTAATAGGCCAAACCCTCTAAGCTCGGGGATAGTCTAGGAGCACATTTAAGATATATATCCCCTCGCGTATTGGGTTAGTTCTAGACAACTCGCAAATGAACACACTCTTAACTCACCTACGTCTACTGCATACTAATCCCCCATCTCCTCGCAACTCTCTCAGCTCTCCCTCCTTAGATTACGTAATCATGGACTATCCGCCCTTACCCAACATACCACACTCTTATAGCATCAACCGTAAACCCAAATGGTCTTAGGCATCTCAAATCACCGCGAATCCATCGATTTCCTCTCTCAGGATCCTAGATTGTTTATGGCGGCCATGTTGCCCTAAATGTTTCTGAGCCAGCTCTGTGTTTCTATGGGTTAAACAACTAAAACAATTACTGTGCCCTTCAGTCTGCTTCTGGTGTTACTTATGAACAATCACTCTTCAAAGGGACACAAGTTTCATGATCTCCAAATTACATCTCCTCTCCGCTACTCTGCCATCTAGTAATACCTCAAGTTTTTCCTATTTAACTCTTTTACAATCACGTTTATCACGTAACTGTTTATTTTATTTTTCTTAAGAAATCCTTTAGACATGTAGTGTCATAGTTTCGATAAACTGTATGGGTATCTATATAAGCACGGCCTTAGTTCGGGGAAAACTAGGCAAAATGTGAAGAACAGAGTTAAATTTACTATCAATTTTGACTTCCTACGAACGGTTTTGTTTAAAAACTGTTGCGATCCAAGTGAAATTAGGATGCGAGTTACATTAGGATTTAAATAGCTCTAAGATAACACGACAGAGAGTTGTATTTTTCCTGAAATTTCTCCCATTGTTTATAATGTAGCTTAAAGAGTAGTTTAAATACAAATTCGGAATTTAAATAAGATATAGGCTTAATATTTGCAACAAAACATATTTATACACATACAAGATGTGGCAAAAATTACAAAGGCTGAATACACTAGGAATTACAAACATTTCAAATTTTATTCTTGAATCATAAAATGCTTAAGCATGTCAGGTGAAGATTTTCCAAAAAATTCCGCTACACAACACTACCCTTTACAAGAAAGTTTTTCGCTCGTTCTCTTTTTTCCCAGAAATAGGTTTCATTATTTTGATTAATATATACATTCTATATAATTGCCCTCTTAATAAAATATATATTTTAAATTTGTTATAAATAGCCAGTTCACCCCATTTGTGCCGAGCGGGATGGCTCAGTAGTAACGTCTGAGTCCTGCACTCGGGAGATCCTGAGTTCCATTCCCGGTGATCGCCCACCCTACCCATGGGCTTTTCGTGGTTTCCCCGGGTCAGCAGGCGAATGCTGGGGTGGTTAATCTCTACCACGACTTTCCTGTACTCTCATCTTCTTTCTCATCTCTTTCAGGGTTGTAGGACCAAACGACGGTGTTCGGCGGGTTGCACCTGGACGTTGGCTTGCGCTTTGTAGAGGTTTCTCTCCTGGCGCCGCTGCTGATAGTCTCAGTTAGTTCTCTCCCCCCGAGTGGGCTCCACCCGATAGAAGACTGCGGGGGTTTGTTGCTTGTGGGTAGGACCGGGCGGCGCGGATATGATCAATCTAGAAACATTAGGGACCCCGCCCATGCTTGCGCCCATCGGCATTCACATCTGGTCGCTCTTCGAGTCTCTTCCCTCATCCCTCCGGGTCACATTGGAAGGGCCCTTACGGCCTACTTGCGGTGCCCTGACCCGGGTCCGAGGGACCCCTCTGTGGTGTTGTACCCTTACCTTTCTCCTCATTTGTATGAGTTTTCTACAATTTTATATAACTAGGGAACCGTAAGATAGATAAAATCTTTTCTTAGCAAAAACATTGAGCCCAATAAAATGTACAAATTTTCCCCAAACATTATTTCTCGCATCCTCAACAGGTCTCAAAATAGTTCATGGTGTCCGTATCTTTCGAATGCTTGTATCCTTTTAATGCATTTTTCACTCTTTCTCTACAAGAAATCATCACTATGATTGTGGAATTTATCCTCCGTGCTTTCGATAAACATTTGAACGTTGTTTCTTCATGTTACGTAGGCGCTTGTAACTAAATAGGTACTTAAGGCTAAATTTGAAATCATTTCTGACCGAAATGCGTCGTTAATAATGTAACGTGAATAGAAAAATCACCGCTTAAGGTATTACTGTGAATTTGTACTGGATAGAGAAATTTATACCGTATCAGGTTTTTTAATGATACTGGAAATATGTAGATACAGTAATACAGCATCTCCTGCTGTAGTTATAGTAATTGGCATTGTTATAATTGCGAGAATTGGAATTAGCTGCGTGGATTTTACTTCAGTTTCGTTGTGAGTTACCACTCGACCGGCCATCTGTCGTGAAAACGGTAACAACACCAAGTAAGCCACCTGAATCTCCTGAAACTTATACAACTCTCCGAACCTGAAGTGCTGCTATACGCGCGGTGCTGGAAATAATGGAAACAGCAGGATAGCTGCAGTCGTAGCCTTGCTGTGGGGAAAGTAAGCGCACCAATTTCCATAGTTCCTACCTTTTATCCAATTGCGTGTTTTGACTTTCCAATTAGTTGAAGAAATTACATAGCTGGCCGACTCTGACCCAACTCACCCCTAGGTTCACTCCGACCTTTTGACTTTGTAATACAGAAGCCATTTTCCTTTCTGGTAGCCCTCTCCCCACACACGCTATGTTAATTGTATTGTCACTCATTCTGCGAGAGACACCTTTGGTTATGTTTTAAACACTGCTTTTAGATTTCAGCTTTGTAATTGGCTTGTAAAAGGGCGATTGATGCATGGCAGGAGTAATCTTGTTTTGCGCGTATATGTAACACGCTGAGAAATTAATCAAAAACTTTCTGTAACTCCACTTTCGGAAAAGTAGGTACAAAGGTAGCGGAAAAAACATGGAACTTTGTTACAAGCTTGACTTTTGTGCAATAGATAAATTACTGTTACACATACTAGTAAAACCACAAATGTAAGCAATCGTTTAGAATGACCTTGTGGGACATTCCATGATATACGAATTGTTATTAAAACAGCAGCAAACAGAGAATTTCATTACAAATAAATTTTAAATAGTTACACTTCCTAAACACCACTCCGTATCTTTCAGTAACTTACATTACCTTTAAGAACAAATTCTCTAACGTTATATTATTCAAGTCTATTTACGTATGTTTATGCCGAAACAGAAGCAAACTGTTGACATATTTAAATCTTCTCGTTTAGAAAACTGTTTAGTTCGTTTAAATTATATTAATTATTTCGTGATTATAGACATTACATAATCCCCTCATTTGTAACATTCGACTAAACACTATGTTTTACAAAACCAGTGGTACATAAAATAATCACTCAGCACGGACCCTACAAGTTAGTTGAGCTTTGGTATTTACTGATTAACAAAATCAACGTGTTTTTCAGTGTTGAACTATAAAGTCTACTTTCGAATGGAATCGCTCTCGTAAGTTTTTTCAGTGAGAGAAGAAACCAAATCTTTTAAATAATAGTTAGTTATCCAACAACACCTATTAAAGCATACCAGTGGCTTTAACATAAAACATCTGAAACTTATTTTATATTGGTGCTATGGTTGCTGAAGTAACGAGTGGATAAAATTCCTCAAACCCACTCCTTTTGGATTAAAACCCTAAACCTGGACTTGGTTTTCAAAAATAAGTATTTGCAATTTTATGAGTCAGCTAAAACTTGTACCACAAATATCTCTGTAACAAAAATAAGAGTTGATAAAGGCTTTCTCAGGCATGAAGGTAGGGGAATGTCTCATTAAAATAGATAATATAGGTAATTCAAATATGTAAGCAAGTATGTATGTATTCTTTTTAAATATAAACCTACATTTATTTTTAACGTAATTGACAACATGGAATATAAAGTGAAGAACGGCATTTGTTGCACCGTAATATATCAATTGTATCTAGAAAAGAATGGCAATGCAACAAACATCATTCTTAATGATATCCTCCATGTTATCAAATGCGATCAAATCTCAAGAATCTCTCAACCGATTATATCATTGAAAATTCCAATTCCTTCTGACGTGCATGGCCTATAAAGGACCTTCTAATTTCAATCCATAAATTACCAAAGACGAATATGGATTTACAAATCCTCCGTTGATAATGCTATGGAGAAGAAAGTGTTTCTTACTCCACAGAGAATGCGTGTAGAAACAAAAGGGTAAGTTGCTGTTTAGCCGCAAATAAAATCTGGTTATATTTCACTCCAGGGCTTTAAAGGCTGTTCTCTTAAACATTCAAGATATCGGTTTTATTTGTTACGTAAATGTCTTAAGTATATGACACGTTAATGGAAATCCTAGAGTTGGTTATGAATGGGTGGAATGAAGAACCCATAAGAGGCTAAAGAACGCTGGGAGACAGGTCACAGAGACGCGTAGAAATTCTCAACAGACATACGAGCACACGAACAACTCCGAACACATGCGATCACATGCATACAATCATACAAAGGTATATACATACAGGTAAACACACATACACGCACCACATATATACAATCGCATACAAAGACATATACATACATGTTGAACGAAGGTCTACCAGGGCAAGAGCCTTAGCCCAAGCCCTCTCCTGAAACCAGGGCTAGCGCTAACCGAGTGGCTCTCCAACGGTGGGGGTTTCTCATGAGGCAAATACCTTGAGTCTAAAAAAGCCCCCCCCCCGCTTACGCGAGGATGGAAGTGGATACGCCACTTACGGGCGTCATCCCGAAACGGGGCGACTACCGTAAACCACGATGAGGACGTCGGCAATCTAGCATGCCTTCTATCAACTCTCACTCAGTCAAACATACATACACCCGGTCACTTTCGAGCATATACACAAAAACACACACTAACATACACATAATCCCACACGAGCATGCAGGCCATGCACGTATGCACGTATGCACGATATACACGACTGTACACATACACACATGAATACATCCACAAACACACAAACACATACGCTTACACACACACACACGAACATGCACACAAACACACACGAATATGCACGCAAACACATACACCCGTATACACGACATTCACAGCTATATAAAAACACACTCGAACATCTGCATACACACGAACACATGGCAACACCTTGCCCAACACATGGACATGCACGAAGACACAGACATGCATACACAAACACGTATGAACACCTCTTAAACACACGGACATACACAAATACATACAGTCACGCTCGAGTACATATACAAACACCACGAACACATGCACGAACATACACACAATCGCACACGCTTGTATACACGGCATAAACAGTTATATACAGACACGCTCGAACGCATACACAAATACACATGAACATCTACGAATATATACCAACACCTACCCCCAAAACACATGGACATTTACGAAGACATCCGATTACATATACAAACACACCCACACACTTACATATGCATGCATATACACCTCCGAACACCTCTCCCAAAACACACGAGCTTGCACGAATACATACGCATACGCCCGAACCCTTGCGCAAACACTTGTTGAAATGTAAGAGTTTACACGCTTAATCATCGTTTTCATTATTAAGTGCAGTGCATGATTGAACTGAAAGGTTCGCGCTCCCCTGACGCTGACCTTGAGGTGTTAATATCGTTTTCCCTCCAGGAATAATTAGCTTTCGAGAGTGCTATCAAGGTGAGAAAGTCCACATTTCCTTAGAAGCATTAATACGTTATTACATCAAAGGTAAAGATGGATAATTATGCATATAAGGATATCATTACAAGTGCTTCTGGATATACCTGCAAAAAATGCATATAAACTTATCATAAGAGAAGTCATGAAGTGACTTGTAAAGGGGTCAGTCTTTAAATGCAAGTATTGTCATTCTTTCTTCAATGATGGTTGTAAGTGACAACGACATGAAGATGTGTGTGCATTAAACAGTACTAAGAAGAGAATTAAGACAGAAACTACTGGGCACCAGCTTTTATCTGCAATGGAAAACTAACATAAAGGAGTACGACACTTCATTGGAGGGACGATTGAAATCGTATTTCATACGTTGTAATTCATCTGACATAAATGTTTATCTACGGGAGACAAAATAGCAGATAATCTAGGCTGTTTAGAAAAAATATGGGTATTCATAGGAGTGAAAATTAATCTGCTCTGTTGAATGCCGATTTGTGAAAAGTATTGGAGAAACTTGTGATAAAACATTTAAAACACGGAATCAGCCCGGTTTCTAGAAACGAATATGGACGCCATATTCAAAATAAATTTCAATAAATCGGTTACTGAAATGGAGGAGTCTCAGCTTAATGGACGCAACTGAGCCTTGCTTATTGTGGTAGGAGTTCGGCTCCGTATCAATAAGTATAACCCACTATGCGGAAGTAGCTACAGACCGCTACGGCCATCTGTTGGAATTAAAGAAGCTTGTGTAAATATCCAGAACTATAGCGACGAGAAATGCTTTATGTATCTTGTACTATCCAAATTCGTGGAGAAGAATGCACAACGCGTGAGCAAACACAAGCAACTTCAAGATGAGTACGACTTCAGCTGTGATTTTATATCCTACGACACTTGCACAAATACCTCATTTGGGAAGCGTTACAGGATGTCTATCAGCGTTTTCAAGCTAGATGAGAAGCATGAAGTGTTTCTAATAAAGGTTGTTGATGCTGAGCTGGTTAACCACCGTGATTTGTTGCTATTAAGTGACAGCAGTGATGTACATCACTACGTATATATAAGAATTTTGAAAAGCTTATTCGACGTCAACAAACTAGGCATCACGATGCTTTACTCATGTTGATCGATATAGACGAAGTTGACTGTAAAAACTACCAAATCATGCATCCATTTATAACCAACATTATATTGCAAGGGCAGCTATACCTACAAAGGAGAACTCCGTCGTGTAATTTAAAATCTTTAAAAAGCATGTTGAAGCTACCTTACGTCATCTATGCAGGTTTTGAAAGCATCCTCACTCCATGTCATATGTGCATCCCCAATCCTGAAATTTCTTATACAGCTCTTTATCAGGAGCATACACCGATGAGTTTCTGTATTTCAGTGAAATCTGCTCAATCTGCTGAACATCTGGAAACTGGTCTTTTTAAGCAACCCGTATGTGTATCGTGGTTATGATGCTGCTCAGAAGTTTATGGAATACCTAACATTCCTTGCAAAGAATATTAATGATACATATACATAAGCCAAGCCTCTGAAACTTACAGATCAACAGCAAACGACTTCAACTCCTCTACAGTGTGCTAATTATGTGGTAAAACTTTACACAACAGAACTACAAAGTACGCACCATGATTATATCAGTGGTGATTATCGAATAAGTCTTCATAATAAATGCAATTTTTTCTTGCAAAACGCCTTAATATATTCCCGCGTTCATGCATAACCTCAGTAGGTATGACTCACATTTCAATGTTAATGAGCTGGGATGTACGAGTGAGTGAGCGGAGGTGATTCCTAGCCCTGAAGAAAATAAAATATATATATGTATAATTTTCCGGTATGTTGGAGATGCTCCAGTTTGTGGATAGTTTTCGGTTCCGAGCACAATCTTGGATAAGCTGCTAAACAAATCTAACATCATATCCTGAAACGCTGAAGTACTTTGGAGAAGACAAGTTGAAGCTGATGATCGTAAAGGAGTACTTCCCTGTGATACCCTACTTCATAGGATGTCTTGAACGAAACCTGTCCAGCTCCTTATGACTCCTTCTACAATATATTAAATGAAGAAGAAATTAGCGATGCTGATTACAATCGTTTTGGAAATGTACGGAGACTGTTTTAATGTGAAAATCCTGGGTGAATAATGTCATTTGTAGTTAACTTCAGATGTTGTTCTAGCTGATGTCTTTAAGGCATTTAGAGATCAGACGCTGAAAACTCATGAAGTTCACCCTCCTCATTATTTCGGCTCTCCGGGACTTACCTGGGATGCTATGCTTTTGTACAGTAGAATTCATTTTAGCTGCTTCTGGATTATGATCAACTACTCATGGTGGAATACGGTATAAGAGGAGGTTCATGTGACGTCTCCCACCGTTACGCCGAAGCAAACACCTACGTGGATATGTCTGATCCGTCGAGACAAAGCCAATTTATCTCCTAAGAAAGTAAATAACCAATGTGCCACGCTCTCCCTTACAGTAGATTTGAGTAGGTTTCTCCTGAGAATATCGACTTAAAAAAACACTGCAAGAAGATTATCCTTATGGATACATATTAGAAGCTGACGTAGAGTATCATGCAGAACTTCACAATCTACACAGCGATGTACCTTTCCTGAGTGTATGAAGCCTAAGGAGTCGTCTACAGAGAAACTAACACCCCATTTTGGACCTCGGAAGAAATATGTAGTACATTACGTGACTTTTAAGAAGGCGCTTAGTCATGGGCTACATCTAGCAAACATCCATCGTGTGCTACAATTCCGACAGTCTCAGTGGTTAAAACCTGATGTGGAGTTTAACAACAGAATACGACAACAGGCTGAAAATAACTTCGAAAGGGATCTTTACAAGCTGTTTAACAATGCCATGTTTGAAAAATATACGGATACTCTGCGTAATTCTATGGATATATTCTTGGTTACAAGTGAGAAGACTCTGTAGTTGATTTCCAAGCCAGCGTTTATCGATAGAACTATATATAGCTCCTGTGAATATAGTCTCCCGACATATGTGTTCAACAAGTCTATATACTTGGAATGAATGTGTTGAAAATCTCTAAGACATTAATGTATTACAATCATTACGATGTGTTGTTGCAATATTATGGAGCTGAAAACCTGAAGCTTATGTATATGGACATTGATTCATTCATTCATGCATTCATTCATTCATTCATCGGGTGACAACTGAAGATGTGTACCAGAACAAGCTATGATCCCTTGAGCATCTAGATAGAGCTGATTACTCTGCCAACCACTCAAGACAAATAGGTGCTGGGAAAATTTAAAGATGATGCTAATGGCCAAATCATTCTACACTTTGTCGGACCACGACCTAAGGTGTATGTACTAGATATCTATGGCTCAGTCATAAAAAAACTAAAGGTATAAACGTGGTGCTATTAAGTGATATATTACACTTGATAGCTATGCAAGATGTCTTAAATCCAAAGAAATAATGACATTTATGAATTTGATCCTGTCGTCAGAGTATGCTGTTACATCAGTACGAGTCAATAAAATCATATTGATTTCTTACGACGATAAAAGAGTTGTTGCGGAGGATAGAATAACAACATACGCATATGGACATTACAGGATTACAAAGAGTACTTGTGAGAATGTGAAATGGATCTCAAGATGATAATTTTCTCCGTGAATCTACAATTTTAAAAAATGGAAGTTTACTCATGTGCTGCGTATACACCTAGCAGAACCAGTTGAAGAAAGAGGAATAAAAATATGGAAGGGGAGGCGTTAACTCTGCCATTAGGAGCAAATCCTAGTGCTCGGATTAAAGAGGAGAGACGTTTACCCTTACAATCCTTAACTAATGAAGTGATGATTAACTGATAAAGCTACTACTACACTTGGACAAAGAATGTAACCATAAAAAACAATTACACCGGATAAAGCATTATAATATCTCCTCAAACACGTAGATGAGTTAGTTTAGACAACTTCTATATACCCTCACTGTAACCCTATGCACAGTTTAACCCTCTCGCACGCTAACTGTTTAACATACAGAAAACGTTTATAAAAGTACAGTAACATTGCACAAGTAATGTTTATAAAATATTTAATTACTCTCCAGCGCTCAACCCCATGGAATCTGGTGAATGTTGGGTGGTGCTATGCTGGGGAAGACGTGGAAATTGCACATGTAACAAATGGAGCTTTAAAGGCTATAGTGCCGCTGTGATGTTTCTGAGATTTGCAGACGACCACAAGAAACTCATGCTCGATAGCAAGTTTGAATTGGTGCTGATTCGATCCAAGAACAGCATTCTGGCAACCCGAGGGAAGGAAATGTTAATGTTAAACTTGGGCCAATTGAATATAGAATACCTGTGATTCGCCTTTCTGATGCTGAAAAGGTTGAAATCCTCAAGATTTTCAAATCGGACAAGGCGCTATATCTCACCTCTAGGAGCATGGATCTGCATCAACCAGCTGTGCCGCAAACCAAATCATTCACCTGGAATGTTGAATGATATCGAAAATGGAGAAGCCAAGATTTGTTATTTTGAGTGATCAGACTTCAAGATCGGGTAATGCAAACTCAGTAAATCAGTGTAAAAGGATAAAACGCTCTAGTATAGGGTAGCCTTGGGTTGAGAGCCGCACAGATACATTTGTTATAGAAGGCTCTTACGTTATGCAACATACCAGACAACGAGTATCCTGCGCGTATACTCCCTATTCTCCGTCCTCTATGAATGCTAAATTAGTCCCTAAACAAGCTGTAAACACCATTGACCCTATCCTCCCTAGCATCCAACCTCGTATTCCCTATTTCTCCCATGTATCACCATTTATCTATGCTCGCTTCCCACTAGCTGTTGTACTGTAGGGCTAAAAGCAAACAGAGGAGAGAACTTAAAAATCTTATGTGTTACACTCACATGACTATAGCCACTATCGTTATTAGTGGGGATACAAACTATTCTTATTAACGCTTATTTTTCTATGTACTACGTTTAAATCCAAATAAACCTTTTCAGAAAGAGCTACATTACACATTTCCGTGTCCATACAAAGGGAACAAGTAAAATGTTGTGGGTGTATTACATATAATGTTTGTGTATTTGTGTTTACTTCACGCGTTGAAGCCATCTTGTGACGTGATTCATTTGTTAGGCTTGTTAGCTCCATCTGGTGTTAGCAATTTGCGGCAATATTAATGTTTGAAAGAATGCGACTGTTATTTGTTTTAATTTTTGTTTACTGTCCTCCGGCTAGCTATTATCTTTTCTTGGGTCGAGCACTTCTCTTTATACAGGTTGTGTAAACGGAAAGGAATCTTTTATCCAAAGATAACACTGATGAAGAAATTTATTATACACTTTTATTGTCGAAACACAGTCACTATCACATTTACATATTGATCTTGACACTCGCCAAACTGAAACTGTTATAATAACTTCATTACTGATAATTCTTAATTCGCGTACTTCAACTTTTTGTAAAATTAACTTTATAACACTTGAGATTTCATAACGCTGTTACGCGTAACCTGCAAATTGATATCCGAAGTGTGCCGTACAAATACTTTCGACGAACTGACGGGAATGCGACGTGTAGTGTACAAAGAATTTTGATGAACTGACCGACTGAAGGCGACGTGTAATGTATTGAGATTTTCGATGAACTGACGGAAATGCGACGTGTAGTGTACAAAGAATTTTGATGAACTGACGGGGTCTTTACCTCTAACCTACCTTTTATACTCATTCATCCAGATATGCCTAAAGATTATAACTGAGCTGCAATTGGCTAATAAAATGCGCCAACATTAGCGTCTATTTTTATATCCAATGAAAATTATGAATACATATGCTCTAGGGAAATGTTCCAGCAAATTCTAAGAAAAACGCGCCAATATTACGTAACTTCTTCGTTTCCAATAATGATAAACAGCTCACCCCCTCGCTGCATTATTGCCAGTTTCAGTAAGGCCGTATAAACTTACTTCTCAACAATAATTACAATCAACAAACATCTCAAATCAATGTCACATAATAATGCATATTCATACTATAATCACTCTTTACATTTAAATAATTTGTGATACAAATTACTGCATCAATGTTTAAGAACTGGAGGATATGTGCTAGCCCTAAAATTCCATACTGTTTCCATGCAATCTGGAGAAACAAGTGAATATTTTCAAGAATTTAAAGCAATGACCAAGTAATTAAGAATTCAAACATTTAATATCGGATATCTGAGAAATGCCTTATGCCAAAAAATTCTATATTGAAATAAATTGTGTGTCTTAAAGAAATCTACATTTTTGAATAGTAAGTTTTCGTCTATTGCTTATCGTTTATCAGTTAAACAAAATCATACAACATTCCTTTAGAATGAAGAGGATTTCACAGACTGCTCCCAGAAAATACAAGATATACATTTTATTTGTCATGTCAATATCTCTAATATGTGTTATTTTAAAAAAAATCGTTAGACGCATTTTTTAGAACATTATTACATTTCGAAAAATGTTCCATGTAAAGGATAGTTTGGGGTGGGGGATTTTCTTGAACATTTTCGTGTTGCATATTTGCAAGTTTGGTATTTATTTAACCTAAATTGTGCTGTTCACATACACACATGCACACACGCATACTCAATACACACATGGCCCTATTTTATAAATGCTTTGTTTTGGATTCAGGGGTCTCCAAAACATGTATTTCTGGTGAAATCTCGGTATCGGATTTTTGGATGGAACGCAATACCTTCTGTAGTTACCATGTAAGCGATAGATAAAGTAAAACGGGACAATCGATTCTATTTATACTGAATGAACCACGTGTTAGATTTATTTCTTTACTGCACTGAAGTTTCGTGAAATCTGGATGCCAAAACATTCCAATAACCGTATGTTAGAACGTTTTGCTGCATTTTGCATAGTAGAAAACGTCATTACCTATATATAACATGCCTGTCTGCCTGTGCAACATGGGAGTCTGTTGGAGAAGGTGGGGTTAAGGGGATACAAAATAAAACAACCGCCGATATTTCATATCCATTTCTGTGAATATATCAGGTGGTTTTTCGTCTGTTACTAGGATTATCGGGACACCTGACGACATTGCAATTATAAAGGGATGTTCCATTAAAATCTCCTGCATAATTGTTTAATAACTTCATAAACAGTGCTTGGAGAATTAAATTAATTGCATCATCACCGCAGGCTTCAAAAGCCACCCATGTCACGTCGGGCAAGTCTGGTGGTCTAGCATATTCCGCTCGGTGGCTCAGGAGACAAAGTCTTTGGCCCGCACTTGGGAGGTCATGGGTTTTTTCGGGGTTTCTTCAGGTTACTAAGCAAATGCTGCGAAGCTTCATTTACATCCCCCGAATTTCCTGTCCCTTCCATTTCACCTCCATTCCCATTTCACTTCACCCATCTCGGCGGTTCATGGCAGGGTGAAAAGGATGCTCTCTGTAACTATTCGTACTCCGGAATGAGGGTGATCTCCGAGCCTCGGGTCTTCCATGGGGTTGTAAGCTCACAGGGAGGAGGGGAGCCGGTTGTTCCAGCTGACATCCGGGGAGTTGCCATCTGGAAAATGTGGAGACCCGGCCCTCTGCCCTGTCGTATGTCTTGATCCGGCCGTCCTCTCCTCTCTCCTCACTCTCCCTCTCGGGGCCGACCCGTCAGGGACCTAAGCACAAAAGATCTACATAGATCGAGGTGCCTGGTCCCCCTCCGCTCCTAGTTCTAGTCCTAGTCCTTTTATATAATAAATAACAATTATGTAACAATCCTTTACATTGTTTCATGTGGGTGAACATTTATCATATGCGCTAATTTTCATGAGTGACAAAAAAGCGTTTAACATGGGTTTTATACAATGTTTTATTCAATCCTATATTACAAATTCAAGAACCAGGGAATTACATTGCATTTTATTTTCTTGTTATTCGAAAAAATGACGTAATGGTTGCATAGCGACAGCGGGTTAGCTGTTTACGGTATCAGGCATGTTTTGTTTGTTTGGTTATAACATGAACGAAGGGAATAATAACTCGCTGAATGGAAGATTTTAATTTAGAATTATTGATGGACGCTGAGGAAGCTGAAGCGTAAGTAATTTCCAGAAATGTAAACAGTCATATGAGAGAGACCATGACAAATTATGTGAGTGGAAAAGTGCAAAACAAGTAATGCCAGAATTAGTAATTATTATCTACTAATAACAATGCGGTTAATAAATAACAAGATTAGATAATGAATGTTGTTTACCTTCTAACCTCAGTTTTCAGTTATTTATCATAGAACAAACGTTTGTTAAAAGATAAAACCATAAAAATCCATATTAATAGCCGAAATGAGTGTCAAATTGATCTACAATAACTCACGTTGACATATGGATTAATGAAGATTTCGACTGTAACTTATACCAGGTGGCGAATACAAGCCGTATTTCGTTGACGTTGGTTTATCCCGGATAGCGCGGATGCCATACGGTTTACCTAAAAAGGGTCAATATCGACAGAGAGACCTTGCTTAATGAAACGCCAGTGCTTGAAAACCAAGAGTATCCGCTATGACCAGTCCCGTAGCTCAGTCGGTATAACATGTGGCTGCTGTGTGTGAGGTGCCGGATTCGATTCCAGGCTGGGCTCGAGAGGGTTATCTTTAATGAATCACGTTTCACCATATGCCCAGGATTTGGTCTTTGAATGTGAGTGCGTATGTTTGCGTGTTATAGGTTATTTAATATCAATTCTCCATAAATAAGAATTCAGGATTGCTATTGCGCAAGAATATGAGCAGGTGTTATCATATAATTAAATTACAGGTTAATCTACAATCAGTGCATCTATATGGCACCAATTGGTGCTATTAAGTTGACACGATTAAACAAAATGCTATTTT
Source organism: Deroplatys truncata (assembly GCA_030765065.1). NCBI lineage: Eukaryota > Metazoa > Arthropoda > Insecta > Mantodea > Mantidae > Deroplatys > Deroplatys truncata. The sequence goes on along the minus strand of CM060976.1, from coordinate 28,516,645 downwards.
TATATACACTGCCGTTTGTGAAAATTGCCACACCAAGAAAGAATAACTCCAAACTTGGTGGAAGTGTAGAAGAGTGTGCAAGCAAAAGTGATAAGGTTTGCAGAGAGATGGGTACACGTAGGCCAAGTAGAGCCCTCTCGTGTCAGTGTACCGCCCAGTGTAGTCAGTTCATAGCTGTCAAACAAGGTGGAAACAATAAATGAGTGCCAGTGTGCCTCGTCGACGTCAAAGGGAGCCATATCGGCATGTGAGTGAGTTCGAACGCGGCAGAATGATCGGTCTCCGGGAAGCGGGTTTGTCATACCGTGACATTTCGGCTCGTACAGGGCATGCTGCTACGACAGTGATGCGTGTGTGGAAGCAGTGAATAGATGAAGGTCATACGCAGCGAAAAGCGGCCACTGAACTACGCAATATGACCACAGCACGGAATGACCGTCGTCTTGTCTGCATGACCATAACGGAACGTACAGCTTTATCTACAGTGTTGGCTCGACGCTGGAGCACTGCAAAAGGTGTGAACTTGCCTGCATCGACGGTTCGTCGCCGTCTGCTGCAAGTTGGACTGGTTGCATGCATGCCATTACGTCGGCTTCCATTGTCCACAAACCACAAGCTCCTCCGACTGCAATGGGCACGTGAACATTGTTACTGGGGTGCTGAATGGCAAAATGCAGTCTTTTCGGACGAGTCCCGCTTCAACGTGTGCTACATACGTGTCCAGTGGTACCGTGGTGAGCGCAACCTGTAGGGTTGCATTGTTGAGCGGCATAGCGAACAAACACCAGGTGTATTGGTTTGAGGCGCCATTGATTACAACAACCGATCTCGCCTCCTACGAATTGAGGGTACTTTGAACAGCAACCGGCTTCTAACGCTGGTTGTAGAGCCTCAGGTACTCCCCTGCTTCAGGCATCTCCACAGCCAGCATCTCAACAGGATAATGCCCGGCCACATTTTGCGAGGAATGTACAAGCCTTCTTCGAAGAGCGACGGGTACCATTGCTTCCCTGGCTTGCATGTTCGCCTGACATGTCGCCCATCGAACATGTCTGGGATATGGTTGGTCGGCACCAAGTGCGTCACGGTCCTCCAGTAACCACGGATTTGTGGGTTCAAATACAAACTTCGTGGAGGGAAATTCCTCAGGAACATATTCAGAACCTTTTTGATTCAATGCCACGGCGTGGAGCAGCTCTAACTGCAGCGCATGGAGACCACACCAAATACTGAATATTAGAGCTCAATGTTCATGTATAGATTTGAAATGTTTATCATTTGTTATTTGTCATGTACCTAACCAGTGGTATTAAATTCATTGAATTCATGCGTTTCTTTCTTGGTATTGCAATTTTCACAAATGACAGTGTATTTGTGTTCTTTTAAAGCTGCGCTAGAACTAAATGATATTCTATTAGTGCATAATTCATAATAAATATATCAAATACATGTCCGCCTTGGTGGACGCATTGATGTATGCGCCTCTCAGCATCAGCGGACACGTCTTAACATTACTTCTGAATGTGAAGCACAGACATAGCTCATCCTTTCCTTTAACGTTTCTGGATTTTCTGGTTCCGTTTCGTAAACCATAGAATAATCTCGCTGGTCACGAGTGCAACTACCATGATCTGTTCACCGTGCGGAATACATATTGTTGAGATTTTCTTTAACTTCTCTAGAATAATTTTGTGGTGTTTCTTTATTGTGCTGAAAAAGTTATGATAGAAGTAACCAAATAAGGGACAGTCTTCTAGAAGGTTCTCAATATTCACACCATTCTGGATGAATTGCAGCTATAGCTGCCTAAGGCCAAATAAACTGGCCCAATGATGACTCCCCGAATGTTGTACCACTCGTTAACACACCTCTGAGCCTGCATGTGATCTGGTATAACCAGTGAGGATTCTCAGAATGCCAATAATGGAGATTATGTTTGTTTGCACTGGATTCATTGACGAAATCCTATTCATCACCCCATAAATATCTGCCTGGTGAAAATCAGACTTTCGTTTATTTTTCTTCTTTCTGCAAACAGGTACACAATTCTGGAAATCGTTCCCATATACCTGTTGGTGTAAATGCAGTTTAGGGGAAACTATTTTCGCTCCTTTAGAATCCTTTGTGTTGAAGTCCTTGAATTTCCACGTCAGCTGCAGGTCTTCTTTGCCCTAATTACGATGAGAAAAATTAATGGTTTAGGGATAACAATAATAATAATACCTGATATGATCCATCAGATTCGATCTCTGTACATCGAATACGTGCGCAGAAGGTAGACGTCACATCTGAAAATGTTCAGAATACAGCCTTCAAGCCTCAACTGCATTTCCGTGCGTCTTCCCATAGATCATATCCGTGTATTCGCTGTTAGTGAACTTGTTACCTGTTTGCCTGAATGCGCTGGTTTGAATTGCAAGCATGCGCTACGTGAAGCTTATCAGTACAAAATCACCAAGTAAACACATGCACTAACCCTTTGAAAATCAGTGATGTGGCAACTTCTTTTGCACTTTCATATGCGGGAAGCATAAAATTGCAAAGAATGGCTTGTTTGGGTCACCTGGTATATATGAATTGGTTACTATTAGATACAATATCATGGTAAATGTGTCATGATTAATATGTTGTCTGCATTACCAACTCAAATAACGAGTTATCAAAAGGACAATACTGCAAGGTGCTTTAGAATTTTCCGGGATAAGGGAGAACTAGAATGGAGTCGATTATAAACACATATGTTTCGACAGATTCATTACTTATTTGCTGCTAAGCCACCATTGTAGCAGTCGTGTTAGAAGTATAGGATAATGCACAACTTTGACCATAGCATACGGATGTTCTCGTCTAGGAGCGAGGAGTGGTAGCGCGCTGTTTCCCCATATACAGAAAGCTATTCTGTAACTTAGTTGCTAGGAAGGTGACTACAATTATTATTTGTTAATCTTAAAGAACCATTTGCCATTATTGGGATATTTATTTTCTTGCAGTTTTTTAGCCCATGGGAGTGACTAAAACAGGAATTCCTGGTCTCTGCGATAGTATTTGTTTTCAGCTACCAGCGCCAGAATACCGACTACCGAGTGCTTTTGTTACTTTTCCTTGCCAAAATGGAAACAAAGCCTGCTGTCTGTGAAAACAAACTTATGAAATATATGTGGATTTTTAAAATTGGCACACACTGCTTAGAATAGCAAGGCTTCTTGTGTGACCCCAAAAATTACATTTTTATGAGTAAAACTCACCAGGCTATTGAACTGCTGTAGCAGTGGCCCTGTAAAATGAGTTTAATTGTAGGTTAGGAAAGACAGACAAAACAATTAACAACGAAGTTTCACATTGTTTTCATGCAAGTTTCACTAATTCTTATCAACCCGCAATTATTCCTTAGTTTTCTTTGTGTTTTTTGGCTTTTAATTATACTTCTTAAAGATACCATTGTCATGCAGTTATTGTTGAATTTTAATGTAAACATCAAGCATAAATAAATACTTATTGTTTTATTTATGATTTGGCAATGTTCAGCTTTAGTTCAGTTCTGCGGACATACTCTTACAACTTAATCTTTGAACGAAAATAATTACTTTATCTGATAGTATCCATATCATTTTAGGTATTGGTTAAGTAGAAGGTCGCAGGGAAAAGAAAGTTTAGTTTTACTAGTTGTGTTATCTGGGAGAATGTTACATCTACAAGTATTTTATTTCGGATTATTTTTCATATGCAAATTTATTAAATATAAATTATTTTATAACCCAAATAATTGCCTTCTGTTATGTTCTTCCTCTTCCAGCAGCATCAATATAGGTTGAATTTCCTAAGGTTACCAGAAGTTGGTAAATAACTTTCTGCGCCACTTGTTTCAGCAGATTGGAAATTATCTCAAAATAATCCTGGGAACGAAAAGGTATCACTGTGCTATTCTATAGCTCTCTAAAGTGCTGAGTTCCTAATCTTAACCTAAAAAGGAAGCAAATAAAGTCGTGAACCATGCAAATAAACCAAAGTTTATCACCATTTGAACCTAACATTCCTAAATAAATAACTGTTACCTTTCATTACATACAAGATTACACAACATGTGTTTTTCTATTCAAATTCGTCTATTAAAAGTTATGTGGGAGTAATGCTATCACACGAAACATTGCTTATTCAAGTGTAATCCATAACATTTATATTTTACGCTAAAATTAATAAATAAACATTTGATAAATAAAATGCCAAGCCTCTATCGTCTTTTCCTGTTACAGCAGCATTAAAACGATGTCTATTCGAATCTTTTGTGGAAAAGACGGTTAGCATGAGGGTCTTGCGGTTTGTTGCGTTTAACCACCAAATCTTTATTATTAACAAAAGTTTGTTTTGTTATGAAGTTACAGAACGGCAATAAATTGTTTAGCGGCTTTAAAAATTTGTTAAGCCTTAACAAAACGTAGCTCGAGCTCGTACCTAACGGAACTAATTCCACCCTCCCACTCCACATTCTAGATCGTTTCAAGGGAGCCCATTTTTTAAAAAAAAATTATTGGAACATCTGAGTGGAGGAATAAAAGGGGGGGGGTAATTCCAGTTGTAGACCAAAAGTTGTTCCTAGAAGCATTTAATTTGTAAATACTTCCAGCTTTTCATTCCGGAGCGCTACGGAAAGACTTTCTCCCCAGGAACCTCTCATACTCCATAAGCATGGAGCAATTGTACTGTTATTCGCCGTAAAGCAAACCATCGCCAACTTAAATTAACAGTATGTTCATGCTTAACACTGGAGATTGATAAATCTAAAATATTGTTTTATTGCGCTTTCAAAATTTAGTTTAGAGCAGAGTGTGACCAAATTGCATTGCGATCATTAAATTAAACATAATATAGTTTAAACTGGTGTAAAACAAGAATTCCTGTCGAAATGAAGTTAAATATATTCACAACTTCTCGGAATTGCTTCTTATTTTGTTGAAAACGTATACGATTTTATGGATTTAATAAAAACTAAGAGCGTATTGTGATCTTATTTCCTTTTATTTGTCCTTATGAACCACCAAGTCTGCAGGGTAAAACTTACGACCGCGCAGGAGATTTAATAGGCTAATTACGAAATTAGTACACAGATAATGTTGTAAGTAAGAATCTGATGTATTATATTCACACCATTTTGTTTACCCCCTATTCTACAAACTATTTTTAAAAAAACCTTAGTCGAGATAAACATTAGTAGAAATTGTTTTACTATAGGTTTGGTTGCAGGTGTAAGTGGAATATGGCTGGCTTAAGCGATAGTCAAATCTTTTGAAAGCGAGTCACTATGCGATGTATTTGAAATTCCGTTTTCGCTTTTCATGAGCACGAGAAAAAACGAATAGCGCCTTAGCAATAGAAAAAAGGATATGTACTTGCAATTTTAACCAACGTGAAACAGTATCTTGGAAACTATTACTTCCGCAAAAGAATCATGTGTCATAAATTATGTGCCGATATCTCAATTACGTATACTAAGTTTTTGCCTATCCCTTACGGCTTACAAGTTACAAAAATTCATTCAGGATCGAGAAGACTTCACAGATTATTCCTACAAGACTTAACACATACATTTTACTTGTGATGTAAATATCTTAAACATAGAGCTTTTAATCAAAATCATTTGAGATGATTTTCAGAAAATCAGAACCATTGACAAAATGTTCCCATGTGTAGGGTAATTTCGTGTGGGGCATTTTCTTTAAAATCTTCGTCTCGCATTCCTGGAGGATACTGAACCTAAATATCAAGTTTGGTAACTATCGGAGAATCCGATTCTTGAGCTAATCTGTAAACACACACACACGGACTTTTTTCTAAAACATTCAATTATTGCACGACATGATTTTCTCTACTTAGTCTTCCACAAACTGTTCTTATATAACTTAATTCTTTTATTTACTTGATAAACCCATTAAATCTTCATTACACATTTACACATTTCATTCATTTTCTCCTTCAATTACCGGCTTGGGCATTAATACCCACTCCGTCTCACAGTTGTTCCCCCACCTCTTTCTGGATCAGCAGACATCTCTGTTTCTTTTGGTTGATACTGAAATGCAACCTTAGGCAATCTTGAATCTGCCATTCTTTGGATATGTTGTATGAGAAGACCAAATGGGCAATTTAAATTTTAAAAAGGTCATGCTAGGTGAAGGCTTAGAAATTTCAGATTCTTTCCATTGCCACGAGGAAAAAATAATAAGTATATTTGAACATTCAACTCATTAATAAGGAATATTTCGGTAATTTTCACACACACAAAAAATATTTTTCATATAAACTGTGTGCTTTAACAGAATCTACGTTCCTTGTGTAGAAACATTTTATCTACCAGTTATCAAACATTAATTTGAATGGAGAGGACCTCACTATATATTCCCAGGAAATTTAAATTATAATTTTATTTGTAATCCAAATAGCTTTATCGTATGGTATCAAATCGTTAGAGCCAGCTTTTGTAAAATAAAAAATAACGAAAAATGCAAAGGGTAGTTTGTAGTGGTAAGTTGCATGCTTGTAAAACACTGAATTGGAATACCAAGTTTATTTATGTGACTTTTGTTTTCCAGTAATGCTGTTCACAGATACACAGACAGACCCTTTTCTAAAAAGGGGTCACTAAAGGTAATCACTAATCAGTAAACAAAGTAATAATCTTATGCTTACATTCACATGACGGTCTCTACACACTATCTTTTGATTTTATACACTTTTGCACACTCTTCTTACTATAAAAATAATTTTTCTATCTACTTCATATTAATCGAAGCATACTCATGTAGAAATACTTGCAGTGCACATTTCTGGTAGGTACAAGGGCTATAGAGAAAGCCAAATCAACAGTCAGATGTTTAAAGGTGGGCCGATAAATGCTGGCCTTGAAATTGGGTACATTTTCCATAAAATTGCGAGAAACAATTGAATAGAGACAGCAACTAAGATTATTACAAAGCAATAATAATGGGAGGAGTGGCGAGTTCGATTCCCGACTGCAGGGTGGGAATTTTTCTCTAGCCAAGATTATTCCCAACCCTCCTCAGAGTCTGGAAGTATGAATGAGAATGTGAATATGTGTGTGTGTGTGTGTGTGTGTGTGTGTGTGTGAGATCTAATGATAAAAACCCAAAGTGCAAGAAACCTAACGAATACGAGTTAACACCATTGCCTTAGGCAATAAGTTCCAAAGGAAAAAGGCCGCCAATAACACCAATGTAGTTAAAGGTGGGTATAAATAGAACCTAAAAAATAATAATTACAATAACGGGAGGATTCCCTGCTGAGGTGGGAATGTTTCTTTAACCAAGATTATGCCCTGTGCTCCCCTGAGTATGGAAGTATGAATGTGTCTGTGATGTAATGAACGAAACCCAAAGTTTACCAGAAATCCAACGATAAGCGAATGCGAGTTAACACCATTGCCTATACACAATAATACGTTCCAGTGGAAAGGCCACCGATGAAACCATTGCAGTTATAGGCGGGGTATGAATGGAATTAAAAAATAATTACAGATATCTCGGAAGTGGCAGAAACTACGAAAAAGTTATTTGAAATGAATTGTATGTTTTAAAGGATTCTACATTTTTTGTATAATATGTTTTTGTCTGTCTTAAGGTCCAGTTAAATTAAATTATACTAAATTCCTTCCGAATGAAGCTGACTGTACAAGTTATTGCAAGACAATTCAAGATAAATGTACGTATTTGAATGAAAATCGTTAGAGCCATTTCTGAGAAAATAAAAAATATCGAAAAATGTTCCATGCATCATGTACATGGTTACACTGCGGTGAGCGATTTATTTTTTAAATATTCGTGTGACAGTTTTATAAAATACTGAGATTCGTATTTATCGGAGATGTGATTTTTGAGACGCACATACACATAGACTTTTATGAAAAGCTTTTGTTTCATGGCTTTCTCAGCTGACTGCTCTTCAAACTGTTCTTGCTAAAGCTTATTGTTCTGTCTCTATCCTGTTTATCTTTAATTCACTTTTACACATTTCATTGTAGGATAGAATACGTAAAGCTATAGTCAAAATGTTTATAGAGCATGTCGCTATTTGACAGCTTCGAAATTTGATACATGCTCTTTGCATATCATGATAAAAACGTTAATACTAATTTTCCGTTTGAGAAATGTATGAATACATATTTTAAAACTCAAACCATTAAGAAGGGATACGTCGGAAATGATTAAATCACATTTTTTAACTTAAATTGTGTTTTAACAAGATGTACATTTTATTGTAGTAAGAATCTATCTCTTACGGATTAACAATTATACAAAAGTCAACGAGAATGAACATGACTTATTCCTAGAAAATTCAAGATATTGGTATATTTCATTTGTCATACAAGTGTCTTAAACACCTTTCCATGTAAAACGTAGTGTGGAGACGGGGATTTTTTTCTTGGAAAACCTTCGTAAGACATCCCCGAAAAATGCCGAACTTAAATGCCAGGTTTTGCATTAAACAGGCTTTTCGTTTTTGAGTTATGCTGTTAAAAGACACACGAAATGTATACGGGGACATACCCGATAGAAAATAAGTATGGGAAAATGATTCTATATGAATATTGGAAATTAATAGAATTAAGAATCAATGTCAATATTGAGAATAATTGAATGTAAATTCAACTTGTAACAAAGCTGAAATTAGTGATCAGGGCGAGCTAGCAGACAGGGATGAAAGTCCACCAGAACATATACACTAATTGCGCACAGGGTTCAGGATAAACCTCAGAAAGTAGAAAGAAGGGCTGAGAATAGAAAGAGATAGAAACGGTGGTCCAATTCCTGGAACTCGAGGGAGTTAGTAAAATAGAAAATGTTTTAGAGTAAGCTAAAGATGGTGGGTTTTACCAAACAAGTCATTAGGACGGGCGACTTCCAAAACTTGGCACATTTTATTCTCATAGCATGCTGTGCAATGCTACGTAAGTACCATAGAAAAAATCATAACAAATACAGACGCGAACACCGCATCATAGGAGTACAAATAAACAGATAGGGAGGCCCCGAGTTTGGAAACACACTGACTTTCTCTTATAGTCTTACACTTGCAATCAACGTAGCAGTCTTGGTACTCATCAGTCACGTGGTCAAGTTGTGCAGTCAGCGGAATGTTCTGCGTGTATGTGGGTGGGAATATCGTGATACGCATTAGATGGATCCACAGAATAACTTCAACAGTAGCGGGAAGATTTAAGATGTAAAGATTTATAGCATTCATAGGGAAAGTTGCTAGCCACCTGAATAGGATCATTCTTTTAATAAGTCAAGGTTTAAGGGAAATCAGTTTATCATTTGCCTTCACATACAAAACCCCTGAGGTCACATTATCAAACTAGCTAGCATAGGAGCTTTTCTCATCTCTCCGACTAGCAGTCGGCACAGAACATCTAGAACAACGGAGATCCAGACTGCACACGAGGACACGTGTGCACACGGTACATACACATAACCACTCGCGCGTGCACACCACACACACACACACACACACACACACACACACACACACACACATGGACATTTTCTTAAGAATGCTCTTTTGGATTCAAGCAGTCTCAAGCGGTGAATCTTCGACGTCATCTTGGAACTAAATTTTTGGTTAGAATGCAATACTTTCTGTTATAGGTAACTATCAAAGAAAGTAAACAAAAATCTGATGTGTTACACTCATATGACTTTCTCTACTCTTGTACAAACTATTTTTACAAACGCTTATTCTCCATATGCTTCATTTTTTCGAGATATTAATCTTATTGCTAATTTTCTTGTAGATGCAAGAGGAATATGGTAGGTTTTAAGCGACAGTCAAATCTTTTAACCGCTGGTTACTATGTGGCGCATTCTTTGAATTTCCAGGACATAAAAAAAATGAAAATGAATTTGAGAAAAAGTATAAGTATTGGAAATTTTTAAGGGAATAACAAGCAATATCTCAAAAATGGTTCACTCAACAACAAAAAATGTATATGACATAAGTTGTGTATTTTAACGCGATCTACATTTTTTGTGTGGTAAAATTTTGTCTTATTTCTTATGGTTTACCAGTTATGCAAAAGTCGTTCACAATGAAGAATATTTTGAAGACATTCCCAGAAAATTCGAGATATACATTTCATTTGTCATGCACATATTTTAAACATATGATATTTTAATCAAAACCGTTAGACCCATTTTTGAGAAAATTAACATTTTCGAAAATGCTCCAAGTAAAGGGTAATCTGGGGTGGGGGATTTTCTTGAAAACCTTCATGTCGCATCTCTGGAAGATACTGAACCTAAACACCAAGTTTGGTGTTTATCCGACTGTTCGTTTCTGAGTTATGCTGCTCACAGACACACACACACACACGGACATGTTTCCAAAAATGCTTTTTTTGGATTCAGGGGGCCTCAAAACATATATTTCCGGTGAAATCTCGGTATCGAATTTTTGGATGGCATACAATACTTCCCCTACTTACTATACGTAGTAGAGAAAGTAATATATAAAGGTCTTTCAACAAGAGTGTCCTATCTTTAACATATGATAGCTGCCGTTGTTACTGAGTTACAGCAGTCATTTTTTTTCATGTGGTTACAGTTGCTATCGACAAATAGCCCTGGAACGTTACAGAGTTCAGCAACCCGTAGAAATTGTAAAAAGTTATTATCAAAATGGATCATCTGTTCGCTTTACGGTGTGCATAATCGTCCCTGCGAGAGAACGATTCGCCGTTTAATCGATAAATTTGAAAGAAGTGCTTCTGTCAGCGATCAAAGAACACCTGTACGTAATCGACGTAAGCGTTCCAACGACAACATAGGCGCCGTTCGTGAGAGTGTACGCGAGAACGGAAACAAATCAATTGCTCGTCGAGCGCAGAATTGGGGCTTTCGCCGACCACAAGTTGGCGAATTCTGCATCTGGACTTGAAGTTTCACGCTTACAAAATGATGCTAACTCAAGAACTAAAGCCCAGCGTCCATAGGTTGTGCCGTGTATTCGCTGACTGGGCTATGGAGCAATTGTAAGCTGACCCGGATTTTTGTCGAAAAATCATCTTCAGCGAGGAAGCCCACTTTTGGATGGATGGTTGTGTTAACAAACAAAATTGCCGCTATTGGAGCAATCAGAATCCAATGCAGATTCAAGAACGACCACTTCATTCCCAGAAGGTCAGTGTGTGGTGTGGATTTTGGTATGGTGGAATCAATGGTCCATATTTTTTCCAAGATGAAGATGGAATAGCTCTGTCAATGGAGAAAGATACCGGGCTCTTATAAGGGATTATTTTTTGGCCTAAATTGAATGGTATGGATCTCAGAATCATCTGGTTCCAGCAAGATGGTGCCAAATTTCATACTGCTCTCAAAACAATCGATCTTTTGAAGGAGAAATTCAGAGGTTTCAACATTTCCCTGGTGGTGATGTTAACTGGCCCCAGAAGTCATGTGGTTTAACGCCGTTGGATTACTTCTTGTGGGGTTATGTTAAATCTCGAGTTTATGTCAACAACCAGAAACAGTAAATGATCTTATGAATAACATCGCGCATGTTATTCGTGAAGTTGGACCTAATTTACGTTCTTCTGTCATTGAAAACTGGGTCAACCGTATACGCGCGACCCAACGAAGTCGCGGCGGTGACTTAACTGATGTTCTCTTCCACACGTAATGACATTAATTATGTTCCAAAATAAAAAATAAATAAACCTGTATGATTTATAGAACGTGTTTTATTGAAGTTCAAAGATAGGACACTCTTGTTGAAAGACCCTATATTAGCAGATATAGAGAAATGGAAATTACAAACACTGTTTGTCATTTAATAACCCTTAGTCTTTGAACTACATGTGCACATGGCGGGTAGCTGACAACAAATCAGATTAGGAAAGCATGCAGTATAATATACCAACATATCAGCAGAGAATCGTCATCATGTAGCTTTAGCATGTTTCCTGGTGCTATTGAAAGTTATTACCTAATTCTTACCTACAGTATACAGATGAAGTTTTGCATTCCATCCAAAAATTCGATAACGAGGTTTCATTGTAAGTACACGCTTTGAGCCTCCCTGTATTCAGAAAATGTTTTTAGAAAAGACCCCTGTGGGTGTTTGTGCTTGTTGTGTGTCTGTCTGAGAAAACATAAAAGTGTATTAAATAACAAACCCCTATTTAACTTCAACATGTTCAAAGGATACGACGCGAAAATTTTTAAGGGAATCTCTGATCTCAAGTTACTCTTCGCATCGAACATTTTCTTTGATTTTATAAAAATGTCTCTACCAATTTTGTTTAAAGTGCCACATGTTTAGCAAATTCTCAGCACCAAAAAGGTGTATATTTGAACGTTTAGGGAATAGCCTGTGAAGTTCTCTTCATCCTGAATGACTTCTGTATGATTAGTAAACCGTAAAACAAGAATAAAATCTAACTATACAAAAAATGTGGCCTCGTTAAAGCATACAAAGTAAGTCAAATTAAGTTTTTTGGTACTAACCTTTCGGAGATATTCTTCTTTTAATGTATTTATTTAAAGTCGCCTAACTGCATGGTTCTATAGCAACCTTAAAAACAAATTTGGAAATTTTGACACAAGGTATACAAGTATTACATTATTACATATTAATTACATTACAGTGCATTTTAACATATCGGCTTAACTAAATTATTACATTTCCAATTAAAATATTTTAACAGATTTTAGCTACATTGTGTAATAGGAATGCATTCTGTAGTAAATTTTACAATATTTTCTATATAATATGGTGCACTTGAAAAATTGTATTAGTCTATTACATGATTTTGGGTCCTTCATTGAGAGGTTTAGATTTCCTGGAATTTTGATATTTTTCCAGTAAATATCTATCATAGGTAGTGCTCAATTATGTGCTGGACACTGTTCCTTGTATTTCAGGTTGTGCATTAAGGATATAGGAGTGTGTAACTTTGCATGCCCAACTCGGATTCTGGTTATGAGTATCTGATGACGGCGACTTAAGAACTTGGCTGAAAAAGGTACTATATAATTACTTTCTCTACTACGTATAGTAAGTAGGGGAAGTATTGTGTTCCATCCAAAAATTCGATACCGGGATTTCACCGGAAATACATGTTTTGAGAGCCCCTGAATCCAAAACAAGCATTTTTGGAAACATGTCCGTGTGTGTGTCTGTGTGTGTGTGTCTGTCTGTGAGCAGCATAACTCAGAAATGAACGTTCGGATAAACACCAAACTTGGTATTCAGGTTCAGTATCTTCTAGAGATGCGACACGAAGGTTTTCAAGAAAATCCCCCCACCCCAGATTACCCTTTACATGGAACATTTTTCGAAAATTTTAATTCTCTCAAAAATGGCTCTAACGACTTTTTTATTAAAAAAACATATGTTTACGATATTTTCATGACAAATGAAATGTATATCTCGAATTTTCTGGGAATGTCTCCAAAAGCATTCTTCATTGTGAACGACTTTTGCATAACTGGTAAACCATAAGCGATAGACAAAATGTTACTACACAAAAATGTAGATCGCGTTAAAATACACAATTTATGTTATATACATTTTTTTGTTGAGTGAACCATTTTCGAGATATTGCTTGTTATTCCCTTAAATTTTTCAATACTTATTTTCTCAAATGGGAATTCGTTATTAATTTTTTTGTCTTTGATATGCAAAGAGTATTAATCTGTAGGAAAGGGAATGGCGCTGCACCTAGCAACCAGCTATTAAGAGATATGTATGTGCTTAAAGGCTACTGCAATTCTATATTGCCCTTGTAAATATATATTCCCCTTACATCTACAAGAAACTTGGCATTGAGATAGAGTCTGCAAATGTTTATCTCGACTAACATGAAGTAGATGGAGAATAAGCGTTTGTAAAAATAGTTTGTACAGGAGTAGAGAAAGTCATGTGAGTGTAACACATCAGATTCTTTTTCTTGCATCGTGGAACTTTTGGTAGAAGTGACTCAAGAACTTTTCCATGTATCACGGAGAGTTCTTTTCAAATGAATGTTGACGTCTTTATATGAAATTTTAACATTTGAATAGTATGTTGGAATATTTGTTGCATCTTTGGCTGCTTTGTCGGCTAAATTATTCCCATGTATGTTGGTATGTGAAGGAATCCAGATTAACACTGTGATTAGTTTCTTCATGAAGATGCAACGATGAACTTCATTAATGGGAGGATGAGTTGGTGAAGTATCTTGAATAACTAAAACAGTACTTCTAGAGTCAGTAAGCACGAGGAAAAGTGTTTCATATCAGATCATTAATATAAGACAGGGCTTCCTTGATAGTGAGGAATTCGCATGTGAAAATGATACATAGGTGTGATACATCAGTGTATATTTGTCTGTAATCTGAGAATTTTTCTCCTGGAACATTTGTTTGTAAATTCTACTGTATATGTCGGCTTTGGTAGTGTTCTTTGCAAGGTCAAAGTTTACCTGCACTTCCTGGAATATTCAGAGAAGAAAGTTGCCATAAGGGTTTGCCACCATTATTGGATGAATTTTGAAGTTTAAGTCTTGCAGGGTTTGATGGATTCTCGTATGAAACGGTACAGCACTGTTTAGGCTATCTGTGGTTTTTTATAATGCAACCTGTTTGTTCTGGAAATATGCAGTCGTTTATTCGACACTCTGGCTCTTTTTTGTTATTGCTTTGAAGTTTCAAATGCATTTACGTCTTTCAGTTGGGAAGTCACTATTCATTTCTTTTCGTGATCATTTAAAACAGTAGGTAATTTTAAATTCATCACATAATGATGTATTTTTAAGCATCTGACAATCGCTTTAGCGTACTCTAATCTTCTTAAACCTGTACGAAGTGTGCAAATGTGTAATGAAGGTTTATCGTGATTAACAAGAAAAACAATAATAAGCTTTTGCAAGAGTAGGTTGTAGAATTGTGTGTGGAAAAGGTCACGTGAATGCAAAACATCAGATCCTTACTTTGGCAGTATGTAGAGAATGTATTACATTCTAACCAAAATTTTGAAATCGAGATTTCATCGTAAATACATTCATTCAGGTCGGCTGAATAAAAAAATAAAACGGTTCGCATGTGCACGTGTGCGTGCGTGTGTATATGTGTTTGTAAACAGTATAACCCAAAAGCGAAATATCCGATAAAAAGTAAACCTCGTATATAGGTTCAGAATCTTACAGAGATGCGACACGAAGCTTTTGTAGAAAATCCTCTCGGGCCAAACCACCCTTTACTTGGAAATGTTTCTAAATGTTCGACTTACCGAAAAATGGATCTAATGATTTAGGTGATATGCTTAAGACATTTACAGGAAACATTAAGTGTATATGTTGAAATTTCTGGGAATAGTCTGTCAAGCCCTCTTCATTCGAAAGCCATTTTGCATAATTCTGTATGGCTGGTAACCACAAGAGATAGAAACATTCTACCAAAAATATAAGTATCTTTAAAACACAGCATTTATTTATAACATTTTTGTTGCATTAGTCATTTTCAAGGTACACGTTGTAATGGCTTTGAATTTTACAATAGTGTTATTTTTTAAAGTACTGTTACTATTCAGTTGTTTCTTGCGATGTTATGGAAAGAGTGTGCAATTTCTAGGCGCGTAAAGTGACTATTTTTTCAACATCCGACTATGGATTCGGTTTTCTCTGTTCCCCTTGTAGCTTCAAGGAAATGTGCAATGAAACCATTTCTGACAAGGTTTATCGGATTAACAGGAAGTAGATAGAAAAATAAGCTTCCCTAGGAACAGTTTGTGGAAACTGTGGAAAGAAAGTAAAAATGATAAATGTTTTATGTAAAGGTTACTTTAGGGTTGTAGGATTTTCTTCATTTGATTTTAACCGAGCTTTCTTTACCAGGTTATGCTCTTCACAGCAACAGATAAATAGGCACGCTCGCGCGCACCCCCACACACACCCACCCACACACGAACGGACTTTTTTCTAAAAAGAATGATTATTTCTTTATTCGGGCGGCTCCAAGCTTGCATTTCTGTTGAACTCTTGCTATGAGATTTTTGAGTACTTCGTCCTATGGCAAGTAATAAAGAGAGAAATAAGTATAAGTGTTTGAAAATTGAAGACAATAAGAAAGAATAACTCGGAAACGGTTAACACCAGAAAACCCGTTATTTAAAACAGGTTGTATGCTTTAACGAGAACTAGATTTTTTTATATATTCAGAATATATTACGGTTAACCACTTATATAAAAGTTATTCAGAATGAAGAGGCCTTCGCAGGCTATTCGCAGATAATTTAAAATAACGGGAGAGCCAAGAAACTACGAACCAGTTACGTGGTGTTTTTCCACTGAGCATGTAGAAACATGATAACGCACTACTGCTATAAACAAGGTCACGCTGTTGACGTGGGTTTGCTCTGCAGTGTGAAGTGCAGTATTGAGTTGACGGTAATGTGATTTAATTCAGTTATTAATTATTTTGTCCTGTACTTAGTCACAAAGTATATTTATGGCTCAGTATATGCTTTCTACTGCACAGCATGTATTTATTTATGATTCGTATGTGTTAATTCAGTCAGCTCGCCAAGTGAAAGTATGATTTGCAGAAAGATTTTCAGGTGCAAATGTTCCAAGCTGTACAACAATCCATAAACTTTACAATAAATTTTAGACCACAGGAAGTGTTAAGGCTACGAAATCTAAAAGACAGCGTACGGTTCTTACCGAAGAAACATTAGACGACATGGATCATCGTTTGGAAAATTACCCCTCCCCAAAAAAAATCACTTAGTCGTCTTTCACAACAGGGAGGAATTTCTTATGGCTCTGCGCAAAGAGCTACCAAATTTCTGAAGTTAAAACTATATAAAATAACTGTGACACAGGTGATCCTGAAATTAGGCGCACATTTTGTGAGTGGAGTCTCAATAGTGTACACAATGGCGAAATAGACCCATATTTAATATTTTTCACGGATGAGGCTTGGTTCCACCTTCATAGATATGTGTGTACACAAAATAATCGTTATTGGAACTCTGACAAACCTAATATTGTTCATGAAGTACCCCATCATGATGGAAAAATTTGTGTATGGTGCGGCATGAGCGGAGAAAGAACTATAGGACCAATTTTTTCTAGTCAGCAGTTGGCATCCATACGTACGTGAATACAATTTGCCCCCTTTTTTAGAGAATTAACAGACAGGAGCGTGATTTTGCCTTTTTTCAGCAAGATTCTGCAACACCTCATAGGCCAATATTTCGATGAGAACAATTGAAAGTGTGTTTGAGGACAGAATTATTAGTAGAGATTTGTGGCCCCCTAGGTCCCCGATTTATATCTCTGGAGTAACTTAAAACATAAAGTGTACAATACATACCCACACACCCTGGAAGAATTAAAGCAAAATATCCGCCAGAAAATTGCCAGCATTTCTCAACGTGAACTACGGCGACTGATGGATAGTTTCCTAAAGAGGTGCCAAAAATGTATGGACAACGGCGGTGGCCAGTTTCAGCATATCCTTTCATAAAGTTGGCAAGTAAAGCCTTTAAAAGTATTTTTAAAAATGTTTCATGGTTTCATCTGCGCCTTTCTATGATAGCGGCAGACGG
This sequence comes from Deroplatys truncata, assembly GCA_030765065.1. Taxonomy (NCBI): domain Eukaryota; kingdom Metazoa; phylum Arthropoda; class Insecta; order Mantodea; family Mantidae; genus Deroplatys; species Deroplatys truncata. The sequence goes on along the minus strand of CM060976.1, from coordinate 28,499,047 downwards.
CAATAAGCGCCGAGGACGCGGACAAGAAAAACACCGAGCAGCCGCTTCGTGTTTTTTTTAGCTCTCCTGTATTTGTCATATAGATATCTGACAGATGTGCTAAACAACTTAAACATAAGAATATTAAGGCTCTGATCACCGTGTAACCTATAATAAAATCCTGTAGACATGCTAATTGCTCATGCTTGGCATTACTTTCACATGAATCCAAAATGGCTAAGTAGTAAAACCAATAATTACCTTTCTATGCAAGTGTTTTATAATAATATATCATTGACCTCATTTTATAGTAAAGCAATATACGGTGTGTTCCTCCTGCAACATAAAAACCAGAGAGGGAGGAGCTTTAACGGATGTTGCAAAGCGCACACACATTTGCATTCTGCGTTATTGTGGTTTAATGTCATTGTGATTCACTGAACATAAGCTATGTTGGCTGCTATCTTTTCAATGTTTGTTGATACGTCTGAGAACTAACTTTTGATGAGTAATCTAAATCTTCAATGCAAGACTACTTACTTCTATCGCTTCTACTCCTCTTCTGTAGTGTTTGTTTGACTCTGTGAAAGAAAACTTTATTGTGCTAGAATGAGGAAGAAATCTGTGTCTAATGGTAAGGTATAAAATGGAAAAATCGCTGGGGACGAGTTAGTATTGTAATAAAACAGCATTGTGAAGTACATTAAACATAAGAATATGCGGAACAAACCAATAAGAGGAATACCTCGTTGTCCTTTCACTAATGAATAGGACAGGTGTAATAACTTTCAGAAAGAGCAGAATCGCAATGGTTAAAGACATTCAACAAGCTATTCCTGAACGATAGGCTTTTTACGCACACTGTGAACTGTTGCCTTGTAGAAATGCACTCAAAATTCACCCTACTAATGCCAGCTAATCGGCTTCGATATAGCATATAGAAAATTCACTTATCACCCTTGGACACATCATAAATTTCAAAGGATTTTCAAAAAATACAACATCACCCTGTCTCCACAGAATAACCACAACATACAGAAACTACTATGCAACAGAACAAAACATCCTATCCCCAACGATAAATCAGCTGGTATATATCAAATTGATTGTAATGAATGTAACCTGGTATATATAGGAAGAACAAAAAGAAATCTTTAAATAAGACTTAAAGAGTATATGAGATGCATTTACCAAAAGCAGCCAGATAAATCAGCAGTAGCACATCATTTCTGGTCTTCAAACCATGATATCACTCCAAACACAAAACTCTTAAAACCGATCAACAGCAGTAATGAATTGGACATCTGGGAAAAAATACATATTGTCAAACACAAGAATCACCTAATGAATTTCGAACTGCCGCCACCCAACAGCCTTTGGAGGTTCATCAGCCCAGCACCAGAGAACACCACTAACCACACACATCCCCCAGACGATGACCGGCAAAATCAGATGAGGACATGCTGACGATGGGAACAAACCGTCTCCCGAAACACGTTCAAGTAAGAATATTATAGTGATGTAGTGTAACAACTCTCAACTCTCTTTGTTTTAAATTTGTCTTTATTGTACTTAAAACGATTTCTTGAACGCCTCTCGAGAGGTGCGCTCATTTGTGTCGGTATTTAGTGCCATGCGTCCAAGGGTGTCCTTGTGCAGGTATGTAGTTCTGAAGCTGTTCCTGCCCACTCTTCAGGTCGGCTAGCACCGAAGTCCACTCGGTCGTCGTCGTCAGCAGGATTCGTATTAGGTCAGCAAGACCCGTCAGCGTACGCCTAACCTCTTCCAGAGAATCTGTTAGAGCTGGCGGTGGTGAGTTTTGTGACAGGCAGCTGATGACTCCGCCCAGGCCACGGGTTGTTGTGTCTGTGGTGTCAAGTTGCTGAAGGCAGCTGGTGGTGGAAGTGTGGAAAGTGGTTGAGAAGGCGGTGGTGATGGCGTGGAGCTCCTGTAGTTGATTTAATGCTGGCTAGTTGGCGGAGATGATAATCTGAGTTGGCGGAGTGGACGGTGGTGGTGAGCGACGATAGGTTTTCTTCCTGTAGAGAGATTCGGAAACCTATGTTCAGAACCTCCGCGTGGAGATCCTGGACCGCATCTCGCAGGGTGTTGTCTGTGGAGGTCGGTGCTGGAGGTGGTGGCGGTGATGGCGTCGGAGGAGCTGGAGCTGTGAGCACTGTTGATGTGACCTGTATTTTGTTCATGGTAATATGAACAGTAAAAAATTTTCATGTTATGTGGAATTTCAATTTGTCATCAAAGAAATAGCTGCTTGGAAGACGAAAGATTTGATTTTACCAGCAAGATAATGCACATTGCCATAGATCACATTGAAGTCTTCGGTAGTATTCAAATCGCAAGTTCCTCCTCTAGCTTAGATAATGACATAGAACATTTGTTTCACAAATTGGAGAAGACGATTAGTGTAACAAAGGTGCTAGTTTTGTATGATCTGAAATTGCACTTTTGGCGCAGAGACATTAGAGAGTTTGGGGAAAGTGAACTGCCACAGCAGCTTGGTGAACCCGATGTCAAACACTGGCAGCTTCAGGCAGTATCATAACGTCAAAGGTGACCAAATAAAATCCTGTGACGAAGCGGCATTAGTCTATCTATTGACTGCCTTTATCTCGTGTTCTTTCCTGCTCAAAATGTGTGTGTACCTGTGTGGTTTCAACAACTTACCTTTTTGTTTTATGACACTTTTAAATCACAGTGTGATATTTGCAACCTCAAATAAGGTGATTTTCAGGCGCGAATCTTTAATTTAATTTAATTTGTGATGAGATATAACCAAAATAATTTTAATATCTGAAAAATTAAAAACTAGCATAATTTTACGTAAAGTACAAGTAATGATCATAATAGAAGACTCAGCATTACTGTCAAGAAGAATGCACCAAATAATCATAATATTTGTATCCCTTTGACATTATGAAGGTATCACCTGGTGACAAAAATCGTTTTAGATAAGGGAGTCTTAAACTTCTTCTTGCTATTGTATTTTATCTTCTAATATATCATAAGTTAGAGAAAATAATGTAACTTCCATAAAAAATCAAATAATACGCGAAGAGATATAAAATATAGGCAAAATGAAAACACTACTGCAAGTATTTTATAGAATTGAACCGTAGGGGATAAATTCAGAAATATAATTTTTGGGAAAATTATATTCAGGGAAAAGTGCGTTAGAAATGAAAAATTTTAGAAAATAATCAGCAATTATTTCCGGAAACGGCAGAATTAGAATATCACAAGCACTTCATGTTTACAGCTTAATAAGGAGTCGCTCTGATGAGACAAACTTCCGCTGTCATTTGTAGTCGATGCTTATCGCACTGCTTTTATCGTGGCCTTATCCCTCACGAAGTAGTATAACTCTTCTGGGCGCGCACTCTTTCCAGTTAGTATATCTCTAAATAGAAAACCATTGTGTATATATATAAACTCAAAATTCGGAATATACAGGGTAGAAGGTGACCTATGATCATCCTTTTAAACTACGAAAGACCACGTTGTTTCGTGTGTTCATCCGTAATAAATGGTATCCATAAATACTTCCGTTCTTGGGATAATTACTATTTTATTTTTCACAATATTGTAACACGGCAAAATCAACACTTCACTTCACATTCAAAAGGTTAACTTTTAATTCTTCGGCTTCTGCTGCTATGGCAACGAAGAAATAAACACTTCCAGTACACAAGTAAGCAGAAAACTACACATGATTAAACCGGAAACTAAATATCATACGGAATATGGAACTGAGGAAGCATTTACAATACTACGCAAATTGTTAATAGAAACATTTATTTATAAATGTAAATAAAATCTTGAGAAATCCAAAATACAAGATTATACTTCTTTTCTATGTAAATTATAAAATTCTGTGAATATTTAAAACAAGACAAGAACTTAAAATGAGTGGGAACTTCTTTTTAATGTTTAGAGAAATTGTTGAAAATATGCACCTCTCACACCAACACACACATTGACAACGTTTTCTCTAATTCTGTTGTACTCTACGAAACACGTCCGGGTTGATTTTTTTTTCTTCCTCTGCTTCATAGTACTTTTTCTTGACGGTTCTACATCAGGCAATACTGTAATGTATACGCGAGTTTAAATATCGGCCCAAAGAAAAAAATCGATTGTATTTAGATCAGGTGATCTTGGTGGCCATCTTATTGGTCCATTCCGAGCGATCCAGCGTTCTACGTAGGTGTTGCGTAGAGGGCTACATAGGATCTACTTATGTGCGGAGGTGTGTCTTCATGTAATAGCCACATACTGCCAGGGAAACATCCTCATGCAGAACTGGTAACGTTTTTTGAAGTAACTAAAGATAGATGGCTCCGGTCAAAACCCGAGGAGGAATCCACGGACTGATTAATGTGTTTCCTATGATTCCTGCCCAAACATATGCAGAAAATCTGTGCTGAAAGCTTTCTTGTCTTATTGTGTGTGGATTGTTGTAAACCCAGGTGTGTGCATTATGCTAATTAGTTACTCCATTTCTGGTAAACGTTGCTTCATCCATTGAAAGAATAGAAGAAACCATTCGGAAAATGCTGCCCTTGGCGCATAATCTGCTTCAGAGAGATACTGGACGCGCTGAGTATGATGAGGGCGTAGCAATTCTTCTTTTAAGGTTCTCAAAACAGTCCAATGGGATACGCTGATAGTGCGAGCTATACACGGCTGTTGCTTCCAGGATCTTCTTCCACCAAGTGAAAGATTTCTTCTTCTTGTACAACATTTCTTTGACCAACTCCTTCAACATGAGGAGATACGCTTCCCGTATCTAAAACTCTTTGGTGGAATTCAAAATGTATTTAAATATGCATAAAATATTTATCTTTAAATCTCCTCTAAGAAATATGTATTTCAAAAGGTATTTTAGTTTCGTTAAATCTTCATTTAAAATAGAGTTGCATTAAGCAATGTAGATTCAACCATGACAAATTTCGAAAGCTTATAATAATAGTGCGAATTGTTTTAATTAAAAATGTATTTAAATATGCCGAAAATATTTATCTTTCAATCTGTTCTAATAAGTATTTGAAGAAGTATTTAGATTTCGTAAATAAGTTAATTTAAAGTATAGTTAATATTAAGCAATCTTCGTTTTTTTCTCCAAAACTATTTAAAAACAGCAAAACTGCACTGAGAAGTTTGTTCTATTTATTACAGAGAGTCGTCATATTCAAGGAGGATCATAGGTCCCCTTCTATCTCCTATATTAAAAGTAATACTGGCTATCTTATCGTTCTGTAATATTTCATTATCTGCAAAGAAAGAGGGTATGCTTTATGGTCATTTCTAAAATAAGATAACTGAGGAGCATAATCGAGTTTTTACAAGAAGCGCAATAAATAATTGAAGCTCCTCTCCTCTAGCACACATGCTGTAAGCGGATAAGTTATTTATAATTTTTCGTTTATTTATTTCTACGCTGCGCTCGATTGCTTCCGGTGGATTTTACCTCTGTATGGTAATTAATTCAGGTTTGCAGAGAGAGAAAAGGCCCATGAAGCGCTTGGCACAAATATTAGAAATAATTGATGCACTGTCGCATTCTGCATGCCTCCCAGCGACACAAGAGGCGTTGACAAAACAATAACAGAAAAAAGGGCACGTGTCTGAAAAATTGAACGTCTATCGCGCAACGCTTCCAACTGGCAATCTGTCTCGCAGGTTTCAGCTGACATCGGTCAACAGTTCCTCTGCTGAGAGTTCTAAACATTACCAATTAATAACACGAAAATGTCCAATTTTTTTGTTTGTTTTCAGCCTACTTTGCTAACAGAAAATAAAAATATATTTCTTTTTTCTGTCCTTTGTTTTAATATCACATATATTCGTAATGTGTAGATTCATAATATGGATTCTGTTAAGTAATTTAGTGTAGCTGGACGAAATTAAAAGTATTCCATCTGCACTCGGACTTACTATATAGCAAACAGCTCTGAAATTTGCCTTCTAAAATGCAGCATTAGTTACTTGCACAGAAAAAATTAATATGCTTAATGATATGATCTTTTTTCCGGATTATAGGATTGATTAAAAGTAGAGATTTTTTAGCCATAAATATCTCTAATGCGGTTGGATCATCAGCAACAGGCATTTTTAATTTTGATAATGTAATTGAGGATACAGCAATGTCAGTGGCAGCGGAAGCATCATGTGCACCTTCGAGATTTCCTACGCAAGCATTATTATAGAAACCATGTGAATGGAGAGATATAGGTTGATCATAGAGAAGATGGATATAGCAATTTCGAGAGCCTAGTAACAGGTCGTAAGCGCATACTTGTAGAGAAGAGGAAGAAGTTTAACCAATGTAAATAATGATAAGTTCATAACCGTTATTTTTAACTTAATCGTTTATGAAGTATCTTTGAATAGAAGAAATTTTTAAATACGACACGAGAGTATTTTAAAATAAAACAGACATAACGCGGAGCTTGAGCTTAACTTCAACACGTTAAGCGCCAGAGTGGTCCCTGGGACCCGCTCTATGCAATTCTTGTCGCGCCCTAGAGGTACATATGACCACCATTATTTTTATAATAATTGCCTATAAAGTCCTCTACAAAAACTAATCTTTGCAGTAGGTTAATATTTTGAGTGCCCTTTATTGACTTTTATGAAAATGTTGCAACGGTCTCTGGAAAAATTTCATTCAAATATCCACTGACGCTTAATGTGTTAATACTAATTTCAATTTGGAGTTTCGCTAGTAAATAATTTGTAAACAAGGGTAAGCTTTCATAAATTAATAATGGCAGTAGTGTAGCAGTATGGCTCCAAGGAGGTACAAAATATTGTGGCAAGCATCCCGCCACACATTTCAAAATCATTGTTGAGTCCCGACGGAGAGTTGGGGAAAGGGCAGTATGAACAACTACAAGAGCCTTATAGAAACGAAAGTATGCAGAAGCAATTGGAAAACTGTAAGTAGATATTATATGAAAGTGATACCTTAGCTATGGCGGTGAATTGGGAATCTAAGAACGAACTTAACGAGGTTGCTCCTGATAGGAAAATGGACCATAAAACAAATTCATATCAAGTTATTTCCGGAAATACACGACGAGCCATCAGTATAAATATTTGCTACTCAATATTACTTTACCTGCCTCTCTGGCATTACTTCTGTCAACAATGTTCGAAATGGCCTCCAAAGGATGCAAAATAAGTTTCCATACTTCGCATGTATTGCCTCTCTCGCTCAAAATGTTTTGGTTTGTATCGGAATGGCTTGACAGGGTGTACTAACTCATTGTTCAAGGGTGTGTGTGTCAGAAACATTTTTCAGGTGCCCCAACTTTTGAAAGTCAACGGGGTTTTACATCCAGTGATCGGGCGGGTCAAGTAATAAGATCTCCTTGTCCTATCAATGGCAGGGAATATGATTTTCTGATACAACGGTATTCGAGGTTCTTGTATATCAGTGGGATACAGTAAGGATAAGCGAGAGTCATATGTTTTATAAACGAGTCGCTATGAGACGACTAAAGATGAGGGGTTTGTGCGATTTGTCGTCAAGTTGTGTGTGCATAGACGTTATACAGCTGTATGCCCGGTGTCTGTGTTGACTTCTGACGTATACAAACCGGTCTGAAAATGAGAAATGTAACATTCCGTTAAGATCTAGCAGGTGACAATATACAAATACGAAGGATATGGCGCATATGACACGAAAAGCGGACGGAAGTAGCCTAAGAAGCGATCCAGACTTTCTTCGGAGAGATGGCAGATTATTTATTGCTGGACATTAAGGGCGATTCTCCTCATTGAACTCCTGTCTCGGATAATTTTCCTCAACCAAAAAACCAGGCAACATATGGACAAGTACAAAACCTTACTAATGTATTAGTTGTTGGTTTAGAGTACTCTGCAACTCAAGTCCCTTTATTCGCTCTCATTTGGGAATGAATGCTTTCCTAAATACTAAAGGACCACATTAGCAGATATTATAAAACACAATTTAATGCTTAAAAGTAAGTACAATGTAGTACGGAAAATGATAACGATTTGATGTGTTGCACACACCTGACTTTCTCTAGTCCTATACAAACCATATTTACAAACGCTTATTCCCCATCTACGTCATTTTAATCGAGATAAACATTTGCAGAAATTATCTTATTGCTAATTTACTTTAGGTGCAAGAGGAATATGGTAAGCTTTAAGCGATAGTCAAATGTTTTAAGAGCTGGTTGCTATGTGGAGCATTTCATTCTCTTTGGATGTCCAGGACATAAAAAACGAATAACGAATTCCCATTTGGGAAAAACTATAAGTATTGAAAAACTCAAACAAATAACAAGGAATATCTGGGAAATGGTTCACTCTACAAAACATGTATGTGGCACTAATGGTGTTTTTTAACGAGATCTACATTTTTGTGTAGTAAAATCTTATCTATCTCTTACGGTTTACCAGTTATACAAAAGTCATTCAGAATGAAAATGACTTTTGAGGACATTTCCAGAAAATTCAAGATACGCATTTTATTTGCCATAAAAATATATTAAACATATCATGTTTTAATCAAATCGTTATAGCCATTTTGGGAAAATAAGAATTTTCGAAAAACGTTCTATGTTGTAGTAGTACCCACTACAGATAAATTATATGTTCAGCATGGGGCAACAAATATTTTTTACACACGCTATAATGCAGCAAGTAATTGTAATATACACTAACAGGTAAATAATTCATTAGTAACATAAGTTCAACCACGTGGCATAGCAGCGATAATGACAATTAGCTTAAACTCAATAAACTAGATGGTGCCACTGGTTCTTTGTGCTAACGACCGTTACGCAGCGACCACAGGTATAAATAGGCCGATCCATTTCGCTGTAAGCAATCAAGATGGGAAAGAAGACTACCAGCTCCGCAGCTGCCAAGCTTCTTTCCCGAGAGCAAAAGGAAGACACCGGCGCAGACGAAGAACATCTTCCCGCCCTTCGCCTCCGCCAAACGAAGCGATCAGCGCACACTTGCCGACCAGTTCAGCCAGCCACATACCACCGAGCTGCCTGCCGTAACCCTTCTCGGTCCTTATACTGGATTGCATCGTCAACTCCCGGCAACCCTGCTCCTCAACACCGCAGAGCACTTCTGGTCGTCTGCGGCCAGGGCCACGAGAATTAAGAACGATAGGGATGTAACATTACTGGTCAGACTAGAATTCTTAGAAGAGAGCGAGTACTCGGCTGCCTTGGGCGCAGGGCTGCCCTTGCCACTTGAGGCCAGTCGCAATGTTATGCCGCCGCTGCTGCCTGTATGGGCACACCACCGACTAGTATGACACTACACCCCGTTGCCATTACTGCAGTAACGGGATACTCACCGCTGATTGCTGAGCACATGACTTGACTCAACGCCGCAGCTTCTGCGCCTCGTGTGGGGGCAAGAGGCACTACATTGGTCAGGCCGTCTGCTCACTCTATCCACGTAGAACATCGCCGAACAACCACATAATCACGATACCGCAGATTGACACCTCTTATCTAGAACATCAGTTGGCCAACACAAACAGCCTGCTTGAACAGAACACAGCCAGCAACAACAGCATCGTTGAAGCAATTTAAGACATACACGCCGAGTTGCTGGGCTTAGCCGGCGCTCTCGCTGCTCTGCAAGAGCAGTTTAGCACACATATTATCTCCATTTCAGTTCCATTGAAAGATAGCATTGAGAACACCATCAAGAAAATCGACCAAATCAATCGCACCACCTTTTCTCTGGAAAACGATTGCCTTCGTGAGAGGATTGCAAACCATGCAAACAGAGTGATTCGGACTCTCCAACCGTCACCACCAAGAGTGACACCACATCATCACACACGACAACACACTTCAGAATTCCCTATCTACACAATACCCAAGACCAACGCCCGGAGGTAACAGGCCCGCGTACGGAGCCTCAACAACAATTACGACACCACCGTTCACAGCTGCCTGTCAGAGGTTCGGCCATGACAATTACCTAACTATCACTTCGGAGAACTCCGGCACACCTTAGTAATTTCCCACAAATCGTGTGTATGCTTCGGCGGTACAAGTCACCATGCCACCAATTATGCCTCATCAAATAGTGCTACAACAGGACAAGATCTTTTCTCTTCCTCTTCCTTTTTACTTAAACCTTTATTCCTGCCCCGCCCAAAACAGCGATGCAGTCAGAGCTGGCTCCTTCTTTCGTACGGTCCCTAGCACAAACCGTCGGGGCGCGAAGACACATAAAACAATAGAGACTCATCTTTTGAGACCAAAGCTTTCAAACCTCTCTATCCTATTGCGGCTCCCATGTATCCGTCGAGACCTAGCTTCGCCGACGATCCCGGGCGGTGTTCGAGCTGAGTAGGCTTGCCAACTAACGTGTCTAACATCGTCAAGGGTACCCAGCGGATTACCGACACACTTTCGGACTGGTGTGACGAAACGTACTCGTTTCCTCGTAGTCCCCTCAACCAAGGAAGCGCTCGGGAAGAGCAAGCGATGCAATAACCGACCGATCGGGCCTTCTCCTGGTGTCAGACCTCTGTAGTAGCAACACGCAACCATGGACGACCAAGGTCCACAATATATGTAAAGGGTATTCTCGGGTGGGGGGATTTTCCTGAAAATCTTCGTGTCGCATCTTTGAAAGATGCTAAACTCGAATACCAAGTTTGGTATATATCCGACTTATCGTTTTGGAGGTATTATCTTCACAGACAGACATACACATGGACATATTTCCAAAAATGTTTTATTTGGATCCAGGGCACCTAAAAGCTTGTAATTCCGGTGAAATCTCGGTATCGAATTTGGAGTGGAATGCAATACTTCCCCTACTTACTATACGTAGGGGGTCAGTTGGGGAATTTAATGCAATGCCGCCATGTTGACATTGTAGCTGTGTTGGTAAGAGCAACCGGACGGAAAACGAGCGATCCGTAGTTCAAATCCCGGCTATGGCATTGAATTTCTCAATCGTCTGATTCTACCTTTCCAGCTTGTCTACATACGGGTTGTGTGGTAAAAACAATTAATTACTAAGAAAACCTAACATTTTTTCTTTCCTACCTTCCTTTCTTTATATTTTAATTTGCAGCAGCTGGGCTTTGTAGGTTATCTGGTCCCTGTGTAGCATCCATTTGATTCTCCTCTACAAGTGGTAGCATTGCAAAGACATCATATATGTTTTTGATAAGGATCTGCGATGAATGCATTATTTCTTCCCTGTTTGACTTCCCACTTTCTTTCTTGGCCACAGTTGTCTATTTCGTATTGTTTTTACTGTGGTTCCACATGGAGGATGGTTGTCGACCTCCGTGGCCTAGGGGTTCCATGCTAGCCTTTAGTTCACAAGGTAGCGGATTCAAACCCAGCAGAGAGTGATGGATTTTTTTTCAGGCGTAAAAATCCTTAGAATGGCTTCCTAGTGAAGCCAGTAGTCCCGTGGCATAGATTTAAAAGAATTTAATGCTTTTAGCATTATCTGAATTGTACAATTACTTTTGCATTCTTGACTGAGACAGGAGATATAATTTATTGGGCTACAGAAGGCAGGACGTTATATTATGGTAGTTTGTTCCAGTAATAATTTTAGTCTCACCTGATATATTTTTTTATATAGACTTAATTCAGTAAAATGGAAGTATCATGCGCAACAGTAAGTGAAATTGAGCATTACAGTTTTGCAAACAATGAATTCGAAGAACAGGTTGGGGCAGTGAATTTCTGCCTCATCTACTGAAAAGCGCTCCTGTTAATTCTTAATAACCTAATTCAAAGAAGAAATAAACTAACCCATGGACATGGGAACCGCGGATACTGGGAAACTGGAAGCAGTCCAGATTCAAACTTTAGTCGTTCCTTTTATAAACAAATCATTATAAAACAAATCAAATAAGAACAATTATTGAATTAATGCAATCAATAAAAAAGGGAGAGTAAACTAGCCCAAACTCTGCACTGCAATGAACACGTTACACCTGGGAAGAACTGTGCTCCTTTCACTATCCTTAAAACTGATACGTTTGGGCTTCAAAGCGTTAAGGTAAAACAGAAAGGTACTAACACCTTGCCTAAGTAATGTGGTACAAAGGTATAACACAAGCACTAAGAAACCACAGTTCCGTCCTGTCTCTGTATAACACAAACACGTTGCACCTCGTTTGAAACAAAAGAATGAGTAAATGTGCCTGAACTATTAATAATAGTTACATGAACTAGCATGATTAACTAGTTGTAATTTATTTCACATTGCCACTGAAATAATTTGGAGCCTGTTAAGAAACTTCTCATAACTGAGATATTGAATGATAATCAAGCCTATGAAGAACTGCTATACATAAATAAAGACGAAAAATATAGTGCTTAATGCTGAGTGAAAATGACTAATAAAACACGAAGGCTAACTGTACAAACAAAATTCCTTAAATGCAATAAATAAATTTTAACAATTTAATGAAATGAACTGAAACTTAAGGCTTTCAACGCATTCGGATAAAAATGCAAAGCATAGCAGAACTTCAATGCCTCAGTTCTATCGCAAAAGCTTAGAAATATAAGTGTACATTTCATTTGATATAAAAATATCTTAAAGATATCATATTTTAATCAAAATCGTTTAAGCCACTTTTGAGAAAATAAAACTTTCGAAAAATGTTCTATGTAAAGAGTAGTCTGGAGTGGGGGATTTCCTTTAAAATCTTCATGTGTCATTTGAAGATGGTAAACGTATGTGCCAAGTTTGGTATTTATCCGACTTTTCGTTTAAGAGTTATGCTGTTCACAGTCTGACAGACAGACTGACAGACACACACATACACACACACACACACTGCCATGTTTTCAAAAATGCTTTATTTGGATTCAGGACATGTTTTCCGGTGTAATCTCGACATCATACTTTTGGGTGGAATGCAATACTTCCCCTTTACTATACGAAGTAGAGAAAGTTAAAAAGGAATACAAACGTTAATGCCTGGAAATATCCGAATCCTACCATTATAGTTATACCTGCGGGTATCATCTACCTACAAAACAGCTTAATTTTAAGGAACTAGCTCTTCTGAGAATACAGAAAGACGAAACAAGCCGACAACAGCGGTACAACAAACATCTCTATATATATTTCTCTTCACAACAGAATTGTATACCGCAACGACCCGGATACATCCACAAATGTAACACATCAAAAGCCAATCCGTCCTTACCAAAAATCTCTTCATGCTTTACAGAGGGTGAGGCGTCCTGATCAGAGCACTGTCTTTGGATGTGCGACTTAAATGTTTGTGTTCATACTGTGCTGCGTTGAAGTCAACTTTGAGTATTTTACGGGATACTTCGCCAGCTTAAACACAGCTCTTTTGACAGAGGAGATAAGTAATAGTAGTTGTCCGAATTTAGTCTCAAATGCTTGCATGTGGATGTCCGTATCGATTCCTAGTGTGCTTCTTTTACCGACGTTTAGATTAAGTTCGGATATATTCTGATATTCAATAAGGCCACGAAAGTGTTTAAACCACCCTAGAACATTGCATCACATTTGAGGCATCGCTATATGGAAGTTAAGTACACCCCAGCGATAAAAACAGCATAACAGTTTTAAGAATGTATCAATTACATTCTTAAAGGGATGGAAGCTGGGCTACTCGCTCGTATTTGCTGTAAGGCTTGCTACACCAGTTTTCTGGAAGAGCACAGCCGCAGAAGACCCTTGATGTCTTTGTCTTCACCATCATATGACAGTCCAAAGGTCACTCAGATGAGTCTCACTTTGTACGATTCAGCCAATTAAAGTCAGGTAGGAAAAGCAAGACAATCAACTACACTGATGTATCTTATGGTACCCATCCTATGCCCCATATCGATTAGTTTCATGTCCCCACACTTAAATTGCACTACATAGGCTTTAATCATCACCATTCTTGGCTACAAACACTGACTTATTATTCAAGTAAAATCATCACAACAACACAATAGGCGAAATGAATTGTCCATTGCCAGATTTCGAACGTTCTAAAGGAAAACATTATTATTATTATTATTATTATTATTATTATTATTACTATTAATATTATTTTCAAGACTACAACACAGGAAATATCTTACGAAAATGGAAAAATACTATTTTCTGTTTCGGTAAGAAATCGTTTGAGAAGTATTTCTCTGCAGAAGGTAACCCTGTGTTTTGTATGAATACTCGTATATGATTCATTGGAGGCTTTAAATATTAATGAAACCGATGGATACTACTGCATGAATAACCCGGAAATGATTAATACCACAAAAAACTTAATTAGACATAAATTAGATGTTTTAACGATATCTACGTTCTGTTTTCAGTAATTCGTGTCTATCTCCTTAGGATTACCAGGTATACAAAGTATACAAAAGTTATTTCGAATGGATTTCACAAACTATTCAAAGAAAGTTAGAAATACTCGTACATATTGTTTGTCATGTAGAGGTGTTAAACATAATATGGCATTTTAATCACAATTTTTGGAGCAAGTTTTAAAAGATAAAAAATAAGAAACGTTTTCAATTCAAGCATAATTTTGGGTAGGGTATTTACATGAAAAGCTTCGTGTCATATCCTTTCTAGATGCTGAATTTACCAAGTCTGGTGTTCATCCGACATTTCGTGTTGAGCTATTCTATACACTCTGTAGCCTTATAAGTTTTGCTTAAGTTGGCATGTGCAGAAACCATATTCCCCCACCACCCTCTTCTTTATTCCCTGGCTCATGCCAGCCAGTTCTCTTAAGGCATTCTTCCTCTAGTTCCTAAAGCAGGTAACTGCTTCTCCATTACACCGGCGAGGTTAAACTATTGACATTACATGTGACATGCAGACGGGAGGAGACGGCGTTAATCATGGAAGCTTTACTTCAGATTTACTTGTCCAGTTATAACATTTCGTAATACAGGCCTGACTCAAGTATTCCTGTACATTCAAATTGAATTTAGGAATGTTTACTATATGTAAGTAATGTGTTTCTGTATTTAATATGTGTCAATTTGAGTGCATTGTTACTGCAAGTGAATATTGAACGATAGCTTGCTCTCAGCATTCAGTGTATTTCAATTGTAATTTAATTTTTCAAGCAAAACACACTTTTGCGCGCGTTTCTGTGTGTGTGTATGTGTGTGTGCGTGTGTGTGAGTGTGTACAGGATGGACCATTTAAGCTGAGGCTGTAGAATATCTGAAAAACTAAGTGTTGTAGAAAGAAATGCCTTTGATAAAAGTTGTTTGATATAATGGGGGAAAGTAAATACCATTACTCGTGTTTTGTTTGGAAGACGTTATGATAATCATTTTAGGGTCAGTATAATTTTTAAAATGGGAACCCACATCTTGTATGTTGTTTTCTTATTATAAAATGGCTTATGAAAACAGGTTTATTTTGCGATGAGGAATAAGGAAACAAAATAAAAAATGTTGGTTTCCAATTACGAAACGTAACTTGACCCTCAAATGACCATCCACCTGATTATCGTTAAATCCAACCTGATAAAAATGTCAATTTTTCACAATGTTCATGGGATTTAATCTAACATTTTTTCCTCAACATTTTTGGATGGTCCAACCAGTAATTGCACTCTTTGTACACAGTCATTCAAAATTGTCGTTATTTATGTTGCTGTAAGAACAATTGTAAAGTGCTTTATATGCAGGTTGTTTAGTTTGCTATGAGGAGTGAGAAAATAATATAGAAATGTAGGTTCCTATTTTTAAAAAATTGAATTAATTCTAAAATGACCATCACAACGTCCTCCAAATAAAACACAAGCAAATCTTATTCAAGACATTTCTTTCTACAACGCTTAGTTTTGGAGATATTGCACAGTCTCAACTTAAATGGTCCACTCTGTATATATCAGGTGGCGCACAGAAGCCTTTCTGCGCTGAAGTTAGTTCATCACGAATCGCGCAAATGCCAACAGGACTTGCCCCGTAGCTCAGTCGGTAGATCATCTGCCTATTGTGCAAGGATCCTGGATTCGATTCCTACTGGATTCGAGAAAGTTTCCTTTAATCAATAGCATTTCATAGTATGTTCAGGATCTGGTTGTGGTTCTGTTTTATTGGCTATTTAGTAACCAATTTTGCTATAAACAAGAATTCAGGATTGCTGTTGCGCAAAAACCTGTGCACACGTGCTAAGTCATATTATTACATTACAATTAATCTACGATCTGCATAACTATATGGCACCAATTAGTATTACAAAGTTGACAAGATTCAACAAAATGCTATTTTTATGTACCTATGTGCTTCATTCATAATACAGATGCTCAAACTCACAATTGCTGAGAAGACAACGTATATAAAGCAACGTATGGAATACTACCAACATCTGAAGAATATGATGTGCCGGTAGGCATAACACAGGAAGATTAGATATACAAGAAGCTCTCATTTAAAATTGTGAAATAGAAGTACATACCGGTGCTAGCAAAATTAACGGAAAAGTTGGCGCAGCAGCAGTAATAATATGGAGCAAATCAATAATTCGTCAACTAAAATATAAGCCCAATGACAGATGTTCAAATCATCAAGCTGAACAGATGAACGTAAAACGGTTATTTACACTGATAGCAGAGTTACTCTTGATCCATTGAGAAACAAACGCATACATAACACAAGCGATCAGACGGGAAGTCAAACAACCCATGAGTCAAGGGTGGATTATTTATTTCCAATGGTTAGAATCTCATGTTGGTATACATAAAACGAACTGGCCGAACAACCAGCCAAAGAAGAAACTGAAGCGACTGATGCAACAGGAATTTACAAGATCCCAAAAGCATATTAACAGCAGAAGAAAAGCTTTGAAAAGTGGCAACAAGCTCGATCAAATTCAACCAAAGGAGTAGTACCAAGCAGTTCTTTCCATTAGTCCAAGACGACTGAAGATAAACATCGCTTTAACAGCAAACTACGTTTTCATAACAACTGGACACAGGAAAACTAGATTTAAAATTATAGATAGTCCAGAATGCCCGTATAATGATGGGGACCAAACAATAGATCACCTTCTGTGGATATGCTAAAAGCTTAGCCAGCAACGTAAGACTTTCAAACCGGAATGTAGATGCGCTAGAAACTGGCCAATAAGCTACAGTTTTACATTCAAGAAATATTTAAAGTCATGTATGCACTTTGTCAATAACATACATTTTGATCAATTGAAAGACCACAATTAAACTTTAGAAATCTGATATAAAATAAATGTACAGTTAACATTAGCCGGCCCTCGTAGCCGTGGTCGCTGGAGTGGTCGCTCCGGCGCTCCGCCAAGCTGAGGGTCGCGGTTTCAGGTCCCGCTACGGCCATGGGTGTTTATGTGTGTTGCGGAAATAAGCGTATGAAAATAGTAAAACACAGTAGCATAACTGGGTACAACAAGGGAACTTTTTAAAAAACCAAAAAAAAAATTATTTAGAATTGATTTAGAATCTTTATGTTATTTATTATGTTAACTATAACATTTATGTTAAATAATGTATGTATAAATCATGCAATCAGTGTAATGGAGCATGATGTTGAAACAGAATTTAAAAAACCGGATGTTCAAATACATGTCCGCCTTGGTGGCTGCATTGATGTAAGCCCTTCTCAGTATCAGCACAGGCGCGTCTCAAAATTTCTGCTGATATTGAAGCACAGACATGATTTATCCTATCTTTTAAAATTTCCGGATTTTCTGGTTCGTTTCGTAAATAATGGCTTTGATATATCCAGGAGGTCATGTCACTGGCCACCGAATGCAAGCAAAATGACATCTAACTCCGGGGTACACATTGTTGAGATTTCCTTTAACTCCTCCAGAACAATGGGATGGTGTATCACTGTGCTGAAATCAGTGATTTAGAACTAGCTAAAGTGGAACGTGCTCTAAGAGGTTCTTAGTATTCAGCCCATTCTTGAGGAATTGCAAGCAAAGCTGTCCAGTATGCCTAGGAGCCAAACAAACTGACACAAAGATGACTCCCACACCACATGTTACCACCCGACTGGGCCTGCATGTGATGTGATCGTAACCAGTGATGATTCTCAGGATCCCAATAATGGAGATTATGTTTGTTTGCAGGGAGTCTTTGACGAAATAAAATTCATCTCCCCATTAATAGCTGCCTGGTGAAAACCGGATTTTCATTCTGGAAATCGTTCCCATGTAGCTTTTGGTGCAGTTTGTTTCAGTTTGTTGCTATAGACAAGCAGGCACACAGAGGAGGCTGGGCGTGACAGTCCACTGTTAACAAGCAACTTGAATATTCATGCTCTACTTACGCATGCTGTTTGCATGAACTGATGAGAACAAAGAAATGGACATAACGTAAGATGCTCTAACAATAGAAAATTTAAAGGAAACTCCTATATTTTCCCCTGTACACAGCAATATCTCAAACATATGTCATTTGAATAAAAACTTTAGAACCGTCTTTGCAAAATAAAAGCAACGAGCACTTAGAAACGACAATATTTGCTGAAAATATTCGCCTGCGTCTTTGAAAGATGATGAGGTGAATATGTGTTTTGGTATTTTTATGAATTTTCGTTTGAGTTATGCTGCTCATTCTACCTTTCACATACATTCTCACGCTCCATTCATCCCTCCCTCCGAGTCTTTTTTTTAATCCTTTAGGTTGATGACGCCACAAACATGACGTATTTCCGATGAAATTTATTTATAGAATATTAAGATCGATTACTATATTACCTCTAAGCGCTAGATAAGTGAGAGTAGGAGTACACATATGAAGAGGCTCCAGAAACCAGGAGGAGCGCCACGCATGCGGATCGCAATAACCCATTTCGCTTCTCCTGGGAGAGGTCTCGAAGGGCGACTAGATCCGGACGACGATGTGCGTTAGCAAGGACGGGATCCCCAAAGATGCCGCGCATAGCACATCCTGCGGCGGCAAGACACCCGTTAGCTCCTTTCTAACTGGAGGATCCCAGGGATCAGAGCCACTCTCGAGCCCTCAGAAAGCTCGCCAAACGCCAGGGGAAACCTTTCAAAAAAGTATAATCCACCATCCTACTGCAACACACTGGACGCCTTCTCTGGTCCTTCAATTCTGAAACAGATGAAAGGAAATGATGGGGACAGGAAATAATGAACAAGAAATTCATGGTAGAAGAGGAACCACGCTTACATTTGCCTACCGACCCAGGGAAAACACGAAAACAGAACATGATCAGAGTAGTCGACCTAACGGGAATCTAACCTGGGACATCTCAAATGCGATCATCACATCTTATCGCAGAGCCTGCTTGCTCGGTAAGGGCTAAAGAAAGTACAAATTATATTTTATCTCATTCGCGTTAAACGCATTGTCATCAAAACCCTTATCTAGAAACTGGGTCAGGAAGTTTTTGAAGGTACCTGTTATGAACAGCTTTCAAGTAACGTTAAGAAAAAGGCAGGAGAGCATACCGAAGCTGTGATGAAATTCCTGGAAAATAAATAACCAGAGAATTATGAGGGAGATGAATGAATTTTGTCGACTTATCACAAAATAGAGCGTTCTGTGTGATTTAAACTGCAGTTTCACTTTCTACGCCGCATGCTAATGACATGCACTGCAAGTACTGTATTCAATCAAAAATTCAAGATCGAGATTTCACCTGAAGTTGATGCAGTAATTTGTATCACAAATTACTTTAATGTAAATAATGATTGTAATATGAATATGCATTTTTATGTGACATTGATTTCAGATGTTTATTGATTGTAAATATTGTTGAGAAGTAAGTTTTTAATACCTTACTGAAACTGTCAATAATAGCGCGCAATAATGCAGAGAGGGGGGTGAGCTGTTTATCATTATTGGAAACGAGGAAGTTA
This sequence comes from Deroplatys truncata, assembly GCA_030765065.1. NCBI lineage: Eukaryota > Metazoa > Arthropoda > Insecta > Mantodea > Mantidae > Deroplatys > Deroplatys truncata. Next base: position 28,479,190 of record CM060976.1, on the reverse strand, counting down.
CGTAATGTTGGCGCGTTTTTCCGTTGAGAACCTTCTGGAATATTTTCTCCCTAAAGCATATATATTCATAATTTTCATTGGATATTAAAATAGACGCTAATGTTGGCGCGTTTTATTAGCCAATTGCAGCTCAGTTATAATCTTTAGGCGTATCTGGATGCAGGAGTATAAATAGAAGCCAAGTTAGAGGTAAAGTCAGTCAGTCGTGCCAGTTCATCGAAAATCTCAGTACACTACACGTCGTCTTCCAGTCAATTCGTCGAAAATATTTGTATGAGACACGTCGGCTATAGATTCACAAGTTACGAAAATCTGAAGTATTGTAAAGTTAATTATACACAAAGTTGAAGTACGCGAATTAAGAGTGATTAGTAATGAAGTTATTAAAACAGTTTCAGTTTGGCGAGTGTTAAGATCAATGTATAAATGTGATAGTTAACGTGTTTGACAATAAATGTGTAAAACAAATTTCTTCATCAGTGTTATATTTGGATAAAAGATTCCTTTCCGTTTACACGCTCTGATTCAAGAGACATGTTCGACTGAGAAATAATAGCTAGCCGGAGGACAGTAAACAAAACTTATAATTCTTTCAAACACTAATACTACCACAAATTGCTAACACTAGATGGAGCTACAAACCGAACAAATGAATGACGTCACAAGATGGCAACACGTGATGTAAACAAACATACACAAACATTTGTAAGTAATACCGTCACAAATTGGCTACCACAACGTGGGGCTACAATAATGTTAAATAAATACAACATTAATACCGCATCAAAGTAAGCATTTTAAGGTTCCTAATACAACAAGGATTGAAAAAGTATGCATATTTTATATGTATATGCGTGTGTGTGTGCGTGCGTACTGTGCGTGCATGTGTGCACTTTTTGTGAACTTCATTACTTAGATAATCTAAATTCAGATAAATATCAAATTTCATACTTAGAATAGGATAGGACTAGAAGCAGAGAGGGACTTAGCCCTCGACCTACGCAGAACTTTTGTGCCTATGCCCCTTATGGGGCGTCCTCGGGAGGGAGGGATGAGGTGAGAGAAGACAGAGAGCGGCCGAACCAGAAGGCACGACAGGCAGAGGTCAGGGTTCCTACCATTTACAGATTTGAACTCCCCGGTTGCTAGCTGGTGCAGCCGACTCCCCTCAACCCCTTAGGCTTACATATCCCCTGGGGGCTCCAGTACCCGGAGACCGCTTGCGTTTCGGACCACAAAGGTTTCGGGAGAGCGTCCTTTTCCTCTACCATAAGCACGCCGAGACTCCCCGCCGACACTTACAACGGTCAAAGGGACAAAGCAGACGAAGGATGAAGTGAAATTAGAATGGAGATGAAATGGGGGGAAAGGAAATTCGATATATGTAACGATCCTTCCCAGCATTCGCCTGGCAACCTGAGGAAACCTCCGAAAAAAACTCATGGGTCAGGTAGTTCGGTCACGGGAATCGAACCCACAGCCTCCCGAATGCGGGCCACAGACGCATAACCGCCTGAGCCATCCCGCTCGGTAATTCCACACTTAGTTTGGAGTTCAAGAAAATTTCCTCACTACAAACAATCCGTTATTAGAAACTTATTTTTAAACCTCTTTCTACTTTCCAAAAGTAGATTAAACAATCTGTATTAAAATATTATATTATATTCCTTTGAGACACTCACACAGAAATAAAATGTATAGCTTATATATTCTGCGAACACCCCGTGAAACACTTTGTATGCTACGTAATGTCATATTACTTAGAAATCATATTAAATGGAGAAAATCCTTCTTCTACTCAATAATATAGAAATAATTAAAACTTGGATATCTCAAATAACTTCACACAATTATTTGTTTCTAAAGTTTTCTCCACAAATAAAAAATTGTAGACTACGCACCAGATGAGACAAATTGTCTTTGAACACAAGTTTACGCTATCATGCCGGACCCATACGAAGCCGACAACCCCAGAGTTCAATTGCATCACCCTATGTTGAGTCAATTGCTTCATGTATAGCAAGAAACAGTCGTCCTCCGTGGACCAGGGGTACCGTGCTAGCCTCTAGTTCCCAAGGTCGCGGGTTCAAACCCGGCGGAGGGCGATGGATGGCTTAGCATGGCTTTCTTCGGAAGGAAAGTAAAGCCGGTGATCCTGTGTCTTAGATTTACGGCACGTAAAAGAACCTCGAGCCTGATAAAGAGGCCTCTGAGCAAAATTATCGGTCTTTCACTCCCAATATAGAATGGGACACTAAGGACCACAGCAGTTAAAGAGCATCCATAAATAAAACTCAATTTAATTAAAACATATAGCAACCTTGAAATCTACTACTACTTTATTAGGTTTACGTTCAACAGTAGCACCATTTGTTCACAAATGAAACACCAAGGATCGATAGATCTGTTCTTATGTGATAGTAAATAAAATACTGCCGGAATGTAATGTCCCTATGAAGAAACTGTAGCGTAAATAACTGCGTAAAATACCTTGTGCAGTGCCTGTAATTTTCATCTCGTAAAGCGCTTCTGCTAAGCAAAAATGTTTCAAATTGCTTTCACATTCGAAAATTATCGCATTACTTTCCCGATCATTCAATAGCACAAAACTTCGTTAGTAGAGGTCAATGATTACAAGTGACTTATAGCATCATGAACTTCATGTAAGATTGTTGGTAGTTTCAGTATATGGTGACGTCGTTCTCTGTAGGTCGCGTATTGGTTTAACGTCAGTAAAACGCAGTACGCCAGCACAAATCGCAGGATTCTCACTAAATTAAGCTGCACTTAATTTCAGGTGGTGCAAATTAAACACATAGCAGAGCCCAATTCTATTTTAATACTAAGCATTTTGGTCGTAGCTCATGATTCATTGAATAGGTACATTACTGAATATTTTTATAAAACACAAATTACATCTCATTTTCCCCGCGTCCATTTGAGCTGCCAGCTACTTGAATAGATGGTGTCTAGCTAAGGCAGTTTCAACATGTTTACTTACGTGTTCATCGTTTGAAATCGCTCGATGCTTAGATTTAATGAATTTGAGTGTTGAATACAATGATTCACAGAATAGATTTTCCAAAATGGAGCTAACTCTCTTAGCAGGCACTTTTAATTTTGTATACCTTCACTGAGGCACTTGTTTCCAAATATTAATGGTTGAACATTCAACTGTTTTAGTCCTCCATCCTCCATTCTCCAGTAGCTCCAACTCTACAGCTGCAGAATGAACCACAATTGGCCTTGAAAAAGGGCTTTCATTTTTCATTGCGTCAATTAAAAGGGGTTTCCAAAAAACAAACGAAGGTTTAAAATGCTCTAAGATAACTAACTCTGTCATTAATATTTTCTATCAAACCATTTAATTTACGCATGTAAACTTGTGTTTCTACTTCCTTCAGCAAAATGTCCCAAGATTGTTTTTACAAAAGTGAGTTAACTAAATGTGTTAGTCTCAATGTGATTCTGAAATAGTCTTTCTTTATACTGGGCGCTGAAAATAGTCTGTAACAAATCTAATATAAGATTGGAAAGGTAGAATCAGACGACTGAAACATTCAGTGCCATAGCCGGGATTTGAACCACGGATCTCCCGGTCTCCGTCCGGTTGCTCAAACCACTGAGTTACCATGGCAATATGCGGCACTACATTAAATTTTCCAACTGATTTGCACTTTTTCCGGCAAACCACAAGGAGATTTCAAATTGTATTGAGATGACATATCCCAATGGCGACTTACAATGTTGTAAGTACTTAAGTCCTGGGCTTCATAGTTTCGATCACTATTAGGTCAATTAATGGCATTCATTGTTTTTCTACGCAAGCCGTGTGTTGGACAAGGTTGGAAAGGTCAGAACGACTGAAGCATTCAAAACAGCTGGGATTTGAACCACGGATCTCCCGGTCTCAGTTCGGTTGCTCGGCTCGGCAATCCCGGTTATAGCATTGAATTTTTCAGTCGTCTGATTCTACCTTTCCAACCTTGTGCAACACACGACTTGTATGGAAGAACAATTAATTCCAAATCCAATATAAGCTTATTTTGAACTTATGGTGAAAGCTTTAGTGACGGCAAGTGTTGAAGAACATCTCGAATAACGTATATTTAATAACCGCTGAGAGTCATCAAGATTTGCCTCTTTCTTTAAGGAATCTTCTGATCGGTTCTACTAATGGGAAAATTTTATTCAGAGCAATACTTAAGACTCTCACCTTACTAAGAAACATCACGATACAGTATCAGTTCACTAATTATTGTTGCTAATTTCTGGTATGAAAGATTTGATCTGTTGATGTGTCTTGGACTTGAGCAGACGTACTTAATCATTCTTAGAATTACTTCCATAATATGTTCACATTTAAAATGTTCAGCTACTAAGTGTCCCCAATGAAGAATATAGTAAATGGATATGAAATCAGAATTTGAGGTGTCAGTATTTAAAAGTAATTCTTGTTTACTATCCCTCATAGTCGGGGCACCGTCATCAGCAATACTAACAATCTCAAAGTCTACAGAAGGTTTGCGAAGGACACAATTAAAAACTTCTTTAACGCCGCATCGCCGTCTTTTAATTCCTATAAGAATTGAGAAGAGTTCTTGCTTCACTTCTAATTTATTCAACACAAAACGAATAAATATGTCAAGTTGTGGTTTATTCTGAAGGTCGATAGATTCCCCAAAGCCAGACTAAAGGCTGAGCAGTTACTTGCACCTCTTTGTAAATATTTTTTTTACATCACCACTTGTAGCGGAAATTTGTCTTTCAGTTGTATGCCAACATTTTTCCAATCATTTTGTTTAACAAAATCCGTTTCTGAGTAAGTTCTTTGACTTGCAGTATTAAAATCGAAAGCAAACCTTGTCTCAGTTGTTAAATCTGCCTCCTTTTTAACTGCTCTGGCCGTAACATTTATCTTTTTTCTCACGATATAGAAGGACCGCAAAGCTCTTTTATAAACGCACTGTGGTATGTGATACTGACACTACTTCACTTATTTACGATTTTTCTCCACCCCAAAAAAAAGAAACACCTCCACCCATCTTTCTGCAATGATCTGTACTCATCTTCATATTTGTGTTTTTTCGAAAACCTTTTAGATACGAACCACTCGTTCTACTTTCCCAAGCTCTACCACTGTAAAGCACAGATCACCAACTCTGAACAGAAGTGAAGCTTTGAGCGTGGCAAAGGGAGCGGTAGACCTGGCTAAATATGTAAATACAATGTGCTACTATCTAGCGACGAACGACAAAACTACAAGTACCGGTATGATGACGCAGTTTTAGTGCACTATTTCCAACTTGCCAGACAGGTTACACCTCTGTCATGTTTGCAGCAATAATAAAAAGCTTATATGAATTCAGTACTTCAGTGTCAGGATTCCTGTGAGACCGGGATGTGGCTGCCATGTTCCTCACTTAACTCACGAGCCGCTTTCGTTATGCAACACGCACGCACATTTTGTCGTACCAGTTCTCTTCCATTATTCTGATCTCATGAAGACCAATAGTTTTTATATCCATGTTTAAGGTTATATTTGGGCACGACAGTTCTTAACTGCACAGCGCCAAATGATGTGTCCTATTTATCGAAGATATACAAATGAACTAATCCTGCGGTGCAATGATCAATGAGACACCACATAATGCTGGAGCGTTTCCTCGGTTCAAGATAGACTACCAGTAACAGTGCGTTTTTACTTTCTCCACTGCTTGCCTATACTGGGTAAAGGAAGAATTGCATTCACCCAGAGCTTCGATCTGCAGTTGTACCGGAAATACACGCATTGAGGTTACCTAAATCCAAAAATAACAGTTTTAAAATATGGTATGTGGGTCTGCCAGTAAATAGCATAACTAAAGAACGGAAAGTCAAATTAAATGTCAAACTTGGTATTTAAGTTCAGCATCTTTAGCGGATGCGACTTTAAAGGTTGAGGAAAATCACCCCATCCAAAGTACTTTTTATGAAAAATATTTCAGTATGTTTGATTCATCAAAAATACATCTATGTTAATAAAAATAGGATATAATTAACAATATTACATGGCAAATGCAAATTATATCCTGAATTTTCCGAGAGTAGACTGTGATGTCCTCTTCATTCAGAAGGAATCCTTTATAATTTTGTGTAACAGGTAAACCATAAGAGGTAACAAATAATTACTATATCAAACATTTAGATCTCTTTAAACAGACAATTTATTTCAAATAAGTTTTTTGTAGCTTCAACCATTTTCGATATACCCATTATTATTAATTTGGATTTTTTAAAGTAATGTTTGTATTCAAATATTTCTCGCGATATCATGGAAAGAATGTGGAATTTGAAGGCCAGTATGTTGAGGCAGTATTTTTAACACTTAAATGGTTTCAGTCTAATTATATAATATGTAAATTCAATAACAACCCGCAATATGTGTATGTAACAATATATAAAAAGTGTATATTACAGTCATTGTAAATGTTTATATAGTGTATACATTTCAATAATGTTATGTGAATGTACTACGTAATTTAATAATGTAGGAGCTGTGAGAATAATAGGTTAAAAATTGCTAGCAATGAGATAACAATGAGGTAACCATGAGGCAATAATAAATTTAAAAGTTTAAATGCTACTAGTCATTATTGGAGCAACAATAATTTTGAGACAGTTTAATAAATAGCCAATCAACAACAAGAAAAAGCTTTAGTTAAATGAAGGTATTCTATTAGAGTAGGATTAGCCAATCAGAGACTTGAAATATAGAAATGTACAATTTTAAGCGGTAGAAATCAATTCAGTTGCTTGCAGGCAGTGTTTCTAACCGGACGCGAGACACGTCCTCGAGAAATTTAATACGTATTCGTGTGAGACGAATATAGTTTTACGTGTTAAACAGTGCAAGTAATTAATAAAAAAAAACTCACAGCTCTCTCTCTCTCTCTCTCTCTCTCTCTATATATATATATATATATATATATATATATATATATATCAGTGAAGTGTTGTTTAAATCGTGTCAAGCATTAACAACAGGAGTGAAGTAAAATTATAATATGTGTAAGCCTACATTCTTCAGTCGCACCACAACTCTGCAAAGAGAAACATGTCTCTAACAATAATACTGACGCAGCCGAGGCAAACATAAATATATAATATTTAAAGAAAAGTCAAATTACAAATTTAATATTTTTAAACATTGGGGGGGGGGGGCAAACGCCACCGGAAAGTACATTTGGGGCGAAGGCTACCGGAAAGCGGGTACTATACGTGCGGTTGCAACCAACCTCAAGTTCGGCTCCCAATAGTTGAAATATAATACAACTCCTTCAATACAACCTACTTCAAATTGACGTCCATAGCTTGGTGCAAATAACGTAAAGATACTATCTACTTCAATATAAGGACCAATTTTTAAATATTTTACTATTTGTATTAACTTTTTACCTGTAACGAAATGTATAATAAAACTATGCAAAGTTTTATCTCAATTAACTTGAAGTAGGTAAAACAATAAACTTTTGCAAGAATAGTTAAAATAAACAATATTGGATAGAGAAAGTCGTGTGAATATAATACATCAGATTAACCTTAAATTCATGTTATGTAAAACCTGCCACAAGAACCAAACTTTTATACAGGTAAGTGAATTAAAATGCAAAAAGTTCCTAACATTTGTATTAAGTGTGCTTAAGCCATTTGCTCGTTTCATCCAATGATAATAATGCATGTTTATTTTCTCTGCCGCCCCTTATAGTGAGTAGAGGAAATATATTCCACACAAATATTCGATATTGCGATTTCACCGGAAGTATGTTTTGAGCCCCCCTGAGTCCAAAAAAAGGTATTTTTAGAAAAAGATTGGTGTCTGTGTGTGTGTGTGAACAACATGACTCAAGAACAAAATGTTAATTATGATCAGTATCTTCCAAAGTACGGCACGAACACTTTCAAGAAAATCTCTCGGACTCAAACTACCCTTTACATGAAAAAGTTTTTGATATTTTTTGTTTTCTCAAAAATGGCTCTAACGGATTTGATTAAAGTGGAAATATTTAAGAGATCTACATGTCTAATAACATTAAAGTTGTTTCTCGCCACGTCAGGAAAAGGTATGGAATTCCTAGACTAGCGCATCGCGGCCCGCTTTTATACATTTGACTATCAATTGGATTTCCTCTACCCCGCTTGTACCAATATCGAAATTTGTAATCAGACTACTTTTGCAAAGTTTTATCTCGATTAACATGGAGTAGCTTTCGAAGGAATTATTTGTTGAAAGCGTTATAAAATTAAACGATAATGGGTAGAGATAGTCATATGAATGCAGCATATCAGCTTTTGTCCGCTTCTTTTTGAGTCCATAAAGCAAATAAATGTAGGGTGAAACAACTACTGTCATGATGGTCTATTCTAAATAGTGAGAGGCTTTGATTCTCGTTGAAAATAAGGAGCTCGAGAGCCTTGTGAGCGTAGCTTAGGTCAAGCAGTCCATGTAGCATTGAGCATATTTCTACCTCACCTCCTAGATCCATGTGATTCCAGTCCATAACAAGTTCTGAAATATGCAGATTTTGCTATGTCCACAGATAAGCTCGACGAATTGCAGTATTCGACGTATTTTCCCCAATAATTACCCTCCAGAATTTCGTAGTAATTTAGGTCTAGGGATCTTTTATGCCAGAGACTAAGTTAAACCTAATATGCTCATATTATCGTTCTGAACAATAATCAGTGGAGAAGTCATGGCGTGGTCCTCTGGTGCTGCGTGTGTATGTATGATTGTGCAAGAAGTGCTATTGGAGGGCGGGCTGTCGGTTGCGTAATACATACATTATGAGATACTATACTTAATCCCGTACATTTAAACTCCTGTGTGCATGCTATTGTAAGTATGTTCCTGGATACGAAAACACAATGGCATTATCTTGATTATGTGAATAATCTAAAGGAAAATAAATTCTATAGCATATTGTCAAATACTCAACACTATTAATAATATCAACAGCTTTCGCTGAATTGCATATATTTCACAAGAATTAATATTTTATTGGTAGGCGCTTGTAGAAACTTACTTGGAATTTCGGCCAACTTTTATGTACCTGCATTAAAGTGACTGGGATAGTAGGCTGATAATGTTATCCTCGGCTTATTGTTTTATTAATTCTGTGGACAACAAGGAGCTGCTGGGACTGGGTTGTGTTATTTTCGATCCTTTTTTTTTTGTTCCCCTTCCTGTGCCGTGCCCCTCCTCTTCTTCCATCCGTCCGTCCATTTTCGGTTTCACCTAACATGGCAGAGCGCTCCGGAAATTGACAGAAACCACACCATCGACGATAAAACATCAATCAATGCGGTATTCAATTAAGTTTTGATTTGATGTGTCGGAGAAGGCTAGGCAGCCGACATACACATCCGTATCCGGTACTGGAGCAAGTGGTGCCAACGTTCGAACACCCGGTGTGCGTGATGGACTGTCAGATGAATTATTGCAAGGGACAACTCCGTTGTTTTGTTTGGTTCTGGGATCCCCCTCTCCCTATTAAGCTACAATTAGGGTGACGGCTTGGAAAAAAGGCTAACAATATCTGTAGGGAAAATCTGTTCCCCCGCTCTTCCACACAGTTTCACGGGTTCATCGCTATGGGATCCTGTGCTAAACTACGACGGTGCTAAACAACCGGTGTAATAAGGATAAAATCTGGATTGTTTTATTTACACGGTGTTCACTTACAGCGAGGCGTCTTATACACGCACTAGTTCAAAATTTTGTTTTTATTCTTGCTTATTGTAACACTAATGTAACAATAATAGTTATGTTTTTTATCCTATTAAATATTTCTTGCCTTTTATTAGACGACATAGCAAATCTTTTATCAAACCGTAAACAACATTAACATTTTAATAATCGCAGCACAGAATGCTCTGGTGATTTTAAGAAGTGTCTCCAAGTGAAGATCAAAAAGTGCTCCACCTTTTGTTAACCTTCCAGACGTTGACTCATATACTTCACCAAAACCTTACTTAGTGCAGACACTCATTTTACTAGTATGATTTATTTTCCTCATAATCTACTCAGCACATGTCTCATTTTATTTAAAAAGAATAAAATTTAATGTGTAATGTACACCTTTTATTTACTTTGTCCCATGTAAATGATCCCCAGGTCAATTAAATAATAAAGAATAAATCTCATCGTGACAAAATATTATAGAATAACTCAAACAATTAAATACACACGAGGAAATCATTGTATCTCATACGTGTTTTTAAGTTTTTGTTCCATAAACTCTACTAAACGGAGTGTGTTCAAAGCTATGGCATCTTCGAAAAGTAATGTGTAATTAAATTCTGTAAACTCAAGGCTACGTTAGAAATAAGTGTGATGCCCATTTTTTATGTGAATGGTAAATCTTCCAATTTCACTTGGCGGCCCTTAATTTCTATACACCCCTTTAACTGCTATGGTCAAGGTTTCTGTAGGTTTTCGACGTTATAAGTTATTTTTACACGCACACTCTCTCTTGCATTCACACTTATAGACTCTATCAGGGGTAGGGAATAATCCTAATTAAAGAAATATTCCCTGCCCCGATCGGCAATCCAACTGGAGACCAGTTGTTCCAAATTTTTTCTCTACGAACGCGTCTTTGTTGGCAGCTGATATACGTTCATTTGGGCTTTTTTAAAAAAATATCAAGTATCAAATCAACCAGTGAGGGTAGCACCAATCTGTAACAATATTGTGACCTCTGAAGATAAAATACCTCTTAATGTGCATGCAAAAGAATTAAAACGTTATTTTTTCGCATCGGATAAAAGTTCTGCACATTCAGAAAGTGATAAGAAATTACCATTGCACACTTCTTGAACGTGATTCTCTAGTCTTTCAATGCTCTGTAATCCCACTCGTTTATCATAATAGCCCAAATATACTATGTGGGACTTGCAGTCGGAGAGGAGAAATTTCAGAAAGCTGTTCCATCATGAACGGCAATGTTATCCTTGGCATTCTTAATGAAAATCATATCATCGGCAGGATATACACATGGTAACATGAAATCCATCAGAACCTCCATATATTTCTCAGTATTCCTTCTTGAATAAGCCTGGACTATTTGGTCCCCACCAGCTACCGACATCCAGTCCAGAAAGCCACGCTAATTCTGCTGATCCTTGTGTAGTCATTACATGTTTTGGATTATACCGTGTCTTAATCTGGTGGTAGAAAATGAACCACCCCAGCATTTGCCTGGTGGGTATGGAAACCACGAAAAACCCATGGAACAAGGGACTTTCCGATTACGAGCCACAGAACTTACCGCCTGAGCCATCCCGCTCGGTACGTCATTGCGTAAATTCCGGTAACAGTTCAACCTAATTTCCTTTCGTCCTGGCTTTAATGCTTGGAAATTCCTATGCCTGCTCAGTTATGAAATAAAGCAGGTCCGTATTTCTAACAAGGAACTTGAAATCTCGTTGTGTAAAACACAACAGAAAGGTTAAGTAAAGTGTCGACCATATTGTTGCAGTACTAGTGCTATGAACTGCGCACACACTAGTTTGCTACCTATTCTGTTTTACCTTTAGCGTACAGCGAAGATTTAGGGCTTTAATTTTCCCTGCTACGTGTATAGTGCGTTGTAATAATCATAGTAATAATAATCGTGATGACAATAATACCCAATAATAACTAGCAAGAATAACAGCGATAGTAATACTAACAATAATCATAACAAGTGAAGAAATGCCAGTGAAACCCTATTTGCCCTCATGTTTGCAGGTTTTCATAAGGCGCTTTAATATTTTTATTCAACTCTACAATGAGAATAGTCCGTAATGTTAGACAAGAACAGCGTAAACACAATTTAAAAATAGATGGGGATACTGATAGGTCAAGATTTTCCAGGGAAATAGAATCTTTGTAACTAAAATGGAAAATATTCTAAGTCATTTTCGGTCTATTTGCACTGTTCTTGTCTATCATCACGGAATGTACAGTCAAGTACAAGTCTGGCAACTGTCTATCAATGAACGCGATCCGCTCATCATCTTCGCTGATAAGCAAAAGGAGTAGAATGAATGTTGCTCACGCTAATGCGCCAGTTCCCCATTGACCTGTGCTTACTTGGAATTCCCGCATGGAGTTCTGCAACTCTTTTAGCGCACGAAGCGACATCTGCACACGGAAATACGGCACTGTTGGGCACCCTGGTATAAGAAAATGAGGATTTCACCTTTGACCCCTTGATGGAAACTACCAGACGCTACGATGTTCAACGACCACCCATTCCATTGCTGTTAGGATATATAAATAAGTTTCACGCGAACCGGAATTTTTTAGAGATATTCTTGAATGGAATGTATTCCGCTACCCTGCCTAAATATACCGCACTGAACGAACGTTATAGGAACAGCTCGATTAATCCAAGGCCTGCAGGTGTTCGTTTACGGGAGCGTCGTCCTACGTGGTGTAGTGGTTACCATGCTAGCCTCTAGTTCCCGAGGTCGCGGGTTCAAACCTGGCGAAGGGCGATGGGTTTTTTTCGGGCGTAAAAATCATTAGCATGGCTTCTTTCGGAAGGGAAGTAAAGCCGGTGGTCCCGTATCGTAGATTTACGGCACGTAAAAGAACCTCAAACCTCAAACTTCTGAACAAAATTACCGGTCTTTCACACCCAATATAGAATGGGACGCTAAGGGCCACAGCAATTAAAGAGCGTCCGTAAATAAAACTCAATTTAATTTCCGGGAGGTTTTTGAAAGCACGATATTGAAATGCCCAGCACGTTTCCTAAGGGGGGAGGGTGATCACGTAGATCTTAGGATGACGGCATACCGGAAGTCTACGTTGTCTGAGTTTAGTATCTGCACTGGTTTTTTTTAGAATTTTTTTGTCAGGTTACAATGACCTAATTCTGATCTACACCGATGTATCTAAGTGCACCGACGGTGTTGGGTGTACTTATGTTCATGGAACCGAACTCCATACATTCGGTTTTCATGGAAGCACTTCCATTTGTAGTACAGAACAGTATGCCATATACCGAGCCATTTTGTATATACGACGTCGAAAATTGGGAGACTGATTTTAGGAGATTTGCTTAGTGCACTTCAGAGCCTCCGTGAGCTGTACAACTACTATCCCATTGTACAGCGCATCCAGGATGCCTCTTGCGTAAATATGGAGTGTTCTTAGATTCCTGGCCATGTTAGCTTACCGGGGAATGAGCTGGCTGATTTGGCGGCTAAGGCGGCGACCACAGAACCCAGCGTTGCTATATCTCATGTAACGTCGGAAGAGTATAGGCTTGTTGTGCGGAGCGCGGTGCTAACGTGCCGGCGAGGAGTGGTTAGCTCTCCGCAGGAATAGGCTTAGAGTAGTGAAGCACATTCCAATAAACGGAGTAACTTCCTCTCACGTATCTCGTCCTGAGGAGGTGATTTTGGATCAGTTGCATATTGGCCACTGCAACTTTGCACACGGTTACCTTCTAAACCGGAACCCTGATCCTCTTTGTCCTATGTGTCAGCGAAAATCTGTCGATCCGTCTTGGGCTGCTAGAGTATATTCCTCTAGCACATCTTCGGGACTCTCTGCAATTGCCGGCCAGTCTTGCAAAGGTCTTAGCGGACGATAATCAAGCGGTTGATGGGGTTTTTATGTTTCTGTCAAAGGTAAACTTTTTAATGCGGATTTAGTCATATTAATATCAAGTTTTTCGTTCTTCTCGGTTTAGTTTGATAATTCACATTTGTTTCTGACTTTATATGCATCTTTACCTCTGCGCTTTGCCATGATTTTTTGTACTCATGTTTATATCTGGCGTTTGCTATGATCTGTTTTACAAGAGCGCTAATGACCTTATAGTTGAGTGCCCTTAAACAAAAATCATCATCACTACTTAAATAAAATGCAAATCTATTTCCAAAATGAGATCTTCTGTTGTTAAATCAATACGCTTTGATCAGTATTTTGTTCTTACAGATTCTTAATAGTTTTTTTCTGTATATTTCTTTCTTACTTTCCTTCTTTCTTTCCTTCTTTCTTCAATTTTTGTTGTTTTTACTTACTTTTTTAAATTATTGCCGCACATAAACATACAATAGACGCAAGTAACAGGCGGAAATTATTTTATCCTTAATACTCAGTTATAGTCTACATTCGCTGGATTAGTCCTACTCGATATTTCACCTGCTTCTCCTCTTCTTCTTTTTATTCTTGTTTTCCATAATTTCCATGCATCCGGAAACAACAGCAGTTTTCTCTCCTGCCTAAAGTGTTTGCTATGTCCGGGTGACCTACAGTACGCCAACATAGCCTGAAATAAGCTTGGGAGGGCGGGGAACTACCCCCAAACTTCATTGAACTATTTGTTTTGTTTCGCTTTTCGCTCCATCTCATTACTGAGAAAAGTCGAAATATTCAAACATTTTACTGCATGTCTTCTTTCATACCTCAGTTTCTAATATCTATTTTTGGAAAATTTGCTTAACCATCAAATATACGGTCCGTTACTTACATATGAAGTAGTTTACAGAGGGCTGAAAACATTTATATTCAATTGTTTCCTTATCTATTGTGAGATAGGCTCTGTAGTTTTCTTATGTGTGTTCATGAGAGGAAGAAGAGAGTAAGAAACAGATATTTATTAATGTAACAAATAATTATTAATATCTCTACCACTTACCTATGGTAGGTGGAGTAAGTATAGCATTCCACCCAATAATTCGCAGTTCTATATGGAAATTTTATTAGAAACACATGTTTTGAAGCATCTGAATAAAAGGAAAGCATTCTTAGAAAATGCCCCTGTGTGTGTGTGTGTGTGTGTGTGTGTGTGTGTGTGTGTGTGTGTGTGTGTGTTTCTGTGTGCACGTGCCTGTGTTAATAGCATAAAAGGAAGACGAAGAGTGTGATAAATGCAAAGTTTGATACCTGAGTCAGAAACTAAATATTCCATCCAAAACTTCGCTTTACATTGAAAACTCTTCGTTAGTTTGGATTTACTCAAAATGTATATAACAATGTTGTTTTAAACATTCATTATTTAATATTTTAGCATAACAAATAAAAGACATACGTTGAAACTTATATAAATAGCATCACAAAGTTCTCGTAATCTAGCTAATTTATATATAACTGGGAAACTAAAGATATAGGTGGATTCTTATTAAAGGCAAAAGGCAAGGCTCGTGGAAATATTTAGTTTGTGTCAAACAAATCTGTCGTAGCATTAGCCGTTTTAGAAATATTTATCTCTAATTTGGGATAAAGCTTAGATTTCGCCATGCATGGATGATGTTTCGAAACTAATAGCAATACCTTTTTCACATGTGCTTGGGAAAAGCAAATCTGTGATGTAAACTGTCGTTACTGCATGTTGCATGTATCTGGATGGGAATAAATAAGAACACAATGAGTCACTTTCCAATACTCAGGCTAGCCAACTTTATTTTATAGCATCTTAAGCAGGAGTTGTGGGGTTGGTACTGTTGGAGTGGTTTTGTTTGCGGTCTTAGGAGCGCAAGTTCCCCAGACGGGTTAGATGTTGTGGAGGATCCAGTCACGACCTCTCTACTGCATATACGCCGTGACCATTCTAGCAACCATGAAAATGTTGCTCCATGCATTGTTTCTCTGTATACTGCTAGTGTTGCCGACCGGACAGTAAAACCAGTTTCGAGTGGAATGGGATTTACGTCACAATACCCCTCCTTTACGAGTTCCAGGCCTGATTTAACCAAATAGGAAGAAATGTAACTTAGACTGCAACTTCAAATAATTTCTGGGCAAAACCCCTTCATAATTAAGGTAAAGTAGACAGAAAAATCTTCTTTTAAAAGAATAATTTGAGAAATAAGGGATATATTCATTTGTAATGGGTAGAGAAATTCCTGAATATTACAAACTAACAAACTAAACTTTTTTAACTCATACTTTACTATTATAATGATATGATGCCCCTACTCCCGAACATTTGTTGCATTCACGCCCATATTACTCTGAGATTTATAACGTTATTGATGCAGTTTTATTTTCACTTTTACTTCTTTTTACAGAAAAGTCTAAGAAAAATGTCTTGTCATGAAGTTTATTCTTTAGAAGCAGAACCATATTGCATCCCTGAATTTTATAGAGGAGGTATAATCTAAGGTAAGCCGACCTTTGAGGCTGTATCTGGCTTAACTTCTCGATAACACACCCCGTTTTTCAATCCCTAGACTGGACCCATAGTTATGGGACAATAATTGGAATCATCCGTATACTCGAATAAAATGTAGGCAGAAAAGCGTAGCACCTAGAATTCCGTAACAATAAGCCACCAGCCATCTGTCAGTTCAGCAGCATGTTCCAATTTCATGTGCAGTATAGATGAAAATTTCCTAAATTTGATATGACAAATGATATAACAAAGTGTTTCAGAAAAACCTCCCAATAAAGCTTCGTGAAATGGTCACATATGACCATTACGATCAACAGTGCATTAATTTCAACATATTTTTATCGTTACAGGTTTAGTGGAGAAAGAACCAATGAGTCAAAGGTGTCACAGCGATTGAAAAAGGGAAACTTGCCTCCCGCATATTGCAGCCATAGAACAAGGAAGGATCTGTGATGTGGGTGTAATCCAATGAAAAATCGAAAAAGTGTAAGGGAAGGCTGTTGAGCAAGGACCATAAGGCTATCAGTCGCAAATAGTGTTTGTGCATCAGATGAAGTGAAAATACAAGTGAGGACAACTGTTCATTTAGCGAAAAACAGGGCGAGAGAAGGAACTATAGAAATTAACTAAAGTTTACAGTGAAGAATAGGGAGTATGAATTTGTCACTGAGGTACGTAAGATGATTTTACTTGGTCGAGCTCTGTATGGATAGAGGCAGACAGCCAAGCAACTACTTTAGGAACCAGGAATAAAACATTAAATTGAGTTTTATTTATGGACGCTCTTCAACTGCTGTGGTTCTTAGCGTCCCATTCTATATTGGAAGTGAAAGACCTGTAATTTTTGCTCAGAGGCCTCTTTATCAGACTTGAGGTTCTTTTACGTGCCGTAAATCTACGACACGGGATCACCGGCTTTACTTCCCATCCGAAGGAAGCCATGCTAAGGATTTTCACGCCCAAAAAATCCATCGCCCTCCGCTGGGTTTAAACCCGCGACCTCGGGAACTAAAGGTAACCACTACACCATGGTGGACGACTTAGGAACCAGGAATTGTGAAGAGATCGCGCTAGATGAAATAACCTAAAATAAATGTAAGGAGTAATTTCCTTATCACAGACAACGGTGGATGACGTTTGTCCATTAACGGTACATTCATGAATTGCAGCTGTCACATCTATGCAATTGATATTGGCTCTGGCAATAGCTAAGAGGACATAAATTATTTCTATTTTCTAGACAAGAGGAAGGAAATGGACAGGCGTTTCTTCAAAATTGTCAGTGATGTATCAGTACGGAATTCTCTAACAGAGAATTGTGGCAGTAATTTGTATCACAATAATGTAAATGCCAGAGTGATTGTAGTGTAAATAAGCATTATTGTATGACATTGATTTGAGATGTTTGTTAATTATATGCATTGTTAGGAAATAAGTTTACACGGCCTCACTGAAACTGACAATAGGAGCGGATAACAATGAGCGAGGGGGTGAGTTGAATATTAATTAGAAGAGACAAACAAATGACGTCAGATTGGCGCGCTTTTCTTAGAAATAGCGGGAATATTTTCCCTAGAGCATTTGTGTTCGTAATTTTGATTGGATATAAAAATAGACGCTAATATTGGCGCGTATTATTAACCAATCGCAGCTCGGTTATAATCTTTAGGCATATCGGGGTGTGGGAGCATAAAAAAGCTAAAGTCAGAGGCAGATTTCGTCAGTCCAACAGAAGCATTCGCGTGTAATACGTCGATCAGTTCAACATAAGTATTCCTGAGTTATACGTCGCGTAGTTCAACGGAAGCATACATAAAGTACACGTTACGCAATTCTACAGAATCTCTCGCGTCTTAAAGTTTGTTATAAATGTGAAACACGCGAATTAATAATGTGCAGTAAATAAGTGATTATGGTGATATTAGAAAACATAACAGTTTCAGTTTGGCGTGTATCACGAGTCAATATGTGAACTTAATTAATTGTGACGGCAATAAAAGTGTAAAAACAAATTCTTTTATCAGTGTTATCTTTGAGTAACAAATCCTTTCCGTTTACACACCCTGTTCAAGAGATGTGCTCGACCGAGAAATAATACCTAGCCGGAGGACAATAAACCCAACATTCAAAGTAGTAAAACAATAACAGGCGCTCAGAAATAAGATAACACGAAGTGACCGCGACAAATTACCTTCCATACGTAGTGCAGATAAACATGAAGCATTTTCCAACTACTAACAAAAATATACCACTTTAAATTGGCACCCAGAACGTGGGGCTAACAAATATTCTACTTCAGAATATGGAATCTGAGTCAGCAGTCATTTCTTCTCTTTAAGAAATTTTGGCTGAAGGGTAGACCTCTTCTCTTTAAGAGATCTACCCTTCAGTCAAAATCCGCAGTTGTCTTTTTCGTATGCAGCAATGCTTATGGAGAAAGGTGAAAACGCTGGGCGTGTAAAAGATTACATGGAAGATTATATTGTCTTTTCTAAAACCAGATGATGTTCCAGAAGCGTGACTAATGATCCATGAAGTTTCTCCGCTACAAGATACTTCAGTAATTGTTATATAGTTTTATGACAAATGGATAAGTGATCAGGTCATGCCCAACAACATATGGAACTCGTAGAACAAGGATCATCGTACCAACAACGAATGAACGCTGAAAACTCCAATCACCTGTTTATGAGACAAGAGCTGAATATGAAATGACAAAAGTGTAAAAAGAAATATGTAATGCCTGCACGATATGATTAGGAAAACAACAATGGTACAAGGAGACTGGGGACATTGTCATTTTTGAAAGCCATGTCCTACATTCTGAAGTTTGGATGAGACTTGTAGGTATTTTTTATTTTAATAAGGCCCAATAATAGTAATCTTAAGCACGCCAATGAAAAAGTAACCACAACAGAACCCTACATTTCATTGAGGACCTAAAGCTACCGAACTAATGAAATTGTTGCTTCACGTATGGAAAGCCAATTTGAAGTAGGGGTTGTATTGTATTTCGACTATAGGGGAGCAGGAACACTTGAAGTAGTTGCAACCGCACGTATGGTAAAAGGTTTCCGGTAGCCTTCACCCCAAGTTTAAAGATATTAACTTTGTAACTTGACTGTTTGTTTAAATATTATATATTTATGTTTGCCTCGGCTGCGTAAGTATTATTGTTAGAGACATGGTTTCTTTGCAGGGAGTAGTGCGGCTAAGAATGTAGGCTTACACAGATGATAATTTTTACTTCACTACATTTATTAATCCTTAACACAATTTAGATAACACTTCACTGATATAGAGAGCTGTGAGATTCTTTTATTAATTACTTGCATTTTTTTAACACGTAAACTCTTTTTTTGTCACACACTGAATACGTATTAAACTTCTCGGAACGTCTGAATACCTCAAACTCCCCCCGACATTCTCTCAAGTTCTGGAAATGCTGTGTAGTCTATAAAGTATCCATTGGTGTGAAGCAGTTACCAGTCGGATTGGTCGAGTAATTTTTATATATTCACGGTAGGCGATATTTTAAACCATTGTACCTTCTCATTGGTCCCATAGTTACTTTGTAACATAGAGCTATATAGTTTTCATTTAATACGCAGGCACAAAAAGATAGAGGTCGAGCTAGTGAATATGAAGATCTTCGATTCCCAAACCACCAAGTTTACCGCTTTGGCGCATATTCTGTGACATTCGAGAAAAGCAATATTCTGAGTTTTTAATCATAATAATCCTCAAAGGGGATATACCACACACATATAATATATACACATAAACATATAAATTAATATTAAACAAGAATTGTACTAATATTAATTCACCAAGAAATATGTTAGAATGTTTTACAACCAAGAATTGTACAAAAGCAGACTGTAACTTAGATAAGTAAGGAACAGGCGAGCTAGCTAATTCCAGATAAAAGATAATTCTATGTAGAGCCCACCTTTCACCAAGCTAATGAGCAGGGAACTGGTAGCAATAAGCACAAATAAAAGAGACAGAGATATTGAACCTGCTTCCGGACGCTTTACCCGGACGAGTATGCGAAATCTTTTGGAGCAGAATATTCTCATACGTAATAAGGTAACGTAATCTGAGGGCCAATTAGAAACATCGTTACATTTTAAGGCGCCGAGGTAAGAGTCACTAGGCTTAGGTATAAAAAGGGGAAGAAAGCCCCAGATTTTCATTCTCTTATTGAATCTCGTCGACACACATTGATACTCTCTGGACGACAAATGTACCTGTATGCATATGGGTGGGAAGACGTGTGCAGTTAGACCATGCCCCTAATTTATTATAATAGTGGGAATTGTTAAAATGGTAAAAGCTAGCCGCCCATAATATTTATTTGATAATAAATCACAGTTTAAGGGAAATGCAGTGTATTTTAATTTGCCTCACTAACGAAATCCCTGAGACCCGTCAAATTAGTTAGATAAGTAATTGATTAGGAATGGAGAAAACAGCAGCCGACGAGCAACAATAGCCGGAGACAAGACCACTGCAGCAGAGGGTATCAAACAGAGGAACAACGCTTTCCAGCTACAATCCATTGACTGATTTGTAATGTTAGATGGACACAACTTTCTGTCCTTATATAATTCCTTAACTTTTCCCTGCTAGCGTACTTTATTATAACATACAAAGCAAATAAGGCAAAACTTTCTTACTTAAGGAATATTTAAAAACGTTCGCATTAATACAGCATACTTATCATACCGTTATAAGCAGATTGGTATCTGTGTTGTTTTGCTGTGTCTTAGTTGCTAAATCGAGACTGTCTGCATGTACATTATGTACATATATTTTATATTATATATACACATTACTTAGAATAAAATATCCGCGGCATTTGCCTTATTTTACAGGAATTTTCTATGCAGTACCCACCATTACTTTCTGCTCCATCGTATTCTCAACTAAAAGTCAAAGCCTTCCTCACAAAGGTGTTCTTTTATAACTCCAATTTGTGTATTCAAGTAGAAGGGCTTTGTAAATCCTCGTTAATCTTTTAGTAATTAATAAAATAGGTCATGGCCAGCAGAAGAATTAGGCTTTTCAATGGTGAAAGAATTATCAAGTTGTTGGTGCTTTTCAAGATCACCCTACACCACAGACACACGATTACATTCACAAAGTTTCTCTCTTTATAATATCAATGTAGATTATATATATGCCTCCATATCGACTAGGTACATTTTATTTCTCATAAAATAAGTTATTGCATTGAGCTTTTGTATCAGTTGCACAGCCCTATACATTGGGCAGGACATAAAGAAAAGGATTTGCGTCGCCAACGTATTAGCCGAGTAACTTAGAATGGCTAATAAGACCAACACACAACATAGGATAATTAATTTTTGGTTCAACACTCTAAACATCTAAACATCTAGCGAGGTATTATGGTTGTTTTTTATTCCTCTCGTACTGCGTAGCAACATAAGTATCTCCAAATAGAGCAACCATAAACCTGGAATTAGTAGCCATCCACATTGCACTACATGAATACTTTTTATATTTTTAATATATTATATCACATAGTTCTTATATTGGGTTTTCGGAACACACAGCGGTTGAACAGTTTATCTTCATAATTTCTGAACTGTATCAAACTTATCATGACCATCTCATCTAACCATATCGCTGGTACCAAGCAGATTTTGATGACCATTACCCTGCTGCAACGGAATCATCAGCACCATGATCTTTAAAAATGTCCAAGTTATACTTGGCCCATCTTGGCCTCTCTGTTTCAGAGGTTCCCAGAGCTTTTAACAATTTTACCATTTTGGCTAACACTAGGAATATATAAATTGGAGTGACAAATCGCTTGATAGTCACTTACCTTCCCAACAAAATATCCAAATCATTGTGTTCCAAAACTAAGCACTGGGTCCACAACACTTTCAGATGACAAAGGATCAAAAGTTATTAATTTATCTTCTAGTTGTCTCTGTAACACTGAGATCTCCTTATTACTCAGAGGTTTATCCTCTACTCCAATATTCAATCAATCCCAGTTTGTTAATGACGCTGTCCAGTTTTGTTATCAACTTAGATGGAAATAATTTTATCACTCTAACCCTCAACTACACAGCTCTTTCAGTTCTTCCATCACACCGGGCCGAATAAAACTTTCTACCATCATCCAAACAGGAACCACCAGTTTTAACATTTAACCACCAGTTGGAACGCTTCATTGGCTATTTTCTTAAAGACAGGAGTAACAGCATACTTTAGAACAGCATTCAAATCATATAAAATGTCGCATTCTCCGAGAAGTCCTCTCTAAGGAGAATAATTCAAAACAAAAATATTCTGATTTTACCGGCAGACGAGGGCTCAACAGTTGTCATCCAGGGCAGGTCAGTATATGAAGCAAAAACTTTCTGACACTTTAAAAATGCCAAGTTCAACAATGAGATTGAGGATTACATTATTTTCCATGCCCCCAACGAAGATTACAGACAAAACAAATGTCAAGAGCCTTGTCCAAGTCAATCCCCACTCTCCGTCAATCCACTTCTTATCCAAAATACAGAAACCCAAATCTCCGGGACGCCCAATATTAGAAAGTTTCAGTTCACTTACTGAACGTATTTTGGCAGTAGTTGATAGTATGCTTCAGGCACTGGGTATCTCATTTGAAGACAAGCATTACTTTTAAGTCAAGGGCACAGCAATGGACAAAGAACAGCCATAT
This sequence comes from Deroplatys truncata, assembly GCA_030765065.1. Lineage (NCBI taxonomy): Eukaryota > Metazoa > Arthropoda > Insecta > Mantodea > Mantidae > Deroplatys > Deroplatys truncata. The sequence continues at coordinate 28,456,318 of CM060976.1, read as the reverse complement.
CGTTTGCTCTTTTTACGGCCCAACTTGAAGATTTTCTGCGTTCTGAAAAGAAATAATAATCTGGTTGAGATTCATGATGATTGGACACATAGCTCTGACACACTTGAAGATTTTATCAATTGACTTAACCCTAAGTACTCAGTTCACGGCCACCACTTCATGCACTTCAGTTATCCTTTTAGAGGTCGACATAACGCTAATTTACAACTGTTTTGTCACAGAAGTGCCCACCAACTTCCTGCTCTCTATTGCACCATGAAAATTGTCAACCCAAGCACACTAAAAGATCTTTTCTGTTCTCACTTTCCCTGCGAGGACATCAATGATCTAATCTCACGTGATAAATACATTAATAATTTATCCAGAAAATGACTTGATAAGCTACACTTTCCCTTGTAACATCTCGTATATTCAACCAGCTCATAAAAAGCAAACCCTAACGGAAGGGGAAATATTCTGACAAGATTAATTTCATCCTAACTGGAATACGCCGAGCCCGAAAAGTTCTTAAGGAGTGACACAATATCTTACTTTCACTCCCCTCCACTGCTACAGTTTCCAAAGTGATCCTCTGCTTACATATACAATCCCGCCTGACCTCAAACTTATCTTCCATTGTAACCTGTATTCAACAATGAAACAGTCATGGTCTCAGGAACTTATCCATATTAACCGAAATGCAAAATGTGCCAAATTACAACTCCCTGACAATCGTAGTTCCAGGCCAAATGTCAACAAACATTTCAAATTGTACACATATGCCACTTGTGCCTCTAAAAATGTGTTTACATTTTGAACTGAAAAAAAAGTTGCCTATTACACGTTGGCTTAACTTCAATTGTAGTCTTCGACGTATGAATCTTGGAAAACTGTAAAACCCAGTCGCATACCAGTTGCAAGGAGCACTAATGGATGATGCTTTCGACCTTACACTAATTGATGCTTTAGCCACCTCTGCTCCTGTAACTGAAGTTGGAGAACAAACCCGACTACTATTGTTTTGTATAAAGCATGGAAATCTCCTTGTTTAAACCTCAGTCTTTAACTGACCACTACCGCTGATTCTTTTCCAGGATACTCCATCTTATTACCCTGCACTAGATTATATCTAGTGGGATATTAAAAAAATCTTAAACAAATTGATCCTTTTTAGCATAAAGTTTTTCTTCTTCGTCTTCTTCTTCATGCGGTCAACCTTCTGCATACATTCGTTGGAGTAGTTGCCTATATTGCGCTGTCCCATAAAATTTGTTTTCGTAGGTTAGTACACCAATGTAGTTCAACTGACATTATTTGTGTAGCGTATTATTTGTTTTTCTCTTTATGCTCCTAAAGAGCAACTCTTCTCCGAAATATAAATTGTTACTGTGAGAGTTTTTTAATGTGCTTGTTCTTATAACTCGACGCATTAGTTCGTTATGTATATGTGTATATGTATGTGCCCAACCATCTCTAGAATGCATGGCATGGCAACGCTGAGCAAAAGGGGGAATATGAAAAGAATTGATGATATTTGTGTGGAGGTGTACGTGTTCAATTTTTTAGAACGGTATAAAAGGATAGGATGGCAGGTAGACAAGTTTTCATTGCTGAAATGAAGTCTGCGCTATCATCACAGGGAGCTATTAGCTAATAAAATCGATCTTGGTGTTGGTTTTAATCTCCTAAAACCACCAGAGCTTAATGAAATGATAGCGGAGTGTCCCGTTGGCATATCGAACACTGTACTCCGTGAAGAAAGCTGTTTCTTCATCCATGTTCACATAAATATTGTCTTGGTTTCTTTTTAAAGAGTTAGCACTGTTATTCAAAGTTATTTTAATATTATTCTCTTTGTGATACATCACATTGTTACGTTCAGGGCTGTTTTTTTAAATATTGTTTAGGATTTATCTGGTCTAAGAGTGGACGTAAGCCGCAACAAAATATTTGTTCCCTGCTAAGATACAGGCAAATAATGGTAATAACAGTAATACAAAAGTAAATGCTAGATAACAGAAACTCCCTGCATCACAGGAACTTCTAAAGTGCCATCTGTTTATCAGGGCTTCTTGCGTTTCACGTAGAGTTCCTTCGCCCCATTTGTTTCCCACCGGACTGTCATTTTCGGATAAATTGTTCCGCTGTTTTCTATAATTTGCGGAAAAGAAAAGAGATAGGTACATACTAGCAACGGTACTGTTTCGTCTTATGGGAGAGCTGCACAATCGCATTGTTACACACCTGGTGCTAATTAGTGTAACTGTGTTGGCCTGCTTCTTGTGATGTTACCTGAATGCTCCGGTATTCCTATTTTTTTTTTTTAGGTTTTAGTTAACAGAATGTAATTCTTAGTCAATTTCCATTTGGATTTGTCGCTGACGCTGTTTTGTGCTTTTTTGGTATCATTACCATTATTCTGACCGTTTATGATCAGTCCTGCCCCAAAATGTATGTGCCATATTACGATAATATTAGAAGAGAGTTTCCCTTCAATAAATATGTAAAACTGAAATCACCAATGAGATAGCACTATTTGGGAGGCTGAATGTTGAAGAACTCAAAAAGGGTCACTTTTATTTTTGTTAATCGACTCATCAAATTACTGGGACAAGAAGTTAGTGTCTCTTATTGTGAGATAGTTTCATGCAGATAAGGTATGCAAGTGGAAGTGGTGGAACTTAGGCGGTTGTAGTCGTATGTGTTAGAAGTATTGCAGAAGCTGAATTTCCATGAAAAACGTAATAGCTGCCAAGATTAACATACTTTTCACATTTTCTGCGCGCTAGTTGAGGAGCTCAAATAATTTTGCGAATTCGCCAACACAGAATAAAGCAAAATTCTGGGAATAAGCAAGACCAGATAACTATCATTCTTGCCTGCAATTCAAAGAGATTTGTACTTTCCCTGCTTTGAAATCCACTGTTAGTCTCAAACATTTCTTTGGAAACCTCCTTTCATTTATCATTTCCTTGACAGTCATTCAAAATATTTTCTGACAACATCCAATATGTAAAAGAGCAAGATGTTACAGTAAATGAAGCAAAGGATAAAGTAAATAATAAACTTCAGGAAGGCAGAAAGGTTTTTTACCATGACTGCGAGAAACCAGCCGCATGTTTAGAAAATGAAGTTATATAACAGTGGTTAAGTTTGAAATTATGCAGCACATTTCTATTTAAACCTGAAGGAAAAGGAGTCTAACCTGGAAGAAAGCTCAAGAGAGTTATATTTCATTAAAAACAGCTTAACTAAGCTTACTGTTAGTGAAAAGTGTTCATTTGATGAGGATGAGCGCTTAAAAACCATTGCAAAACCAAATCCGAAGTGTGGAATGGAGGAGAAGAATCAAATGACACTGAAAGGTGAAGTGAAATGCTATATGTTTCAAAAAGCAAGGTATGGAACGTTTAGCTAAGGTTTTGTTTGATATTGCCAGGCTCTAATGCCGCTATGGGGTGTTTTTTTTTTACTTCTCCTACCACATACATAGTAGCCAAAAATTCGATACCGAGATTTCATCGGAAATACATGTTTTGATACCCCTTAATCCAAATAAAGCATTTTTGGAAACATGTCCGTATGTATGTGTGTGTGTGTCTATGATCAGTATAACTCAAAACCAAAAAGTTAGATAAATATCAAACTTTGTATTTAGGTTCAGTGTCTTTTTTGAAGATCTTCAAGAAAATCCAACCACCCCCTATTACCATTTACATGGAAAATTTTCAATTTTTTTTATTTTTTAATGAATTGTTCTAACAATTTGTTTAAAATATCCCACATAAAATACTTAAATAACAAATAAAATTTATATTATCTTGAATTCTCTGGGAATAGCCTGTGAAGTCTACTACATTCGGAGGGAATTGTGTATAATTTTGTATAACTGGTAAACATTAAGCGATAGACGAAAACGTGCTGCACATAAAATGTAGACATCCTTAAAATTTATTTCAAATAACGTTTTTATGGTATCAGCCATTTACGAGATATCCGTTATTAATGGACCGAACTGTTCAATAATTGCCCATTCTTTTGATGTCCTGTCAACATTCAGTTGTTTCTCGCGATGTATGGAACTTTTAGGCCAGCATATAGTGACCAGTTCTAAAACATTTGAGTATCGTGTTCCCTTTGTATCTATAACTAAATGATTAATACAGCTATTTCCGGAAAGATTTATCTGGATTAAAATTAATTATACAGGAAATAAACATTTGTAAGAATAATTTATATACTCAATAATAAGCGATAGAGGTTAGAGAAAGTTATATGAATATAACACATAAGATTTTTTACTAATGAATTCACTGTGGGCTAATTAAAAAACAGGCTTAAAATGGAAACAGTGAAGTCTAGTCATAATTAAGACTCATTTTTACAATCTCTCCTGTCCAGAAAGTTATGAATTACTATAAAGAAGTACATTCGCAGAAGAGGTTCAAAAATCGTTGAAACATACAAGGAAAGAATAAATCAAAAACAGGCGCATAATATTTATTTGCGCAACCTGGCACAAGTGCGATTTTTTACGAATGGAAGACTTTTAATCCCGAAAACTTCCAGGAGTATAAAAAAAACGTTCCACAACTTGCGATTTCCTTTATAAACCATAATAATGATCCATAATACCTAAAACTTCTTTGCCAAATAAAATGGGAATATATTGTGAAATTTAAAGTTCGGACCCGTAATGACCATAAACAATTCCATAGCATACATAGCAAGTATTCAAGAGAATTTTCCCGTTTAAGGCATGAATTTGAAAAATATGTAATATTTCACGCCTGAAATTCTTTATACTGTGTTTTTATTATGGTTGCAATTAAATTGGAATATTTGTAGTTATGATAATAATTTGGCGCTATATGTTTAAAGTGGATTCATTTTAATATGTTTATTCCTTTCTCTACCGTATACCTAATGTATAGAGAAGGCATCGCATTCCATTCAAAAACTCCATACCGAGATTTCACCGCAAATGCATGTTTTGAGGCCGCTGAATTAGAAAAAGCATTTTTACACAAAGTTCATATGTATGTCTGTGTGTGTGTGTGTGTGTGTGTGTGTGTGTTTGTGTGTGAACAGCATAACTCAAGAACGAAAAGTCGGATCAATACCAAAATTGGTATTTAGGTTCAGTACCTTCCAAAGATGCAACACGAAGGTCCTCTTCCCAAACTACACTTTATATGGAACATTTTTTTAAATTTTAGATTTTATAAAAATTCGATCTAACGATTTGGATAAGATACCACAGATTAAAGATATTCACACCAAAAATAAAAATGAATATCTTGAATTTTCTGGAAATAGCTTTGAAGCCCCCTTCATTTGGAGGGAATTTTGTATAATCTTGTATAACTGGTAACCCTATGTGATAGACGAAAACGTACTACAAAGAAATATAAAATTTATATTATCTTGAATTTTCTGGGAATAGTCTACTTCATTCGGAGGAAATTTTGTATAATCTTGTATAACTGGTAAACATTAAGCGATAGACGAAAACGTGCTCCACAAAAAAATGTAGACATCCTTAAAACACACAGTTTATTTCAAATAGCTTTTTTTCTCGCATCAGCCATTTTCGAGATATCCGTTATTAATGGTTCGAATTGTTCAGTACTCTAATGGTACATACATAATTATAAAAAATGCTGTGCAACACCATTACAATTATTCTTTAGTCTTTTTGGCTATCATTCAATACGTAGTTGTTATATATGTGCATGTGTGAAAATGTAGGTCACTAAATGAAAGCCCTGGGATCTCACCGAGTACAGCTAAAGGTCGTGGGTGGGATTCTAAAGAGGAAAATACATACACAGGATAAAACAAAGCAAATTCAAAACAATACTTTTCATGAACACACGCATTTAATTTGCTTATACTATTATAATACACCTTTAGGTTATTTACAATTCTGACTTGCTAATGACTGTGATACAACTTTGTCCTTTCACGTCTTATCATTCTCTGATTCTAGAAAGCCTGTTACTTACGTATGCAATTAGAGAAATACAGCATGCGCTATGTCTCTTGACTTGCTGTGTACCGTTTCATTGTAAGAGTCCTTGATTTGTCTTTCGTTTAGCAAGTATTACATAGGCATGTGCTTTTAAAACTGATAATTCTGAAGTGTATCTTTACATAACTTTGCAACGTTCCAAATAGACTTTATATTCCATAACAATAAATGTGATTTTGTGTATATATATATACACTGAGTGGACCATTTAAGTTGAGACTGTACAATATCTCCAAAATTAAGCGCTGTAGAAAGAAATTCTATACTAAAAATTGCTTGATATTATGGGGGAAAGTAAATACCATTAGTCATGTTTTGTTTGGAGGACATTATGCTAGTTATTTTAGGGTCAATTTTATATATTTTAAATGAGAATCTACAGAGAGAGCCAGAAAACTACGAACCAGCTGCGCGGTGTTTTTCCTGTCCGCGTCCTCGGCGCTCGTTGCCGTCTGTCGCTATCATAGAAAGGCGCAGATGAAACCACACAACATTTTATAACATTTTAAAGGCCTTACTTACTAACTTTATGAAAGGAGATGCTGAAATTGACCACCGTCGTTGTCCATTCATTTCTGACACCTCTTTAAGAAACTATCCATCACTCGCCTTAGTTCATGTTGAGAAATGTTGGCAACTTCCTAGCGGATATTTTGTTTTAATTCTTCCAGGGTGTGTGGGTTTGTCTTGTACACTTTATGTTTTAGGTTACCCCAGAGATAGAAATAGCAGGGGGTTAGGTTGGGGGCCGAAGGAGCCACAAATCTCTAGTAATAATTCTGTCCTCAAACAAACTTTCAATTGTTCTCATCGAAACTTTGGCCGTATGAGCTGTGCGGAGTCTTGTTGAAAAAGGCCAAATAACACTCCCTGTCTGTTAATTCTCTAAAAACGGGGGTCAAAATGGTATTCCCGTACGCACGGGCTTCAACTATTGACTCGAAAAAAATAGAGATTTGTAGCGACAGACGGCAACGAGCGCCGAGGATGCGACAGGAAAAACACCGCGTAGTCGGTTCGTAGCTTTTCGGCTCTCTCTGTTCAATTAGGTTCAAATTAAATTCATATTAGTAGAATAAAGGCAGTTTTGAAGGAACACATATAGATTCCATTAATTAAAATAAACTATAAAATGTAGGTATATGCAGTGAGTTGTAGTTAGTTGTACAGTGTTAAATACCAGTACCTACGGTTGCCGCCTGGCTTCAATATATATAGTTAGTTAAGTTTAGTTATTTTTAATTTTTATATTAGTATTTTAAATAGTTTTGCTTTAGTTCAAGGAAGAAATGTGTAAAATTAAAAATTATAACAACAAACATAAAATTAATTATAAAAAATAAAAAATAAATAAAAAAGAGAATGGGAGAAGCAAGTGTTATAGTAAGAGTTTAATACAAATGATATTATTTAAAACTGAATTTCTTAATTTTGTAGTTAAAATTTTGGTATTAAATAATGATATAGATATTTAAATGGTAAAAATAAATAGTTAATTAAACTGTACAATAAATATGTAAACATTTATTTTATTTTATTTGTTTATTTTCAGTATGTTAGATGTATGTGGGCGAGTAATATTTGGCTTATTTTGTAATGTTTATTGATATGAAAGATAATAAGAACGGTTGTTAAATGATGCAAGAGAGTTTATCTTTCATTTCAATAAATATTACAAAACAAACCAAATATCACACACCCTCATCCATCTAACATACTCAAAATAAACAAACATAATAAAAAATTTTAAAAGTACTTTCTTACATCCTACTGCAAATTCCAAAATTTATATATATATATATATATATATATCTACGTATATGTGTGTTTTATATTTTAAGTATAAGTGTTATATGGATGTGTGTATGAATGAGTGCGTATATTTATAAGGTTTTTATATAAAATTCTTTTTGTATACTTTGCATGTTTGTTAATTGAATTTTATTGAAAATTTATTTATATATATATATATATTAATTTATTAACTCTGATTTTAGAATTAAAATTTATTCTTTGTCATTTTATTTTTATCTGTTAGTTATTTATTGGTTATTTATTTTTAAATTTTTACTTCATTGTTTTACTTTTTCTTGTTTTCTTTTGTTGGTAGTTTATTTTTAAATTTTAATTATTTTAAAACCTTTAAAATGATTCTGTATTGAAATAGAAGATGTTTGAAATAAGTATAAATATCTTTAGGAATTAGGTACCAAGATGATGTATAACACATTTAATTTATTTAGTTAGTTGCTACTCACGATTCCATAGAAACAGTATGGCGTCTAGTTCTTAAACATTTGACTGTCGTTGTTCCCTTTGTATCTATAGTATGTCCGAAAATTAGAACGACAAACTTTGGGAGCTGATAGACAACATTATTTGGAACACTTTTTGCTAGGGCTCTTTTTTGCTGCGGTACTTGGTTTAAGTGCTAGACGAATTAGTCATTGCTGCCTCCCACCCAGTTTGTTTAAATAAGCAAATGTCAGTGCTGCGAGTATCTTAGTAAGGCACATGATCGTAGTCCAAGCTACAAAAACAGAACACACGAAAGAAACAAAATACAAACACTATAGTTTGTTTATCCTATGCTCACTTTCTGAGCGCAATATTAGCTTCCTTGAAATTGTGCATTATTGTTTTCCAGAATGTATGTTGCATACTACATATTCTCAGCAAGGTCTTAGTTTATTTACAATGCGGAACGCACATGTTCCCTGACCTTGGGCCACTTGACTTCTTTTTGTGGCGACACATGAAGTCTATAGTTTATGACACTCGTGTTGAATCTGAGAGGAACCTGTGGCACGAATAGCCTGCGCAGCTGGCGAAATCACAGAAGTGGTTGGTGTCATGTGAGTGAATATGGCATGCCAATGCACTGTTTGTATTCACTGCAACATTTACTTTGAAAGCTGTGGTGTACTATAAACACTGAGGTGTCTGTATGTTATGTTTTTGTTCCTTGGACTAAGATTATGTCACATAATGAAATAATTATAATACTGTAGTTTGCGTTTTTATTTTGCTGTATTTAAACAAACTGGGTGTGAGGCAATAATGACATTAACTCATCTAGCATTTAAACGAAGTGGTCTAGGGGTACCATGTTAGGCTCTGGTTTCCAAGGTCGCGGGTTCAAACCCGGCGGAGGGCCAAGAATTTTTTTCGGGCGCAAAAATCCTTAGCAGGGCTTCCTTCGGAAGGGAAGTAAAGCCGGTGGTTCCGTGGCGTAGATTTACGTCACGCAAAAGAACCTCGAGCCTAATAAAGTGGTCTCTGAGCAAAATTTCCGTCTTTCACGCCCAAATTTAATTTAATATAACTATTTCTACAAAAGCTTATTTGGATTTAAATGAAGTAGATGAAAATCAGTTGCAGTAACACTAGTTCGTATACAAATAATAAACGATAGAGGGTAAAGAAAATAATGTGAATATATCACATCAGATTCTTCTTTTTTACTTTCTCTACTACGTATAGTAAGCAGGGGAAGTATTGTATTCCACGCAAAAATTCGATACCGAGATTTCACCGGAAATACATGTTTTGAGGCCTCCTGATTCCAAAAATAGCATTTTTGGAAACATGTCCGTGTGTGTGTGTGTGTCTTTGAACAGCATAACTCAGAAACGAACAGTCGGATAAACACCAAACTTGGTACTTAGGTTCAGTATCTTCCAGAGATGCGACACGAAGGTTTTCAACAAAATCTCCCTACCCCAGATTATCCTTTACATGGAACAGCTTTCGAAAATTTTAATTTTCTCAAAAATGACTCTAACCATTTTGATTAAAATATCATATGTTTAAGATATTTTTATGACAAATGAAATACATATCTCGAATTTTCTGGGAATGTCTCCAAAAGCATTCTTCATTGCGAACGATTTATGCGTATCTGGTAAACCATAAGAGATAGACACAATTTTACTGCACAAAAAATGTAGATCGCGTTAAAATACACAATTTATGCCATATACATCTTTTTTTGTTAAGTGAATCATTTTCGAGATATTGCTTGTTATTCCCTTAAATTTTCCAATACTTATACTTTTTCTCAAATTCGTTATTCATTTTTTTCCTGGTAATGCACAGAGAATGGAATACTCCACATAGCAACCAGCTCTTAAAATATTTGACTATCGCTTAAAGCCTACCATATTCACCTTGCATCTACAAGAAAATCAGCAATAAGATTAACATCTCGATTAACATGAAGCATATGGAGAATAATCGTTTGTAAAAATAGTTTGTACAAGAGTAGAGAAAGTCATGTGAGTGTAACACATCAGACTTTTTGTATATGTATGTCTACACCTGATCTGAAGTGCATTATTACAAGCTGTTTCCAACTCATTGTCTACGGGTTTTCTTAAATTTTGGTATATCTCATTTTGAATCAATGTCCTATATTTTTGTGGAAATGTCCCATATTCTAAAAAATATTCGTAGGAACTTTAGATTTACAGTCAGCAACCTTTTACGTACAAACTACATCTTTATAATCTAAAATCAATCAGGTGAAATATTTTATTTTAAACCCAATGCACTACAAGACGTACAGAATAGTAAACATACACTGTAAAATAACCAACACGACCAGGAAATTGCTGTCTAAAACACACCGATGAGATTCAGATCTATAAAATGGCTAGAGGTGGCAAAATGTGCCACATGCAACAATATTCCCCAGTTAGAGAAACAGCTGCTGACGATATAGAATAAACTGCAAATGATAAGAAGCGCGTCAGTCTAATGTTACAACACGGTCCATCATTACTTGGCATTTGCCAAAAGTACCCTATGCACAAGTTAGTAGTTCTTAAATTCAAGAAAACCAAACTACAACTTGTACTAGCTTACACAACAATCACAACTCTGAAAGTGAATGCCGGGAAACCGAAAGAAAGTTAAAATCGATCACTAATCACGTGACAAATGACTTTAATAGGATTAATAACCAGGAGACAAACATCAATGCTCGCTGCAACTCTAGAACAAAAGTAAGCCACGATGCAACCAGTTAAAATAAGGTTCTTTTCTAGACGAAACCGGAAGATCCTTGGTTTAAATTCCGGCGATTGCATTGAATTTATCAGTCGTCTGGTTCTGCCTTTCCAACCTTGTCCAACACACGGCTTGTGTGGAAGAAAACTTAATTCTTTTTAGAATTAATTTGTAAAAAGGGATAATTTATTATGTTTTTACATCTTTTGGGGGGACCAAGAGCTTAGGGGTGTCCGTTCCTCAGCGTTTCACCAGAAGAAGAGCCCTATTTGTGTTAAGTATAGGATAGGTCTAAAGGCTGAAAGCGGTTTAGCATCTCGACCTACTCAGATATTTTGTACCTAGGCCCCTGATGGGGCAGCCCCGGGGGGGGGAGCGATGAGGTGAGAGGAGACAGAGGGCGGCCGGACCAGGAGGCACGACAGGCAGAGGGCACGGTCCCTACCATTTAAAGATTTAAACTCCCTGGTAGTGGCCGGCTCCGCTCCCCCCTGTGGGCTTACACATCCCCCGAGAGGCTCGGGACCCGGAGACCGCTCCCAGTACGGGGGATGAAGGTTTTCGTAGAGCATCTTTTCCCCTGCCATGTAGTCGCCGAGACCTCCCGCCGACACTTCAACCCTTAAAGAAACCAAGCAGATAAAAGCTGAAGTGAAATGAGAATGGACGTGAAAAGTGAGGGCATGTAATGATCCTTTCCAACATTCGCCTGGCTAAACACACGAAAGAACACATGGGTCAGGAAGCTTGGCCACGAAAATCGAACCACGAACGGAGACGTTACCGCCTGAGCCTTCCCGCTCGGTATATTAGGTATAATACTTCTAAGATATGAGTAATAGCTGCATAATATACGAACAGAATATGATAGAAATCGTTTAGAAGCATTTATACTTTTCCTACGGCTGAAATATTACCAAGTTCCTATATTGTTTTGTTTTATCACTTTGTCTTTACCGCGATATTCGTGTACTCGTGCAGTTCAAGGCACATAAAAGCGTTCTTCTATATCACAGCTTTGCTGAAAATACATCATAGAAAATCCTATGTGTCACACATTATTTTCGTTAATATTATAAAATCCTAAAATGTTATCCTTCTATTCATTTCCTGTATTCACAATAAGTTCTCCTGGAAATGATCTCAAATTAAGAAATGAGGACTTGGTTGTACGCACCATATAATAAAATACAGAACTGTTTATAGCGCAGGCATGGTTATGGTGCTAATGAACCATTACGTGGCAAAATCTCACGCCTTCAAAGCTGTTTTATAGACGCCACACAAATTTGGGAGAACTTAAAAGGTATCACAATGAATATTTGGAAAACTACCCCTGCTATAAAATGTTATTTAAAACATATTAGATATTTTATAACTTCTAAACTACAATTCCTGTAATATGCTTTCCGTCTTCCTCTTATGCTTTACCGATTATTATACATTTAATGAGATTAAGAGCATTTGACAGGCTACACAGAGATAATTCAAGATATGCATTTTATTCATTATGACAACACTGTGACGTCATAACATAGTATTTTTAATAAAAATCTTTAGAGCAATTTTTAGGAAATGAACATAACGTAAATTGTTCCATGTCAGGGGATTGTTAGGAGGTGTAGATTTTCTTCTAAATATTCACTGGTATTACTGAACGAGGAATGACGAAATATAAAATACGGTGTTCATCTAGTTTTCCTTTATGAGCCTGCTGCTCTCTCCCTCTCTCTATCTCTCCCTCTTTCTATCTCTCTCTCTCTCACACACATACACACAAACAAACAACACACACCTACAAGCACAAACTTACACGAGTCTTTTTCTAGGACCTTTTTTCTTGGTTTCAGGGGTTTTGTAAACGTGTTACCTATATAATCCAGATCGAACTTGTGGGTGGAATACATTACCCACTTTCTCTACCTGCCATGGCCAGGTAAGTGATAGAGGATAAAAAAAATATTTTTTTATGCAGGATTAAAATATCGAAAAACGTAGCAGCTACAGAGGATCGTATTCTGGCCCGGCCACGGACCGCGTGTACTGTCTGCTTGGTGACGTTTTAGCTAGTGGATGGGAGAGCTCTTCCAAGTAGGGGTTTTGATAATGGAGGGAGGTAGTGTTTACTTCGTCTGAAGCAAGTGAGGGGTAAACACGCGCGATAGAGGAAGACTGTTAGCTGTTTTCGACTGTAAGCGTCACGCGCGACAGAGTTCAGCATACTGTGTACCCCTCCCACCACCTAAAGGTTTACCTGAGAGATAAGCCACCCCACGTCACTGGCTAAAACGTCGCTGAATATGCGTAGTTCGTTTGCACTGCTATATTCGAGGCATGCGGCGTGCATTCTGTCTGCAGCCGGGCCACTAAACGATCGCTCTGTATTAAAGATTACTTTCTACCCTCATTAGGCTCCATCACAATTGCCTTTAGGGTGAACTTGAGAACGTATTGATTAGCAAAAATTAATGAGTTACTAGAGCTGTATCTATTTGAGCTTCGTCCCAGCTCATGCATCATTAAACATGTCAACTAATTAAAAAGTGTATCATTCCAGGGAAAATGAGAAGTTAGATAAACATAAAACTTCAACAGAAGAAAAATACATTTAATTCAGTTAATAATTTTCAATAAACATATAATATTACCGTATTTCCTATTTGGAATTCGGATATCACTATGAAAACAGTAAAAGTTAATCATAAAATAATGAATTAAAGAACTGAATAACAAAACTAACTTCAGATATTTACTTTCTACAGCTTACCTATAGTAATTAGAGGAAGTATTGTATTTCAACCAAAAATTTGACACCGAGATTTCACCGGAAATGCACATTTTGAAACTCCCCGAACCCAAAAATTGTCCGCGCGCGAGCGTGTATTTGAGTGTCTGTAAACAGCACAACTCAAAAACAAAAGTCGGTTAAATACGAACCTTGGTATTTAAGTTCAAGACCTTCAGGGAAGCGACACAAAGCCTTTGAAGAAAATCATCCCTAAACGTACCCTTTACAAGCAACATTTTTCGAAATATTTTATTTTCTCCAAAATGGCTCTAACAATTAAGTTTAAAATACCATGTGTTTAAGCTATTTTCATGACAAATAAATTGTATATATTGAATTTTAGGGAATAGTGTGTGAAGTGCTATTTATTCTGAATGACTTTTGTATAATTAATAAATCATAAGAAATAGAAAAAGTCATATCATACAAAGATGTAAATCTTGTGAAAGCACACAATTTATGTCCAATAAAAGTTTTGTGGTGTTAACGATTTGTCGTTATTTTGAATTTTCGAATACTTTTTATTTCTCTTATGTGCAAATCACTGTTCTGTTTTTTATTTCTTTGTCTTTTTCATGCAAATTTCAAAGTCATCGTATAGCTACCGACTTTGAAAATATTTGACCATCGCTTTAGCATACTGTATTCTTTCTGTACCTATAACGAAATGTGTTAATGAGTAATGAAGGTTTATCTTAGTAACAAGAGGTAGATAAAAGAATAAGCTTATACGTTGTGGAAGAATGAGGAGAGAAACTAATGTGAATGAATAACATCAGAATTTTTAAAATAAAGCTGGTGATTATTTTGCTACACTTACCTTTTGCATCTCGAATTAATTATGGAACAAGTGAATAAAGGAACTACTTGAACTTAAGAAGTTCTAATTTTACATTACGGAAATTGAACGACTTTATTTTAAGTTCCATTTAGAGTACTAATCCATTATGAGCAATTATATTTGCTCACAGCCTAAGAAACCTTTTTTTCGGAGTATTGAATATTAATTTTGTGGAGGAAAACGGGCGTTTATATTTATCATCGTGTGGAAGAATAGTCAGCACGCTTAATTTAAATCAACCCCTAAATATAATATCATTTTTTAAAAATCGCCGTTTATTTGAATAGAGCAACATAATAAGAATAAGAAACATAGCTATGAACTAGCATTGGGTGTGGAAAGCCGGTAAGTACTACACAACAGCTTACCACCAAACAGTCAGTAAGAAAGACTAACTGACCATTAAAGCTCGACTAGACAAATGCCAATTTCATATACCAACTAGGATCAAAAAGTTTCCGGAATGTATTTTTTCGTCAAAACGAATAATGCAATGTGGCTTATTTCTGGTTCAGATGTTGGCAGCATTCATGATGCCACTTCCGTAAAAGCTCCATGGCCAGAGTCATGTTGTTATTGCCTGGCAACTGGCTGTTGTTTGTGTGATAGTTGTGCGTCGCATTTCAGAATTTGGGATACAGAACAACGCGTAAATGTCAAATATTGCGTTTTGTTACACAAATCGCCTTCGGGACATTTGGATTGCTTCAAGACGCTGCTGATTAAGCAGCAATAAACAAAGCCTGGCATAATTGTTATTGCCTAGCATAAACGATTTTCTGACGGCTATGTAGTTATCAAAGACGACCTTCAATTGCAATAATAATTAATGAAGCAAACATTCAGCGTGTGTGGGGTGCCATTAGGGATGACCAACGAAAGGCTATTACAGACCTATTAAGGGAGGTTGGAATTTTCTTTGGAAGTCAAACATTTTTGCACAAAAATTACAAACTGCGTTGCGTTAGTAACAAGTTAGTTCCGAAAATGTTGACCACTGAACAGAAAGAAAGACAAATGGTTCTTGCTCGAGACTTAAGCAGTATGGCAGATCGCGATGGTGATTTTTTGAACAATATAATAACTGGAGGTGAAACTTGGTGCTATTTGTACGACCCGGTGCCTAAACGTCAGTCAAGGGAATGAAAAACCAAAAGTCTCCTCGAAAACAAACATTTTTTAAGAACAATTAGAGAGGTAAAATTATACTGGAAGTTTTCTTTGACGCTCTGAGACTTGTCCACCATGAATTTATTCCAGTAGGTCATACTGTAACCGGAAAAATGTATATGGACTTCCTTCGTCGGATAAGGGACGCAGTGAGAAAGAAGCGTTAGGAAAAATGGGCACCAAACAACTGGTATCTTCTGCATGACATTGCACCTGCACATCGGTCAGCCATGGTATTAATTGCCATGTCAGACATAATGTAACTGCTTTAGAGTATCCTCCATATTCTCGACATTTTTCACAGCCACACTTCTTCCTCTTTCGAGGCTCGTCTGAAGGTGCAACGATTTGCTAGCGTTGAAAAAGTCACTGCAAAATGCGACGAGAGCGCTGAGAGTGGTTTCAGAAAAGGGTTTCCAGGAATGTTTCCAGACGCTTTACACGCAGAAGTGTGTCACTCCAGAAGGGAACTATTTTAAAGGAAATATGTAAATGAAGGTACGGTAACTTATTTCTGTATTAGTTGCAGATTCCGGAAACTTCTTGATCCTAGTGGTATTTACACTTGAGAAAAGTGTATACCATATGGAGTATTTAGAAAACTACTAACGCTCGGAAAAGTGTTTTATTTCATGCTATCCGGAATTTCATGCCTTTCTGTCTCCAGATCAGTACGGAAAATTGAGCTTTACAACACACCCACTTTCCGTACACCAATACCAACCTTTTAGTATTCCCTTCAACTGTTTAATCAACAACTCAACTGAAGCATATGACTGAGTTCATGTCGAACATAAGATGCACTACAGTAATTAATCAATACATAAAGTATTTCGACATAGTATGAAGCAAAATATTATATATAAATGCAGGAACGTGTTTTTTGTTTGTGTTTCTTCAGGACTGTTTTCAATATTCCGGCAGAAGCGAAGCCCGTCCTGAAAAAACTCACTTTCCTGTGCTTTCTTTATGGAAGAACTAGCGTGTCAAGGGGAGTATAGTATGTATGTATTAGGGTGTAACAAAATACAAAGACTTCCCTTCGCTTTTCGTATCCCTTACGTAAGATGGATGGCTCTGAAATAGAGTATAAATACCGTGGATACTCGTAATTGGAGCGTTTGAAACAAGGAGGAAAGAAGAGAATTAAGAGGAAGAAAGTAAGAATAGGAGATGATAAAGAAGACGATGATCTATAAGAGACTTAGTTTCTGACATCAAAAATTAAATAGTGGGATCATAAGGAAAATGACAAGAAAGTTTATTGTTCATCAGGACAATGTAACACTTAACAGACCAGTGCTACAACATAGATCCAGTAGATTGAACAAAGATCGTGTGGAATTGAAACAACTCATTTATTCGCCCTAATATCTCCAAAGACAAAACCGTGATGCTTGTTTAGCTGGTGGAAGTAAACCCATATGCTCCAGAAATGCTAGACTAACAGGGAGTAAATAGAAAAGTAATGGTTCAGAAACTATACACCCATTCTTAGATAACCGAATTCAAAATTATTCCTTTAACTACATGGTTATATGCACCATATATACGACTACGAAATGCAGTTACGGGGAAGTTTCTGTTGAAGAAACGATGTATCGATGTTCACAATTATAGTGCAGGTTGACTGTTGTTACAGTATTTCTGAGACAAGGCTAAGCCAAGTTTGCAATGAAAGCATACGACATGTTTACACACATACCACAGTTAATTACTCCGGTGCACCGAATCATTGGCGCTGTGTGCGTTAAGTACCCATTCTGCTTTGTTACTCGCCGGCAGCCTCTTCCAATCGATGACCTCCACAGATTCTTCTCCCCCCTGCACTTTACACTACCTTCAGAAAACCATTTGCCTCTAATGGATTTTGATGTCCGAACGTTCTTCACACCTTCTGAAGCGAGAAGAAGGTAATTACAACTTTTTTACGGCCGCCCTTCCATTGCCACATATCCTCTTTCATTTTACCTTCCAACCCCTGTTAAAAGAACAGCAGGAAGAAAGAACTGGATATTTATAGACTTGCCATACAATGGCACAACAACTGTTCTTAGCTTCTTGCACCCTTTAGGAGTCGCAAAAGAAAACCTTCTCTTGTGCACCTGAGGTTGGCTATTTCGATGTTGTAAGTGAAAATAAAGTACAATATTCGCATAATAAACTACCTCATATACCAAAAGGACCTTGTTATATACGAACTGCGTGGGAAAGTAAAGGTTATGACAGATATGAAACACGTAAGCAAGCTGTGAAGTCACGTGGCTCAAACATCGAATGAAGTGCTAATGTTAATAATAAATCTAATGTGAATGAGAATGAAAATGCCAAATTAAGTGAAGGAAGATCGCAAGAATCAACATTGACGTCTTCTGATTGCGAAGAGAAAACTGCTGCTAGTGAACATCAACATAATGTAGAGGTCACAGGTATGCTGCCGAGTAAATGGAGTGAAGTGATGAAGAAGAATAACAAACAGGCTAAGCAAATGAACAAAATTACCTGGACGATAAAAATTTAAGACATGATTCTGTTTTAAAAATTGTTACCAAAAAGGGTTTTCCTGTTTGTTTCTATGCTGGCTTCAGCCACGACAGTTGAACAGTTAAATATGTAGAGATCATTTTCCAGAAGCTAGCCCTGAAGCTCTAAACTCTAGATGCCCGGATAATTACGCTTATTTTAAGACTCTAACTGTTATCGAGAACATGGATAAGCTAATGGATAAGTCACACAATTTGTTAACAAGAGAGCTTCCCAAGGCAGGTGACCAAGGTCATATAAACAATCAATACATTTCAACAACTACAACAAAGGGCGACCTTAAAGTAGTGTATTTGAATGTCCAATGTCTATATGTGGACTATATTTTATTTTATATTATTATTTAAATATTGACGTATTCTGTACAATTGAGCATAGGCTATCTATTGATGAGCTAAACCAGACAAACATACCTGGTTGCTGTGTTGTGGACCTAAGGGTAAACACGGTAGCTCAGCTATTTTTATTAGAGATAAAAATGGTCGTCAACAAATCGATTGAATGTTATAAAGTTAGTCTTGAATTCGACCTTTGAAATATGCATTTGTTTTACTGATTGTTTTAATATGATATTTTTAAGAATCTCTAGGGCACCTGAGAACTTTGGAGCTTGTACCGATGATTTTAATCGGTTCCATGAATTATTAAATATATGGTTTTTAACCCTAATTTCAGAATAATCTTAACTGGTGTAATATCGATTTTATCGCTCACTCAAACGAATTTAAGATTTTATTCATATACTGGACAGTTTGACTTAGAGTTGACTATTAAGGTACCCACAAAGCTTGGGAAAAGTGGTAGTGCTGGAACTTGTTTAGATGATATTATAATTTCCAAATATATAAGTAGTTTTAAAATACGAGGGCTGTAAAGAAAGTAGTGGCAACATGATCCCTACATTCACAGGAGAGCGGGTATGAGCCAATAGGATATGGGATCGATCAGGTGACTAGTGTCGATGTGTGGTGTGCATTGGTCGGGCTGCCAGTTGAGAGTGTGTTGTTGCTGTGTAGCGTTGAAGTGAACAGTGTCATGTGCATCGCTCTAAAGCATGTTTACCAAAGGCGATCAGAGTTCGTGGATTAAAATCGAGGTTGCCCGTGGCAAAAATGCATCAGCATGTTATCGAGGATTACGTGAAGCCTGTGGCGGGAATGCATTGCCGTACAGGACGGTTGCACGATGGGTCAAAGCGTTTCGTGCAGGTCGGACTGAGACTGCGGATTTGCACCGTGCAGGTCAGCCGTCCATTCCGCAAGATCAGATCGACATCGTGAGTGGTCTCGTTGCCATGGACCATCGATGGACTGTCCGGGAGTTATCCGTGGAGGTTGGTCTCAGTCATCAAACTGTGTGGCCTGACGAAATGTCTTCACCTGAGGAAAATTGCGTCCCGTTGGGTACCACATCGACTCACTGAGGTACAGAAATGGCACCGGTATGCACTCTGGCATCCACCTGGACAGATACCGCAACGAAGGAGACGCATTTCTGCAGCGTATGTCGCCATTGATAAGACGTGGACACGAGCCTATGAGCCGGAATTGAAGCATCAGTCGAATGAATGGCGTCATCCAGGTTCACCACGTCCACAGAAAGTTCGACAGGAACCCAATCGGGTGAAGCTGATGCTGATTGTGGCATACGACTACGAGGGGGTTATTCTTACGCATGCTGTGCCTGAGGGACAAACCGTCAACAGTGACTACAATTGCCGATTTCTGGAGCAACATCTTCGCCCGGCTATGCGGCGCACGTTGTCATGTCACAAACAATGTCCAGCTCTTATTGCAACGGTGGCATTGGGAGGTTTTGGAACATCCTCCGTACTCACCAGACATGAGTCCTTGTGACTTCGACCTGTTTCTGAAGTTGAAGGAACCCCTCCGAGGCCGCCGATTTCCTGAGTGGCATCTGTAGTCCGCGCAGTAGGACGCTCTGTCGCAGTCATCAACAGAGTTCGCCTTGCTAACGATCCCCAACGGCTGCCCTACATTTGGCAAAAGGTCAGGGACTTTTCGGGTTACTACATTGAAGGAATGTAATGCAATTGTACTTGTGAGTTCAATAAATATTGTGTTTTATCAATGTTGCCACTACTTTATTTACACACCTCGTATGTTCTAGAGTGACTCATGCCTTTTCACAACATGATGCCATTTTAACTCTCTGCAGTATTGAAAACTTTAGAAAATCAAAAGTTAACCACAAAAGTACTTTAAGTATAGCAAGAGAATATTTTTAGACTTGATGAATAACTTCTTTCCATTAACTTGTTTCAAACGAAAAGTGGATAATGATAATGACCTTAAGAATTTAAAATATAAATGTTTATATATTATGCTTTGTATGTGTATTTTCGAGTTACCTACTTTAAAAAACATATACTGAACTTAGGAAACAATACAGTGAAGTTCTTAACACTGCTAGACTTATTTATTACTCAAACATAATTAATAGCAGCTGTACTAAATCAAAACGTATTTAGTCACTTGTTTACAAATTCCTTAATGATGAGTCCAAATATAACACAATTCCGCTCCTATGACCGCAGATAATTTTAATTTCTCTTTTATTAGTAAAGTTGAAGAAACGAATTCCAATTTACCCATTAATAGCAGAAGTATTTGAGTTTTTAAAATAAAACTCCTAAACCTAATAAGCATTTTAAATTTGCTCTGTTCAGTGTCGAGGATATTTTCTTCACTATTATAAAACTTAACAATAGCAATTGTCTTGATGTTCATTAACTAAACTAAAATATTCTTAAGGCTGCTGCTATTTTTATCATTGAATATATATTTTTAATTGTTGTATTGAGCTAAAAGCGTACTGGCCATTCAGGAAGAACTGAACAAGCTTTATAAGTGGCCGCAAAGAAATTAATTAGACATAAACAAAACAAAAATGATGAAATTCGAGACGAGGCAACAACTCCAAGCTAGACAACTTCCTGAGCGAAAATGATAAGTTAGAGTTGGTAAATTCTTATAAGTACTTGGGATTAACACTCTAAGTCACGAGGAAAACTTTTACTTAGCATATAGAAGAAAGATGCACAACAGCCATAAATGTCACATTTCACACTATGAATATCGAAAACGGATCGCTTGACCATCCTTCAGCATACTTCACATTAAGATTGCCCCGATAGTGTTATGCGGTCACACATATTTGGACATATCTTATACCCGCAAACCTAAGCAGACTCGAAGCAGTGAAAGCAACCTACCTGTGCAGAGTCCTCAACTGTCCCGAACGACAATGACTAGACTCGTCTATTTCTTGGCCGCTACAGACTTCATCATCATACACCTGCGTGGACAGTCCACATAAGATGAGAAACGTTAATTTTAGGAGGAGTTGTATTGTATTTCGACTGTTGGGGAGCCGAACTTGAAGTATTTGCAACCGCACGTATGGTAAAAGTTTCCGGTAGCCTTTGCCCCAAATGTTTAAAAAATATAACTTTGTAATTTTAACTGTTTCTTTAAATATTTATATTTATGTTTAGTATTTATTTTTAGAGACATGAATTTCTTAACAAGGTTTGTGGTGCGACTGAAGGAGGTAGGTTTACAAAGATTATAATTTTACTTCACTCCTTTTTATTAATTCTTGACACAATTTAAATAACACTTCACTGATATAGAGAGCTGTGAGATTCTTTTATTAATTACTTGCACCTTTTAACACGTAAACTATTTTTGTCTCACACGAATACGTATTAAATTTCTCGAGGACGCATCTCGCGTCCGGTTATGAGCACTGTCTATAAGCAACTGACTAGATTTCAACCGCTAAAATTTGTAAATTTATCTATTTCAAATCTTTGATTGGCTATTCCTAATCCAATAGAATACTTTTATTTAACTTAAGTTTTTTTCTGGTTGTTGATTGGCTATTTTATAAACTGTCACCAAATTACATTGTTGTTGCTCCAAGAATGATTAGTAGTATTATTACATTTTCTTACTCATTATTGCCTCAAGGTTACATCATTGTTAGCAACTTTTAACCTATTATTCTCACAGCTCCTACATTAGTAAATTACATAATACATTCACATAACATTGTTACACATGTATACAATAATATAAATATAAACAGTGACTGCAATACACACTTTTTATATATTGTTACATACACATATTGCTTTAAGGTGGGCTGTTATTGAATTTATATATTATATAATTAGACTGAAATCATTTAAGTGTTAAAAATACTGCCTCAAAGAGAAAGGGAAGAAACGACACAGGTTGTACATCAAAGATTTCATAATAAGCCAACCATGAATTCAGAAGAATTGAAGGAACCAAATTTTCAGCTCCGACATGGGTACATGGGGACGGCAGCGCACGCCTTTCACTTCAGAGTCTGCAACGTAAGAGGATTTCACCAGGCGTCATCATTGTGTGCGTGCATCCTATGTGGACAACAGTGTGAACAGTATCATAACTCGACTGCAAAGCAAGGACTAACTGGCTCACATTTTATGTAAATGACAAAAACTTTGTATAATACCTATATAATTTTCAAGTACACAGTGTATAGGTGTGCTTTTCCACAATATTTTAAATTTTTAAACGCAATTCCGCTATACAAAAGGGGGACACATCCTACATAGTAATTATAGATATTAATTACTATACTGCCAATTGTGTATAAGGTGTTTGCAAACTGTCTAAATAAGTAAATTACCAAATATTTTGAAGACAATATTTTATTGAGAGATTGCCAATTTGGATAAAAATCGTAACACAATTGAGGCTGTGGTCAGCTTTATGACTCGATATTTGCAACATCTTGATGGTTGTAATACTGTTCATTGTAGGCTTTTTTATTTCACTAAAGCGTTTGACACAATGCCACTTACAAATCTATACAGGGGTTGCCAAACCTTTCATAACGGTGGCCATGTTAACAATCGCCATGTATGTTAAGATAGAAACCAAAAACTCACAGGAAACAGGCGTACAGATCAATCAGTTTTCAAACACAGTGTTATTAAAATAAAAGCTACATATTAAAAACTGATATAATCAAATATTTAACAAAGATCAGTCTTTTATCAATAGTCTCATGACAATGTAACTCATATACACCTGTTACATGAAATATCGTTACGTTAATAGCAGTTCATATTCAATAAGAAGAATGAAACTGACTTTTCTGTACTATAAATGCAGACATTTGTGGTTCTAATTTGGTGCTATCATCAAAGCGGAATCTAAATGTTCATCAGTCATAGCAGATCTATATTATTATTATTTGACATATTTTAGTTTTAAACTGTCTTCTCATAGATATGCGTTGATTCAAAAGTTGGCATTAGTCTTCGTGTAAAATATTTCAAACGAGGAAAGTATCATTCGACGGATAGTTACAAAACTCAACCAAATGATCTTCTCTGTATTTGTTCTTCAATATATCATTACACAATATCAAGTGATTCACCTGTCCCTTATTGTTTATGGAGATATGCAAGAATACAATGCTTTGAAATCAAGAAGGTTAATATTACTATGCTTACTGGCTATTTGGTAGCCGTGTAAATCCAGCCTGTTCTTCTAAGAAAAAGAGACTTAAGCAGAACGAACTATGTCCATTGCAAACACATAGGGTTAGTAGCTGCTGTGATAATGCATGCGACAGGATTACGATAACTATTATACATTCTGTAAAGTAAATTATAATGAACGAAGGTTAAATGAACAGTTTAAGCTACAAAAAGGAGTTACACAACGGTTATAAAGATATCAGAAGCCGAGGGAGAGCATGCAATGTGCACATATTCTAACAGAAAAAATTAATATGCTTGGAGCATGCATATAGCCGTGTTGGTTAAGTTGAGTTCTCTTATGCACTCAAGGTGTGTCCGCGGCTCGAGTACCAACACGTACGTGCTAAGTTTTCTTGCTTTTTTTTCATCCATCAAGGTACAAATAGTAATTTCAGAGTGTTCGTCTGTCACCAAACATTGTAGCAGTAAAAAGAAATAGGTATACGAATCAAGAGCAAACTACTGTTCATTTTACCAGTTCTGCAGTTTTCAATTTCCACGTTTCATTGTAATTATTTTGACAAAGAAACTGTACCAAAACTTTGAACTATTAATGAAATTTTAAAACGTATAAAATTAATAAAAGCAATTGTAAAATACTAGAATATTTAACATGCTATTTTCGATAGTTTCTTGTAGCTATACCTACTTGAGATATAAAAATGAGACTTTTCTCTACATCAGTTTGGCCGCTACCCTCAAAGTGGTTAACGAATATTTTCGGAATATTTTCCTATGAACCTCACAGCCCATTAGATGGGTAGAATCAGTCTGTTGCAATGTATTCCAATGACAAATACATTGATGTGCTACTTATTTACGGACAAGCTCGCATTACAGGCTGTATGCCTGTATAAAATCGATTTTCAGAAAGCCGACAACCGACATCTAACACTTTTCGGAATACTGAACGTCGTTTTCGTATAACAGAAGCTCTTGAAAGGACAGGCCCTATTAGAAGAGCATCAGTTACCTCTGGCCATAATGAAGAGATTATTTTAAACGCTATTTTGGATAATAATCCTCATACATTAGCACGTGCGCACTGGTGCAGGGCACAAACATCAGTAGGTCATCCGTTATGAGAATCCTACATAACAATAAATTTCACCCTTACAACTTGCAGCTACGCCAATAAATACATGGTCGCGACTTTGAAGCTCGAGTAAATTTTTGCCGGTGGGTATTATGCAGTGTGAACTGTAATATAGTATTTTTATCCAAAATCCTGTTTTCACATGAATGGAACTGTGAATCGCTATAACATGCACTACTGGAGTGTTGGCAGCCCTCATTGGGCAAGAGAGACAGCTTTTCAAGACAAGTAGGGAATTAATGAATGATGTGGCATTTTGGGTGACCACCTAATCGGAACATATTTCTTCGAAGGTAACCTAGCACGCTACCTTCACTTCCTCAAACAGATCTCCCTCCGTTGATGGAGTATGTACCGTTGAATGAAAGGTTATGGATGTGGTTTCACATACGGTGCTCCACCGCACTGGTCCACGATCGTCCAAAACTATGTTCACGGTATACATCCTTCAAATCCGGCGGAGGGCGATGGATTTTTTCGGCCGTAAAAATCCTTAGCATGTCTTCCTTCGGAAGGGAAGTAAAGCGGTGGTCCCGTGTCATAGATTTACGGCACATTTAAAAGAACCTAAGCCTGATAAAGAGGCCTCTGAGCAAAATTACCGGTCTCTTATGCCCAATATAGAATGGGACGCTAAAAACCATAGTAGTTAAAGAGCGTCCATAAATAAAACTCAGTTTTGGAAGATGGACAGGAAGAGGAGGATCTGTATCGTGGCCCGCCAGACCTCCCGATTTTACGCCACTTACTTCCTATGGGGTAATAAAGCAAATGGTGTACAGGCAATCGCCGAAGAACCTTAATCTTCAGCAACTCATCAGTGAAGCTTGATCCGTTACACTGCAGATGTTTCTATGTGCCATGTTATCATTGTCGCACCGCGCACAGAACCGTATCAACGAAGAAGGTTATCATTTCAGAAATTTGCTTCATTAAATGAAGAAATTTCATCACTAAATTCTTGCATGCATGTCTGAAATGCTGGATCTAGTGGATATTGTGAAGAAGTTTGTTAAGTTACGGGGATTGAACCTATTTTTATCCACCTGAAAGTGCTGCTGGATATGTATTTGTTTGTTAACGTATTTCTGAGTTTTTCTTTTAAAAGGAATCCTGTTTTAAAACATTGTAGGAATACCTGCATATTGGATTGAACCTAGGTATTTGGTTGCACCTGAGTGAATGAGCATCAGACTTTTCCGTATTTCCTGTAATTAGATTGTTTAAGGCAGACAAGGTGTAAATAATAATCATTATAAATTACGAGAACGAGAGAAAAACAAACACATTAGCGAGCGAAGAAATATTAAGATCGTCCATCTTGTTTTGGGAGGATTCGAATCTCAATCGAGCAACTTGGAACTCATGCTTATTGCATGATATTTAGATGGATATACTTATTGTAGCTTATAGTATGCATAATCAATCATATAGCTTAGGAATCTCCAACTTAAGTTTACACGCACGCCGCTAAGCAACATGCTGTATTCTAACTCGTCAATTCAAGCCTAGTAACGTTCTGATAATTAGAATGGGTTTCGGAAACGATGTTTTCAGGTTAGGCTGTAATTTGCGGGTTGCATAAAACCAAATAATAAGCGACAGGTGAACCAATCGGCATATAAACTGAAAATCTGAATGCTTAATTTTAAATCCTGAATAAATTAATCTAATACAGGCGCACTGTTTCTTTTTATCTATATTTTTCTAAGTTTAAAGCAGCCCACAGAAAAGCAGCTCGCGATCCGAGTTCGTCCTCCGCGGCATAGTTTGGCAAATCAAAATCCATACCATAAACTTCCATTCTATGATTCTAATGATGCTAGCATAGAACTTATTCGGTCCTATTTTTCAAACGGATTTCACTCTTTTTCTTAAATGGCAAATTCTTTCAAGTCAAACTGGCGAAGAAGGCGTCCCCAGGGTTCTAGACCTGGTCCCTTTCTTTTTACTACATATACGTATTAATCCCTTACCTTGAAATGTTTAGATGGCTGCCTGGACGCTTACCTTGTGCCGACGATGTTGCTATTACTCTATCCTTGGATTACAGTTCTATACCAGAAGCTTTATGAAGTGTTATGAAATAGAGGAGTTTGTAAGTATAATAGTCTTGCACTTAATACTAATAAAACCTTTGACTTAACTTTTAACATCTGGTTCAACCTCTGACATTTCAGCCAAATTTTTGGTATACATTTCGATTCTTGCTTGAACTGGCATACGCACACTGTATATTTTATTCTTCGTAAACACGAGAAACCGCCTTTCACTCAACTTGCTTTTAACAGCATATTATGGATATATAAACAGCTATTTAAGCTATGGTATATTATTTTGGGATAATCATCCTTCCGCCGTTAAGCTGTTCAAGTATTCAGAAAAGTGCTTAGAAATTATGTGTAGTGTTCAACCCAGAACACATTGTAAACCATTTTTATACAGTTAGGAATTCTTTACCTTGCCATCAATGTTCATGCTTGAACTATTTTATTTATATAAAAAGAAATATTCATGATTATACGATGTGCTCTTCAGTTCACAACTATCCAACTAGATATAATACAAGTAGTAATATCTGTATTAATAAATATGAATATACTTAAATACAAAATTCTTTTGATGCTGTAGCTCTTAAAAGTTTTAGGAGTATCGCTGTTAACATTGAAAGTTTGCATACTCTTTCACTAACGCAAACGGTCAGAGCGACATTGCTAAAAAACCGGCGTATAATGTAGATAATCATTTAATGCTCAGTTTAGTATGTATAAAATGTATTGTATTGTAAATCTTGCTTCCTAGACGTTGCTATACAACCAGTTTTATTGTTTTGGCAAATAATGTATCCGTACGTCCGTCGTATACCAACCACCCATCTATCTATGACTAACACTTCAAAATCTAAGAGGGTTCCGTTAAATCACGTGCTATAGACAATTTTTCGGGATAAATATGATCCTTCCTCACCACTTCCTTATGTTTACATAACAAGCTGTTAGTGTCATATACATGTCATCCTTTACATTAGAGCTAGATCTTGATGCATGTGTTGAAAAACTTGATTGTTCTATCTTTCATACATTTTTTTGAAAAACGTCTTGAAATGCAGAGAAGTTCGAGAACAGAGACCTTTCCCTGACAGGTGAGTGAGATGAGTAACAGTTGACGGATAAAGCCAAAATCACCGACGATAGATTCTTTTCCAATGATGTCGAGAGTTTTTACTGCATTACGGGAACCTCATTAACTTTGCTAGTGGAGTTTGGTTTTCAAGACAGTTATTTCATATATTTTCAGCGAAATATTTAATGAAATTAGCTAAAGGCGAAATTTAACTGTATAATTTGATGAAAAATTCAAAGAAAAATACGTAGCATACACTTAATATAACAATCAAATAGGTGCAGTAATTAGATAAAAATCTGATGTTGTATCTACACTCACATGACTTTCTCTTTTTACAAACGTTTATTCTCCATAAGCTTCATGTTAATCGGGATATCCAGATGTTAATCTTATTGCTAATTTTTTTGTATATGCAAGGGGAATTGGTAGGCTTTAAGCGTTAGTCAAATAGTTTAAGAGCCGGTTGCTATGTGGAGTATTCCATTCTCTTTGCATTACCAGGACAAAAAAAAATGAATAACGAATTCCCATTTGAGAAAAAGATATAAGTATTGGAAAATTTAAGGGAATAACAAGCAATATCTCGAAAATGGTCCACTCAAAAAAATGTATATGACATAAATTGTGTATTTTAACGCAGTCTACATTTTTGCGTAGTAAAATTGTGTCTATCCTTATGATTTACCAGTTATGCAAAAGTCGTTCACAATGAAGAATACTTTTGGAGACATTCCCAGAAAATTCGAGGTATACATTTCATTTGTCATGAAAGTATCTTAAACATATGATTTTTTAATCGAAATCGTTAGAGCCATTTTTGAGAAAATTATTATTTTCGAAAAATGTTCCATGTAAAGAGTATTCTGGGGTGGGAAGATTTTTTTGAAAACCTTCGTGTCGCATCTCTGGAAGATACTGAACCTAAATACCAATAATCGGATCTTTCAAGTTTGGTGTTTGTCCGACTGTTGGTTTCTGAGGTATGCTGTTCACAGACACACACACGGACATGTTTCCAAAATTGCTTTTATTGGATTCAGGGGGCCTCAAAACATATATTTCCGGTGAAATCTCGGTATCAAATTTTTGGGTGGAATACAATACTTCCCCTACTTGCTATACGTAGTAGGGAAAGAAAAAATATGTTAAATGATTATTATGTATGCAATTATAATAAAACAAATGGGTAATTTTATTTAACAAGTGTAATATAATACTGTAAAACAAAATATACGTTTTACGTACAAATATAATAAGTGGGAGTAACATATCAGCTATCCTAATTGTATTTATGAAGGATATAAACCGATGTTGAGTGTTAAAAATACTCTGTAATAAGATACTCGTGATAGCTGATAATAAGCTGGCAAAGATCCCTCAGCCATTGTAGGCGTGTGTGGTCAGTTATCCAGCACGCTGTTGCGACGTTGGATCATCGGTGTGAATTAAAATTTTTCTACAGTGCTGCAAATTTTACTTCGTGCAAGATTAGGAAAAGGTATCAATAATATGGCGCTTCTTTGTAAGAGTCTATGAACGCAAGCTTTCAGCAAACCACATTTCATACCATTTCTTTTTTAAGAGGCTACAAGTGCAGACCTGCCTTTGTTGCAAGCGGTGGGATCTGCAGTCAATACAGCCCTCATAAATCTGTATCTTGTAACTTAGCCTTTGTAGATATCACTAGGTGGATGAAATTTCATCCATTACAAATCTGAGCGGCACTAGAAGAAAAGTCAAAGTTCAATTCCACAGTAGTGTATTTTATGTTATACTGAATGAATAGTGAAATACACTGGAATGCTTTGCTTTACTTTACACCAGAAGTTGCAAGTGCCAAACAAAATGTTTCCTATTATTAAACACATTAGTTGTAATTATTTTATATTTTAAAGTTAGATAGTTCCTTTCTTAAACACAATGCTTCCTCTCACTTCTAGAACAAAAATTATTTCTTGTATACAACACGTGATAAACACCGTAGCTTAGATGATAGAGTGCCTGTCTGCTGTATGAAGGACCCTGAATTCGATTCTGGGCTGAGGGTGGTAATTTGTTTCTAGCCAAGATTATTCCCTATTCTCCCCAGAGTCTAGGAATATGAATGAGAGTATGAATATGTGCGTGCTCTAATGTACAAAATCCAAAGGAGAACACCAAAAATCCAATAACAGCGGTATACCAGTTAACCCCTTTGAGGATAAATTGAAATTGAGTTTTATTTATGGACGCTCTTTAACTACTATGGTTCTTAGCCATCCCATTCTATATTGGGCGTGAAAGACCGGAAATTTTGCTCAGAGGCCTCTTATCAGGCTTGAGGTTCTTTTACGTGCCGTAAATCTACGACACGGGACCACTGGCTTTACTTCCCTTCCGAAGGAAACCATGCTAAGGATTTTTACGTCCGAAAAAATCCATCGCCCTCCGCCGGGTTTGAACCCGCGACCTCGGGAACTAGGGTGACATATTCCAAAGGTAAACGAACGCTGATATGGCCATTGCAGTTAAAGGGGGGGATATAAATGGAACAAGAAAACGAAAAGACATGATAAAACAAGTACTTAATCGCAAACAGCAATACAGGGAGTAGTTACAAAACAACCCCATTCTTTTAAATACCTCTCCAATCAAATGGTAATATAACATTACTTAAATTGAATTTTATTTATGGACGCTCTTTAACTACTATGGTTCTTAGCGTCCCATTCTATATTGGGCGTGAAACACTGGTAATTTTGCTCAGAGGCCTCTTTATCAGGCTTGATGTTCTTTTACGTGCCGCAAATCTACGACACGGGACTACCGACTTTACTTCCATTCCGAAGGAAGCTATGCTAAGTATTTTTACGCCCGAAAAAATCCATCGCCCTCCGCCGGGTTTTAACCCGCTACCTTGGGAACTAGAGGCTAGCACGGTACCACTAGTCCACGGAAAACGACTGTTTGCATATATAATAGGTTAACACATATCACACAATTCTATTTAAAAAAATCTGATGTGTTACACTCACATGACTTTCTCTACTCTTGTACAAGCTATTTTTACAAACGCTTATTCTCCATCTACTTCATGTTTGTCGAGATAAACATTTACAGACTCTATCTTATTGCTAATTTTCTTGTAGATGTAAGGGAATATATATTTACAAGGGCAATATAGAAATACATTTAAGCACATACATATCTCTTAATAGCTGGTTGCTAGATGCAGCACCATTCCCTTTACCACAGATTAATACTCTTTGCATATACAAGATAAAAAAATGAATAACGAATTCCCATTTGAGAAAATTATTGAAAATTTTAAGGGAATAACAAGAAATATCTCGAAAATGGTTCACTCAACAAAAAAAAAATGTATATGACATAACTTGTGTATTTTAACGTGATCTACATTTTTTGTGTAGTAACATTTTGCCTATCTCTTATGGTTTACCAGTTATGCAAAAGTCGTTCACAATGAAGAATACTTTTGGAGACATTCCCAGAAAATTCAAGATATACATTTTATTTGTCATGAAAATATCTTAAACATATATTTTAATCAAAATCGTTAGAGCAATTTTTGAGGAAATTAAAATTTTCAAAAAATCTTCTATGTAAAGGGTAATCTGGGGTGGGGGAATTTTCTTGAAAACCTTCGTGTCGCATCCCTGGAAGATACTGAACCTAAATACCAAGTTTGGTGTTTATCCGACTGTTCCTTTCTGAGTTATGCTGTTCACAGACAGACACACACACGGACATGTTTCCAAAAATGCTTTTTTTGGATTTAGGGGGTCTCAAAACATGTACTTCCGGTGAAATCTTGGTATCGAATTTTTGGATGGAATACAATACTTCCCCTACGTAGTAGAGTAAGTAAAAATTATTATGAATAAGTAATGGTTAATTTATCCCATTTGAATTCATCTGTACATTGTTACTAAACCTCGTTTACGAAAGTAACGCAACTAGATGCACTTGAATACCCAATATTTGTTTCGCAAGTGTAGCTAGTAAAGCTTTGTTCTCTTTCCACCAGTTTAGATCATTATCATTTCCAGCATTCGTGTATTTACACTGGTCAGTAATCATAGATAACTTATTCCTATGTCATTCTGATTGAAATTATACCTTTTCTTTGGTGGTGACTAGTGACCAGATGAAGCATATGTGGGTACAGAAGAGTTTTAATTGACGACTTATTTGCCGCAGCTCTTTGTAGGTTTTATTCCTCTCATTCTCTGCCAACATTTTCATATTTTGGAAAGAGGGCTAGAAAAAAAAAGTTTGTGAATGGAACTTACTTCCAGCTTGGCTTCTAGAGTTTAGTGCTTGTTCTTTAATTTTTGCATTTCCTCAGGATCATCATCAGAAATTGAATACGAATCTCTTGGTTTATAAAACAAAGCGACACAGGTTGTATCATCGGGTCTTTCTCCGACTCAAAGCCGTCTATGGCTTCTTTAACTTTATTTAAAAACAGCAATAATTATCCTGCAACTTCACTGTCGGATACATCTAATGTTTGTTCACAATGGATTGTGTTCTTCTAAAATCTTTAACACGGTAGTAGGATTATTGAAAGGTGCAATAATGGCGTAGCGCCTATTCCAGCTTGTTTTCACCTCCTGTTTCAGCTCATCCGTTTCCTCTTGAATATCTGGGATAACGCTTTTGTCATTTTTTGAGAATCTTGAAACTTATTGGTCAAAAGCACATTATTCTGTAGTTTCCTATCTTCACTTATGCGGTGTGTAGTCAAGGATATATAAAGTTCCTGGTTGAAAGAATCTGTCCACAAATAGACGGTTTCCCTAAAAGTTATTTTTTCAGCCGCAGTAATAACTGGAGGAATAGTGTTATTGCTTATGTTATCATTAGACAGCGGAATTTAGGCAAATGCCTATTATTTTCCTTAACATAGATTTACCTCACTCTTTGTGTTTACATGTTTCATGAATGTTTTTGTCTAATTAAAGCTTTATAGTGTCTAAAACTGCCTATTTTGAGTGAGTGCCTATTTTCCAGTTTAATCTATTTTCTCTGTGTTACATTCGTATTTCCCTTTTATTGTTTTTGTTACTGTGTTACATTGACATTTCAGTTTTATTTATAGGGTCATAACTAAATCATAAAGCTCCGCTATTATTCTTAAGAACCTGTACCGTTAAACACTGCAAGACAGGTAGCTCTTAAGATCAACTATCCACTACCAGATATGCAGTAGCCACTTTAGTGATAGGTGGAATTCAAAGATTTGACAAAGGAAACATTCTTAAACTTATTTACAAAACAAAAGAAATGGAGGAGTTTTTAATTTCATTTCAACCGAGCAGCTGGCAATAATAAGAAGCGCGCATAGTACCATGCTATGTTACTCATTATTGTAACAATGTTTCCTCCTTTACTTTTAGAGAAGTTTACCTACCGTTGGTGCTGTCATGTTTGGGCTTCAAGCATTCACTTCAAGAAAACGTAATGACGAAAATAAAATCATCTAATTCGAGAGTGGCTACATGAATTCCCACATTACTGGATATATGGGAAGCTTATTCTGGTCAAGTTTGTAACAAAGAGATGAGTAAAGTAGTTTATTTTTCCTCAACTCTACGTGATAAAATGAGTTTTGTTTAGAAAACTTTTCTAAAACACAGTAACAGTTCACAAATACTGATACAGATACTGATAAATACATGTTTCAAATGTTTGCCTTTTCAGGTGTCCAGTGATGAAAACCACCATCTTACACAACACGCGCAAGGTGCTCTACACAAAGCTAATGTAGAAAGGAAGTCTAAACTGAAGCAGATTCCCTTACTCAGACCTAGGAGACATCATCCAGGAAAAACAAATTTAGTGCTGATTTATGTCCTGCCATTGTAGCAGCAAACATCCCGTTCAAAACTTTATAATGCTTTAATTTCAGGAACTTCTTGGTAAAGAACTACCACCAAACAGTACCTTCAGAGTCGACTCTTCGAAAGACATATTTGCATGATACGTATGAGGATGCTATCGGTAGGATAAAGGAGATTCTTGGGAATTCATATTTGTGGTTCTCGGTTGATGAAACTATGGACAACCTTAGGCGATATGTTGCCAACGTAATTTTTGGTAAGCTTAAACCTGATACACCGTCCAGAGCTCATCTTATCTCCATCAAACAGTTGAATAATACCAATCAGAATACAGTGGCTCATTTTGTGAACAGTGGACTCAAAATGATCAATCCCGATGAAGATAAGGTTGTAATGTAATGACAGATGCTGCTTCATATATGGCATTTAGCATGCGTACATTTGCGGTATTTTTCCCCTCTCTTGCCCATGTCACCTGCTTGGCCCATGGTCTAAATCGAGTAGCAGATCAGACAGGAATTTCCGATGGTAAATAAAGAAATCTCTTCTGTGAAGAAAGGTTTTGTAAAATCTTCGTTAAGAGCTTCAGCACATTAGGATATTAAGAGCGTAGGCTTTTCGGCAGAAACTTCCAGGTGTTCCTTTTCCTACAGAACCTGTGCTCATTCTAGGGTGAACATGGCTGAGAATTGACTACTACAATGAGCATTTCAGAGCATCAAAGCACTTGTATCTTCTTTAGAGGATGATTGAGTTTGTGTCATTTTTATTACCTTTGCTTTACTTCTTTGGGCGTATAATTTGATAATGTGAAACACTGCCTTTTATATAGTATTATGAATTATAATTATACAAAAAATAGAATAAACTTCAATTTTATTCCCTGGCAGGTGGATATAAATGTGCAGCTTGTAATAAGTATTTTTCTTGGAAGATGCTTCTCTACGACCATCAATCTGAAACGGGCATTTGGAGGCCACCTGGTGAGACTTCAGAGCACCAGGTGGACGTACATAGCTACCGCGAGGAAGGCCCGGAACGACATGCCCACACCTTTAAAATGGCAGTAGGAACCCATTGAACGAGGACAGCGAGGAACCACAGTGACTGGAGAGACATCCGAAGAGGCGACAGTAAGCGCCTAGTATGAAAATCTAGTGTCCATTGCAAGGAAAGTGAGCATAGTGCGCGAGTGGCTTAGTGTAAGTGACAAATCTCAAAGAAGAAGTGAGCAGTAATTCCACTTATGCAGACTAACTCCCCGCAGGAGTTCTAAACTAGCTATCCCTCGCAATACGATGCCGTAGTCCTTCTGGGACATAATGGCTTTCATTAATTCGACAGGTTTTTATTGTGGTGTTATTATTGCCATTCAACCAAGTTACAAGCACTTCAGAAAATGTAATGTCGCTTTCAATATTTGCGCCTGAGTTAATGTCTGGCGTAGATAAACTCTCTATCATTTACTCAGTATTTTGAACCTTTTTAGAAGACACAGTTATGTTTCAGACTAAACTATGACAATTGCATGTGTGACAATTGAAGTAACATGTATGTTGACATGCTGTTGATCGGTGAAGAAACACGATGCAATTCATTGTCAGCAAGGCGCCATATGAAGAGCGGGTGTATTTCAGGATGGGGACACATTTCCAAAGGTTGAAAGACGCTTTCGTGCAACAATGTCAGCTGGAAAAGCAATATCTGCTCGCGATGCTCCAGTTAGCTCTGTATAAAAC
Organism: Deroplatys truncata; assembly: GCA_030765065.1. Classification (NCBI taxonomy): domain Eukaryota; kingdom Metazoa; phylum Arthropoda; class Insecta; order Mantodea; family Mantidae; genus Deroplatys; species Deroplatys truncata. Next base: position 28,420,579 of record CM060976.1, on the reverse strand, counting down.
GAAGAAGCTGTGCGAAGTGCAGTAGAAGACAATCTACACACCAATTTTCGACCACAGCACAAGATTTCAGCATCAGTCAGACATCAGTGATGCATATATTGCACGCAATAAATTTCATCCCTGCCGTCTACAACTACACCCAACTACACCGAACTCTCCACGGGCGAGACAATCAAGTGCGCGTAACACTTGCACATTGGCCACTGCAGCTAACGCAAATTGATGCGGATTTTTTTCAGAAAATGTTCTCTTCAGAGATGAAGCCACATTCTGCAACAAAATAATTGTTAACCGCCATAACTTGCATAACTGGATTATAGGCAACCCACATTGGAAACGAGAAGCTGATTCACAGGTACAGTGGAACATCAATGGATCGTCCCCGTAGCACGTCTGCCTCTGGCTCGGGGGACCCGGGTTCAATACACGGTACTGGTGTGGGGAATTTTCCCCCGTTGGAAGGTATGGTGTGGAGTGCACTCAGCTTCGTTAGGTCCTGAGGGGCCAATTGAGGACTTACTTATTTATATTATATTTTAATAAAATTTAGTGGTTTAAATCAATGATTTCAATATAATTTATTTTTGTTTATGATTTTAATATTAATTTGTACTTTTTAGCATGCACCGAAGATAAAATATAATGTCTCAATATCCTTATGATTTGTTGAAAATAATTGGTTCTGGTTGAGAAGACCGCCTTAACCGGCCGGAAGAGATCCGCGGCACTGACAAGTCCCACCCTCCAGTATTGCCCCTCACCAATGACGCCTGTAGTGGGTAGAGATGGGCAGTGGCGAAGCGTGACTTTCAAAGTGAGGGAAGCTCCAAGTAATAGTTTTCATTAAAATAGGAGAGAACCATGAATGTTGTATCTATATTTTTTCTTAATCTCGGTAAAAAAGGAACTAAAAATAGATTTAAATTTTAAAAATGTATCCAGAACAAAAGAAGTGTTTGTTCGCGTGAATTTTATTTGCTTTCTTCTTCTTTTTAAATTCTTGGGGGAAGCGGCGCTTCCAGCGCTTCCATGCACGCCTCGCCACTGGAGATGGGGTATGCAGCGGTCGGGGCGGTAGGCCTTGGTCCGATTCTGGGCAGGCGTGCCATGGGTTTGATTTGATTGGGGCATCAATGTCTGGTGCGGAATATTAGGGCACAAGCTAATTAGACCGCAGTTTTCTGTGACCTTCATTAATCGGGTAGCTATCAGACAAATAACAAACGAACGAAGGATTCAACATAAGAAATAAAATTCCACCATTGGAATTTTGTACTCGCCACTCTAAATACTGCCAGAAAGCAAATATGCGTATAAAACTTTGTTAAAAGTCAAACAGTATGACTGTCATTCTTCAGAGACAGTACACTTCAATTTCTTATCACCCTACGAATACACTTTAATTTCACGATGTACAAATAGCTCCATAGCTTGTCAAAAAACATGAATTGGTTAATAATCACCAATTGCCACTTGCAATAAAATATGCTAATAAATTCACTATAAAAGTCAGGAGCTCAGTACCAGTAGTTATCTGCAGGAGCATGGGGATTTTGTTTAATGCTATAATTTGCTGTGAAACAAAACTGCAAAAAATGTAAGTCTATTTACAGGAAACTAAATTTATATATTAATTTCTCAAACTCGTATCTCAAAAATACATTCTTCTTCTTCTTCTACTTCACGGTTTTAGGCCGTTTAGCCTGTTCCGGCTCCAAAATCTTGTTGTGTCCATCTCTTTTTTGGTCGTCCTGGGTTTCTGTATCAAAATATACATATTATACTTTAATAATCATCCTTAGCAATATTTTATGAGAAAATAAAAATAGCTGTATTTTTACTTGTAAATGGATATTTGGGGTGCAGAAGTGTTCTTCAATGTCTTCGCCTGGAAAGTTTGACTCAAGTATGAAATCTTGTATTTATCCGATTTCGTTTTCCAGCAACGCTGCTCACAAACAGATTTTTCACAAACACACACGCACGCGCATATGCATACGTACTCACACGCGCACAAGACATTTTACAGATATATTTTTTGGGGATATTGAAATTTCCAAATCTCGACATGGGATTTTTGGTAGAATGGAATACCTTTTCTATCAACTAAACGCATGTGATAGGGAAAGCTTCTAGACAGAAACAGATTCGTTTTGTATTCATCATCGGATGCCATAAAGACAACACAAAATTCTGCACATCTATAAAAGCAAATAAACTTAAGGCCTAGTAAAACTTACACAGTTGAGTGAAGGAGGTGAAACTTTGAGTTATACTATGAAACCTTTCAGAAGCTCGATATTACTGCCATTTATAAAGCCTCGAGGGCATTGGGATAAGGTTAGGTATGAGACCAAAAATTAAATATTTGGGTTACATAAAGGAAGTGTGGGTCATATGAATTTAGAAACAATGACATAAAAGAAGATTGTTATCGTCATTGCGATTAATGTTGACAATGTTTTCAACTTGTGTCAGTGGGTACTATTATCCCAATATCTTAGATTAGGAATAAATGCGAATGCGCTTAGTGTTAACAATTTTTTTTAAATAATGCATTATAGTTCAAACATCTTATTGAATAAAAATAAAATACAAGAAAAATACAAAGAGGGTTAGAATTACTTTAGCGAAATATTTAACCTGAAAATTGAGCAAAATCAACAGTAAAACGAATGAAAACAGCGCAGGAAACCCTGAATGAGAGAAAATAACGCGTAAAGGAGGAAGCGAAGAAAACAGCAGATAGGTGTAACAAAAACAGAAATTATGAGAGATAGGAAGAGAGCGAAAGTAAAAACCAAAGTTAAGTGAGGGGAACGCAAACGTACGAGTGAAAAGGAAAATTTCCCATGAAACAGCTTTTCGTCTGTAAGCGGCGTGAGCTTGAAAATGGATGACGCCGATATTTTTAAAAGCTGCGTTTCCGCAGGTAAACAGAGAACAAACAGAACGTGTTCGTGGCGTGAAATTAATAGTATAACAATACTATTTTATTAAGGTTCTCATTACTCATATTTATTCTGTTACTGCACGTCAAAGTTGCAGGGCGCAGTCGGAAATACAGACGTTTATGTTTTTTTTCCTTGTCGAAGAGGGGGAGGCGTTTAAATCCAAACACGGGCCCGTGTTGCTAAAAAGAGCGAGCACTAGGAGGGGAAAAAGAGAGAGAAACATTAAACCTCAGAATTTATAACGGGGCCTGTCCTTGGGTGCGTAATAAAAATCGTCACTTTTCTGGACGTGTAGGATCGCTTCTGGAAAATAAATAACAAGCTAGAATTTCACTTGTTAATCTGCAACTCCCTCTCTAAGAGACAAAGCCTCATCGATTTTGATTCATAATAACGTCACATTCCATTCTTTGTTTGCTTTCAATGAAAGCTTTCGTGTTGTTGAAACGATGTAGATACACAATACCAACAGATCAGCAGAAGAATTACTAATCAAGTATTATGTCAGAATTATCAGCTACGTAATATCCGAATTTCTTGTCTCAGTAACAAATTCGTCTATTTAAGATTCTTACGTTTCTGTCAGTAAATACATTTTGGTTCTCAGAACTGTTAGGATTCAAGTCAATCCTTGGCGACCATTAATGTCTTCATCAAGACACAAACTCTATATCGCTTTAGCTCTTATTTATAAGTTGAATCCGACACTAGGATCTCGATTAGAACGTGTTTAATCCCCTATATAATAATTATGTGCTGTTGTGTTTTCAAAACCATGGAAAGATAAAAGTGTATGTGACGTATAATGCCTGTGGTGAAATTCTTGGTTTTATACAAACTGCTCCAAGTTACTAAAGACAAAAAATGTCAGGACTGATATAGTAACAACTACTCTTTTAACAATTACCGTTTTTATTCATGCTCAGCCAACGCTATATGGACGAGCTTTTAAGTCTCGAATCATCATTTAATTAATTTAACTTACCTACCTCCGTACTTTTTATGAAATTACTGTGTAATAATTCAGAAGATTTTTGGGATGAATGCTTTATCCTGTTTTGGTAATGTCCCCTCGATTACATAATAAAGGATGAACCTTCCCCTGATATTTACGTAAATAGATATGGAATATTAGCAATGTAGTATATCTGATTTTCTTACCTCCTCCCTACAGTCTCCTAAGTTCCAGAAAGATTGTATAATCCGCAAGTATCATTTAGCAGTGAAATTATTATCGCAATGATCTAGTGATGTTATACAAATGTCAGTGTCTTAAATTTAAACACTGTGCTTCTTTTTCAGCCTGTATTTAACAACCTGAAAGCTTCCCAATACGGAAACTCCTTATACCAATATTAAAATAAATAGGGGTAAAACTGTTCAGTATGAAAATATCCAATCCCCAGACTACCAATTTAAACATTTTATAAATCAGTTGTATCCTATAAGTTTCTCAGTCTTAATTATAAATATCGCTTGAATAATTTTATGTCAGACCGCACACAATTTCCTGCCTTTACATAATTATTGGCTGCCTTACCTTGAATTGCACGGATACTTTTTTGTTTAAAATCTGCTAATTAGGAATTGTAAAAGCCGATACTTAGATACCTAATATCTAATTAAAACTGACAGAAATAATACCGACGTAAGCAGTTTTGTCTATTTTTCATGACATATAATGCTGAAAGAACTATTCAGTTGAATTTGCAACATTACTTATACAACAAATACGCACAATTCAACTTTATGCATGCATAAGTATCTTCTAATTAAGAAAGTTATGGGAATTTTGCTCTGCAATCTTTGTAATTTGTTTTCACAAACATCAATAACAAATGAACATAGTTGACAACGTCCAGATTTCAGTTAGCATTATTCACTTTCGGTATTTATCACGCCTGACGCGGTGTATTTTCTATCCCATGGGTTCCAAACGCAATGCCTAAGTCTTCTTTCTAAGCATATACTTTTATAATCTCAACATATTCGCATTCTAACGTACAGGTATGGTAGATTCTAATTAGTACTTTAGTCATTTAGGACTTTAAATTACAATCTGCCTTATAGTTTATATCCGCCGAAAGGAGGAACAGGGGTGTCCCTATTCTAGTATACAGGCCTTTTAATTTTAGTAATTTGGGAACTGTAGTTAGGAGGGAAATTGAGTTTTATTTATGGACGCCCTTTAACTGCTGTGATCCTAGCGTCCTATTCTATATTGGGCATGAAAGACCGGTAATTTTGCTCAGTGGCCTTTTATAAGGTTTGAGGTTCTTTTACGTGCCGCGACCCCGGCTTTACTTCCCTTCCGAAGAAAACCATGCTACGGGTATTTACACACGAAAAAATTAATCGCCCTTCACCGGGTTTGAACTCGCGACCTCGGAAACTAGATGCCAGCATCGTAACCACTATACCACAGAGGATGGTGTAGGATCTTAGCCTATGGCAAAATTGAAAGAATATTAAAATTAGTTTAAGTGCCCGAAATTAGCTTACAGACACACTCACACACAAACATAGATATGCCCACAGATTTTCTCTCGTTATAATATTGTTATTCACTTCACAACGCCGCATTTTCACCAAGAATGAAATAACTGCCATATTTTCTGCTGGTCTCAACCAGCCTTCTTCTTTTACTAATTAGCATACATGCATGCTGTATTTCGGGTTGTAGAAAACTATCATGTATGGGTAACCTGATATTCAAAATTCTGCACTGAAGTAACTGAAACTGGGTATCTCTAAACCAATTGGGAATATGTTCTTATTAAATAATTCAGTATCAATAGGGTGTTTAAGTAGGTCCTAGCCCATCTCGATTAGGTAAGATTACATCCGTGTGCAAGGTAGGGGATGTGAGAGAAGAGTTGACATGAGCTGGAGCACCATCGTGTAAAAACCACATTCGTTGGATGTTGTCCAGATGCACATTATCAGTTAAATGATGCAACTCATTTCTGATAAACTGGAGTTAGGTTTGTCCATTCAGACGCGGAAGGAAGAAGTAGGGACCAATAAGGTGATCATGAATGATTCCACCCCAAACGTTGAGAGAGAACCTCATGCTTCATTAGGATTTTCAAATGCCCAGTTATGAGTGTTATGAAATTGAAGATGCCGTCGCGAGTAAAACCAGCCTCATCCTGAAGAAGATACAGGCCAGGAAATTGATGAACACAGCGCACTGCTGTAACATGCGTTGACAGAAACGTCTTCTTGACTCAAAATCCGCCTCATTTAATCCTTGCACACGTTGAAGGTGATACGGGTACAGAAGATTTTCATGCAGAATTTTACAGATAGTCATATGACTAACTCTTTCCCTTACAGCCATATGTCTTGTCCTTTGTGATGGGTCTGCATCCACAACACGAAAAACCCGTTCTTCAAGCTCAATTCCTCGTACCGCTCTTGGACTCCCAACATCCCTAGTACTCCTCTGAAATGCGTCATTCTCTCTCAAGCGTTGGTGAATTCGTGCGAATGTTCTTGCACACGGTAACGGCCTGTCAGGGTATCTTTCTGCATAACGTTCACGTGTTCGTGCTGCATTGCCGTCTGCACGGCCATACGTGTAGTGCATATCCGTCTGTTTACTCTTGGAATACATCTTCTTTGACCTATAACAACCAAATGGTTGATTTTCGACCCATGTACATAGGAACTTGTTTTACTGTTTTGATGTCAGGAACACGTCCTTCAAATATATGACATCAATAAAGATACATTCTGTATTTGTGGGATATGCAGCACTCCATTAAAATGTCGTCCTCCGTGGACTAGTGGTACCGTACTAGCCTCTAGTTCCGAACGTCGCTGGTTCAAACCCGGCGGAGGGCGATGGATTTTTTTGGGCGTAAAAATCCTTGGCATGGCTTCCTTCGGAAGGAAAGTAAAGCCGGTGGTCCCGTGTCGTAGATTTACGGCACGTAAAAGAACCTCAAGCCTGATAAAGACGCCTCTAAGCAAAATTACCAGTCTTTCTCACCCAATATAGAATGGGACGCTAAGGACCATAGTAGTTAAAGAGCGTGCAAAAATTAAAAAAATCCATTAAAATGCAAAATTTATACACTCAATGAGAATCGAACCCTGGCTTCAAAAACCTGGCATCCCAGAAAGCTCGTTGAAATTGTTTCAGGAAGTTGTTTGACTTATGAGAAATGCAACATATGTTTTTTTTTTTAAAGCAACTCTTATACAGTCAGCGAGTATCGGACCGTGCCCTAAGCATCCAGGCATCCCAACAAACTTGTGGCAATAGTTCATGAGTAAATTCTAGACTTCAGTGATCTACAAAATAATACTTTTCCATTAAAATGGAAAATTTATACGTGAATGGGAATCAGACCCTGCCATTACCCAATCATTACCCTCGTGGTATTGGATTCACGAGGTTAAACATAATCGCTTCGATTTTTTCATGTCCCCCTTATCCATACTTTTAGTACAATTAACCCCAAATGGATTATTTAACACGGAGTACATATTCTTCAAGCTAGAGCGAATTGCACACTTAGTTACAACCTCACAATATCACCTAAGGACTCAAAGCATTCGCATAAATAGCAAAGTTATTAGTTTAATAAGCAAAAACAGAAATGTTATAATTGGACGTTCAAGGTAACATTGCATTTGCTTTTCGATTCAGTATGTACCATATTACACAAATTGGTTTATCTTGCTTACAAGAAGTTAAAATCATGTCTATATGGTCTTGAACTTGAGCTGGTTCCGGCTATATGTCATTTTAATTAGTTGCTAAAAAAGAGCATCTGATAAAAAGTTGGAGTATATCGTTTGTCATCCAATTTTTTGTAAGCACTATACAAGAAAGGCTTATACGGATAATGTTTCTATCAAGTTCTTGTTATGTGCATAACCTTTCTTTAGAAGGTGTGTAATTTATATAATTAAGTTATACTATTATTCGCTACGTAACATACTTACCATACGGCACGATATAATTCCTATCACATTAGGAAGAGTCATAAGTTTTGGTAGTACTAAATTATTTACTCACGCCTTAATTTTATCACTGCAGAAAAACAGCTTAATTTCAGGTTTACAAAACGTCACATGTTATGGACAATGCACAGAGACAGGGAGAGAGACTGGAAGAAAGCGATACAGAGGAGAGAGTGAGAGAATGGAAGGCAGAATCGTAAGAGAGAAAGGGGGACATAGCGGGACTGAGGGGGAGTAAAGAAAGGAAACAGAGGGAGAAAGTGGGAGAGTGAGAGAAAGATGTATGGACAGAATGGGAGAAAGAAGCAGTGAGAGACAGTGAGAAAGTAAGAGAGGAAGCAATAACGCTAACACAGCTTCAGATGCAGTCGTTTTATAAGGAACGTAATATGATAGAATAGGTAAAATGTACTTATAATCCATATTTTGGAACTAGACCTAACCAATCATAACATTTTAGATGACGTTCTAAATACAATTTGTGCCGATTTCAAGCAATTTAAAAGCATATAGACAAATTATCAACTGTTACATACCTTATAGCAACTCCATACGTCCAGCGGCTTCTCTAAAATTCCTATACTTTAAGAACCATTTCTATTTTAACTGCTTCTACAGGTTGGGCCAGAAGTCCCCGTACCCCTGTGAGTATCAAAGGGGATTACGCACGTTGGTAGTATCAAATGTTACTATGCTATGTAACTAAGTTACTTCTTATCAATTGTTAGAATTTGTGTAGTTTTTATAAATATTAATGATTTTGCCTTCTGGTATATATCACAATTCTCCACACACAGTTCCCGCAGTCGAGTTTTAATTTGTAGCCATGGCAAATGTGAGCGGTCATAGTTACACTATTGAGGAGCACTTAGTGACAAGTTTAAGGATGCACGAATGACAGCACACAGGGCAGACAATGAGACATTATGGGAACCTTCCAGGAAAGATGTATTAAGGCTGCACCGTGAAAAGCAACACTTTGGATTGGGAAAGACGTGCTTTTGCTCTCGGTAGTGTTAAAGACAGGCCGCGGAATGGAAGAAAGAAGACACGAGACGAAACATGTGCCGGAGTCTCTGCTTCGATTGAACACTCTCCTATGAAGTCGACACGTAAACGTGCTTCGGAACTCAGTATACCGAGGACAACAATGCGAGATCACATGAAAAAAAAATACCTTAAACTCAGACATTTTCGACCGACGTTTGTAAACGAGTTATCGGATAGGGACGGAATGAGCGCATTTTAGCATGCCGTGCTTTGTTAACTCAATTTCCGAATGCAGTGAACTGTGCCAAGGTTATGTTTTCAGATTAACTTGCCATTTATCGCAAGAAATATTGTCTTTTGGGCCAAAGAGAATTCTCCGAGTTAGAAAGTAACCACCTCACGTAATGATATGGGCAGCGATGACATCACAACTCCTGCTTGGAGCGTGCTTTCTGAAGGTACTGTAAATGGAAAAATTATTTACACATGTTACAAACATGGTTAATATATCAGCTTGAGGAGAGGGGCCTCACAGAATGCATATGGTTGCAGCAAGATGGAGCACCTCCTCACTACACCCTTGCAGTGCGCGAATTCCTACATGAACACTTTCCAGGACGGTGGATACGTCGTGGTTCATCAGCAACACCAGCTCCCTTGAAATGGCCACCAAGAAGTCCTGAACTCACCAACCTGACAACTCGTTATGGGGAGTCATTAAGGCGCACGTATCTGCACGTTGTTATGCTACAAAGGAAGAACTACGCAATGCTGTTGAGGATGCATTTCGCACTATAACACCGGACATGCTCAAGAATATGTCAAGAAGAACATGGAGGCGTATGGAGCTGTGTTTACAGCATGATGGGGAACATACAGATATATTGGAAATTTAATAAATCAATTAGCCTTCGATACTAGGGGGTACGAAATGGGGGTATGAAATTTAAACTCTTACATCTAAATTGCAACTATGCACGTGCATGTAGTAGTATTGAGTTGCTTCACGACTTTGGACAAGCAAGACACAAAGATAAATTAATTGGTACGTTATAGTAACAAACCACATAAAAACGCCAGTTATGAAACGATAAAAGGTACAAAACAAAGAGATGCGCTTTATACAGCTTATGCTACTTTGATGTTCTAAGGAATATTTTATGTTACTTTTAATGCTCGCAAGATTGGGAAGGCTATTTCCTTCTCTACCACATCATCAGTAGGTAGAGAGATATTGCATATCCCACCCAAATATTTGATCGAGATTTCAACCTTAAATACATGTTTTGAAGTCCCCTAAGCATTTGAGCACTTTTAGATTAGGGTCTGGTTTTGTAACATCGAACAGCATTACTCAAAACGAAAACTCGGATAAGCACCAAACTTGTTATTTAAGTCCAATGTCTCCCAAAAAGGTGACACGACTATTTTCAAGAAAATCCCCTCTCAAAGTACGCTTAACTTGTAAGAATTTTCCAAATATTGGATATTATCAAAAGTCACTCTAACCATTTTGAAAGCGCGATACATTTAACATGTTTATATAAAAAATTAAATGCAAATCTTGAATTTTCTGAGAGTAGCCTGTGAAGATATCTTCATTCGGAAGTAATTGTGTATAATTTTGTATAGATAGTACATGTTAGGAGATGGGCAAAAGCGCATTACATAAAAACTGTAGATCTCAAATTATTTCAAATAGCATTTTGTCCCATTAGCGATTTCCGAGATATCCGTTCTTTTGAATGTTTAAAAACTTGTCGTTATTTAAAGTTCTATCGATATTAAGTTGTTTCTCGGGATATTGTGGAAATATTATGGAATTTTAAGGCCACATATAGCCACTCGCTTTTAAACATCTGACTATCGATTCGGTTTCCTCTTCTCGCTACAACGAAATGCGTAATGGAACTATATCTGCGAAGGCTAAAGCGAAGTAAATAAAAAAGTAACTTTCCTAAGAATAGTTTGTGGAACCGTCTAAAAATATAAGAGAAAGTAAAGAGAATGTACCTGATGAGATTTTTTTATTTATATTTTCAACTATTGAAATTATATTAATGCTGAAAGTTCCATATTTTAAATAAATAGTCCATAACTGTGAGAATGATAGTAAAAAAAGCAACGAGATATTGTAGTATTATCGAGATTTTGCTGGAATTAATGGCTGCCATTCCAGAGGTTTGCTGTAGAACCATCCTCCTAACTGAGGTTTTTTCCAGATTTTAATCAACCCCTATAACTGCAAAATGCGGGTAGGTACCCTAAATGTAGGCCTGAAACGTTTCCATCCCAAAATTCCTTTTTCAAATATCATTGCATTTTATGTATCACCAGTATCGCCGCCTGTGATGCAGTATATTGTAACATTATGAGTTAAACACTACTAAAAGTTGAGTTAAAGGTATTGACACTTAACTCAAATAAAAGCAGAAAATTCTGCTAAGACACTAAGTAATGGAGAGTAAGACGCTAATCATCAAAGAGTACCTTTTTACCTCATGAAGAAAATTCTGAAACATTATATGAGTACTTCAGCACAAACGCTTTTGATGAAACTCCTGAAAATAAATAAATAAAAATAAATTATTTGGGACATAAACCTTCTTGATAACATTTCTTTAAAGGTATAAGCAATAGCGAAATTTTTAAGCAAAAGTAAACAGCAATAATTTAAATATTTAGTTAGAGAAAGGTAGCTTCATATGATTCGAAACATCAGATTCTAATTTTGTTTTTAAAACATAGTCATCTTTTTGTGGAAGCTTTCGGCCACCAGAAGAGTATACCACCTTCATTTCTGTGAATCTTTAGATACGTAACATATTGAAGTGGGATTGTGACAAACAAGTGGCTAGTTGGAAAACTGAGCGTATGGGTATAGCCAGCGGTGAACTGGTGGTGTTGCCAACAATTTTTGGTAAACCACAGTGCGCTCCCCGCCGCAACTGTGGTTCTTGTGCAGCTCCAAACGCGTTAATATTGTCCATGACACGAAAATGCATCTGTCTATAGATCTGCTGGCGTTCAAAATCATATTCCATCCTTTAAAATTAGTAAGCACGCTTTCATCAGCGATTCTTCTAATGAACAAAAGCAATATGTTGTAGTGGGTTTCAGTACACTTCACAGAGTGCACAGTTAAAATCCATTATTTCGGAATTAACAAATATAAATATTTTAATAAATTTCAGATCAGAGGGTAATATTATAATTTAACAATTTAACCTTTTGTTACTTAAAATATTTAACATTATAAGCAAGGTAAGTATAGTGCAATGTGCTTTCTGGGCTATTTTTAGACCATTACTACAACAGCCAATGCAGAAATGGTGCTTTCTAAGAGATACAAACTTCCTTTGTTCCACGTATTGTCTTTAACACCTAGTTGGGTCTGACTTAAGAAACCAAATGCTCATCAGCAATGACGTTAACCCTTTCACTTTTGAGATTCGTTTTCAATTATTTTGATGCTAAATGTCACTCACTCGGCCAGTCATCTCTCCATCTCTCTGCCGTACACTCAAGTATGTACTACACTCATACACTCGTACGATCCCGCACGCACACACACGGAAACAACATGTTCATAACTACAGAATAGAGGTAGAAGAAATAAATGTAACCGTTAATTTGGGACAGTTCCGAGAATACAACCATTCAAAAAAAATAACTATTGGTTGAATTATACTGTTCCCCAACCTTGAGTTAGGCAGTCGTTGGAATATTTTATAACCGGTTACAAAAACAAACGCTCTTATCGTAGAGAGCCCTTACTTTACAACATAATAGTTACAAATCTATAAAAATGCGAAACCTTCAACCATCTCTGCTTTATCGTTTCCAAGTTCCAATAGAGGTCTGATGGTGGTACAACATACCGCATGAATGGCTGCAACATAAAAATATGAGTTTTTAAGTTTGTTTGAAAGAGTGTAACCAACATTTTGAGATAGTTTCTCATTCCTGCATATATTAGATAAGTTATGAATATTACATATCGGCTGAAAGAGAATAAAAAGTGTTTTACAGTACTCTTAGAACGAAACGGAGAACCACGACCTGATCAAATAAACACGAGCCACACCTATAACAGTAGACCAAACAGCTGTATTAAACCTTATAAAACTCAAAACTGAAATAACATTGACATTCTGGTAAGTCTTCTGATATTTTTATACTCCAGTGGAAGCTAAACGAGTTTAGATCTCAGTTAAGATACCCTTTAATTCTTAAACGTAAAAGTAATTTCAGTATAATCTCTATACAAGGGATCAATTTTAATAATTCCTATATTACTCCGTTACGAAACTATACCGCTTCAACTGTAACAGAGAGGAATTTCTCGAAGCGACCATGTCGCTTTCACCAAAGCATGTCTATCTCCAGAAGTCCTTATATGTTCCTACTGTCACTATTCAGAAACTAGTACAAATGAACTTCGTCCACCTTCAGAAGTGAAGTTGCAGAACTGTCTTTAAATTTTCACCACCTTAAGAGTCAAAGTATCGTATTCTTCAGGTCTAGAAACACTCCACCGGAACTCACAATCACCGAATTTCAATACTAAAATTCGGATTCTTAGAGTGCATTTGACAAGTTAACTAAGGATTAACCACCTCAAAGTTCTTCGAGTTACGTCGTCCTAATATTCTAAAAATGTTATTCGAAGAATCCTGGGGAGTTGACATTAAGGTGAAGTTTCCAAAATCCGTAATTCTTAACTAATTGTTTTGAAACTTTAACCACATGCTAGAAGTTTGTCTTATAACTGAGTATGAAGTTTCATGCAGCTGGTGCAAATACTTTAGCAGTTATTAATTATTGTTTTATAAATGTTGTTAGTTATACAAGGTGTCCTACCCTTCAAATTATTTAAATGTTACAATAAAAGTTTTCCTGATATTAGATAAAGATATTGCTAAGGCATTCAAATCGGTCTTTTTTCTATATTTGTTTAACCACAGACAATGGAAGTTCTTCTCTTCTACAGAAAAATCCTACCAAAATCTAACTTATTACACAATTTACGCGATATTATGTGGATACGATTCACATATATTAAAAAGGGACTTTTTGAGGCTCTTTGTCTATATTTTGTGTACCTAGCTTGGAAGTTTCAGAAATATTGATAAAAATTGCATTGTGAGACAGTTTTTATGTATTAAAATGTGAAAATTAAAGATTTACATGCCACAATTTTGTACTTCTGACCTCGATATGGGGTGACGAGATGCACTATTAAGGCCGTAAATGGAAAATGCTACGGTATAATATGTTGCTATAGGTTCTAAATTATCATAAAATGGAAAAACAAAACAGTGAGAAATTTTGAATTTTCAAGAAAGTCTCAGCATAGGGTTGCCTTAACGTTGTGCTACGCACTTACAAGGCAATCATCCGATGTAAACTGGATTATGGCTCTATAGTGTACAATTCAGCAAGCTTCCCAACCCATAAAATGCTGGACACCATTCAATATGCAACACTAAGTTTCGTTCAAGGTAATTCTCCGACTAATCTAGTAGAAATCCTGTAAATTAAAGCCAATGACCCACCTCTCGCAATTAGGAGGAAAGCTCTAGGTCTCGTCTTCACACAAGACCGGAATACGCAGTCTATTCCATCATCTGTCCCAAATCGGTATTATCATTGTCAAGAAGCCGTTCACTTTCTTTATCTCACAGGATCTTAGTTTACCTAGAACAGTTCAATTTGATTCTTCCTCCTTCCTTTTTCAAAATTTATAAGGGTATAATAAGTCCGGATATCGACAGCTCTTTTGCTAAACACTATAAGCCGTAAACGTATAGCTCTCTCTCTCTCGCTCTCTCTCTCTCTCTATTGCTGCTGTTTACAGAATACCGCAGAATCCACAAGGACCTCGGATGGCTTCAAACCGAATGTCAGCTGAGTTGTGCAGGAGCATTTTCTGGCTATACAATGCTCTACATTCTGGCAAAGCTTCTACCATCTTCTCCTGCGAACTCCTCGTCATTAAGTTTGCTCTGGAATATATTCCTGATAGCAAGAACTATCACCCATGCATTATAATCACTGATTGTGTGAGTGTCCTGCTAGCTGTTTAGCAACTGGAATCTGGAAATAAGTTAGTGCAGAAGATCAGGAACCTTTACAAAAGGATTATAACTGCTTAAGTTATTCTAGCTTGGACCCGTTCTCCTACCTTAATATCCAGAAATGAGATAGCTGATGCAGCCACAAAGGAAACCACAAGATAGCACAGGATCAAAACTCCACATCAAGACCTTTTGAAACATCTCAAAAGAATATTCTCCAATGGAGACAATACCGGAGTGAAACATCAACCAGCAGTTACATGACATCTCCCTCAACTCAAGATATCACGCGAGATAAAATAAAACTTTCTTATCAGGAGAGATCAGGTTCTACCTTCTCGTCTACGAATAGGACATACCGCTGTAATTTACGCTCAACTATTTATTCAAAACCCTCCTCTTGTATGCAGTCATTGCTTTTCTAAGAGCTCATCATTTATTTACAGCTTTTCTATTGTATGAGGATCAATGGACAACATTGCGACGTCCCCGATTGCCTCAAGAATGCTGTTGGAAGATCCACAAGTCTCAAGATTGTAATAGGTTAAAGACATTATGTCCACATTACGTACAAAAAGTGTAACATATTGTACCAAATTGCGAACGTTATATCACATGGGTGCGGGAATGTTTCTTTAGATAATTTACCAAAAGTGATGCCCAACAGTAGATACCAAGAGAACAGATTCGGCAAGTACAAGAAGGAAATTTAGTTGCATTTATCATTAAAACAACGAACAGAAAAGATTCGAGTAAGTGAGATAATGCTTGTAAATACTGTAGAAAAATAAATATAATATACAAAACGATTGCAGGGATCAGGGTCGGAATTTAAAAAATCCCCAAAGTTCTGGAGGAACTATTCTCCATCTTAGGTAAAATCCCACTATTGTCGAGCCTCTTCCACTAGAATGTATATGTTTTAATTAAATCGACAAAGATGACTCATTAAGCAGAAGGACGTCGATTCCTTATCACTGGGCACCTTTATATAAATATCTAGGATGCTAAATTAAGCCCATTTACAACCAATATAACCATTTGGGCAATTGCGCTGCTTACCACTCCGGTAATTTGCCTGAGGATGTTTACAAACAATATAGTCAAATGAAACAAGAGGTAAGACATGTAAAAGAAGCTGATAATGAAGGTAGTGTTTACACAATGGATTTGCTACTACTTTTTCCATGACTAAACATTGCCAGCTTTTACTGTAAATCAACACTGGTTGTTCATTATTTCACAATATTTAATATGAAAACAATATTTAATATTTCTATCTGAAAGAAACTGAAGGTGGTTTACCTCCAATGAATTTTCAGCAATGTTTCGTTTTGCTCCAACTGCCCTTAACAAATTATACAAATAAAATAAGCATGTACAGCGACAACTTTTTCGAATGAACTTCTGCATATTGCCATCACAAAACAGAAAACGGATTGTAATTGAGAAGAAATAATTAGGAAAAGATCGCACATATATGTAGGCATACATAATATAGTCAACTATAGAACAACTATGAAACAACATAGTCAATGTATCACCAGATTATGTTGAAGTTTGCAGATCCGTTAGAAAAAGCCCATGAACTTAGTAATAAAATACTTAAATACTTAGATCCTTAAAATATTTAGCCAGAATCTCCTTTACATTTCACTCAGCCGTGGACGAAAACAGCTACTCTTGTGTTATTGTCCAAGGCTTTACAATATTGTCGGTGGAAATATTGTACACAAGCTGCCATTTTAGATAATAAATTGACCAACTTAAATGCAGGAAAACGAAAAACTCATCTACAATTACCCTTCAGAGTTTGCCTAATATACGTGAAGAAAACCTGAAGATAAAAATAAAATAAACCTCGGACCATAATGCTTTCTTTGATAACATTCAATAATGTTCCAGTTGGAGAACTGACCATGCTAATATAGTATCAGAGTCGTATGCATATCTACCAATACAAGTTTCTATTATGGTTTAATTGAACTCAGTGTGCGATTGTTGATGCGAATTTCTTAAGCTTTGGTTACCTTTTATTATAATAAAATTTACTTCCATTAGTTTGTATAATTCTGTTAATTGTTTATTATGCTGTCACGAAGATAACAATACTTTTATTGTTAAACTTCAGTCAAATCACAGATGATAATATAAGTTTATGGTGACACTACAGTTAAATATATATTAAGTTTTCTATGTATGTGATTTATTAAACGACTTCAGTAAAAAATTGAGAATGCCTAGAAACCGTCAGTCTTAAAAAATAAGTTGTTGCAACGTCAGATTTAAAGCATTTTGCAACTATTAAATGATTTTTATCTTAACGTTTCGTATTTTGGATTTACGAGGTTGCTAATGAAAGCGACGTTACGTGTTTTCTTGACACATTCTCTCCTGTAAATTATATTCTATTTTTCATTAAATATGATTGCTATTGAAAAAATCTGATTTGTTTCATTCACATGAGCTTCTCTACCGTCCATTGATTATTAGAAAATTATTCTTATGAAAGTTTATTTTCCTATCTAGTTCACTATAATCGAGTTAAACCTTTGCAGAAATAGCTACATTACACATTTCGTTATGATAATCAAATGTTTAAGAATTGAACGCTATATGCTGGCCTTAAAGTTCCAAATTGTTTCCATACAATCGTGAGAAACAACTAAATCTCGACAGGACTAAAAAGGAATGAACTAAAATATTAAACAATTTGAACCATTAGTAACAGATATTTCGAAAACGGCTAATGCCACAAAAACGTTAGATATTTGAAATAAATTGTGTTTTAAACACTTCTACATTTTCTGTGCAGTACGTTTGCGTAAATCGCTTAATGTTTACCAGTTCTTACAAGATTATACAAAATTTCTTTTGAATAAAGAGGAATTCAAGGCTATTCCCAGAGAATTCAAGATATACATTTTGTGATTAACATATCTTTAATATATGGTATTTTAATCGAAATCGTTAGAGACTTTTGTAGAAAAACAAAACTTCCAAAAAAATGTTTCATGTAAACATACTTTTCTTGCAAATTTCATGCCGCATTCTTGGAAGGTACTGAACATAAATATCAAGTTTAGTATTTACCCGAATGTTCGTTTTTTAGTTATGTTGTTCAGAATCACACGCATACACACACAGAACTTTTTCTAAAAATGTTTTTTGGATTCAGGGGGCTTCAAAACATGTGTTTCCAATGAAATCTTGGTATGGAATTTTGGGGTGAAATCGATACCTTCCCGAAGTACTATATGCACCGTCTCTCAAATGTATCTGGGTGGCGTAACACGCACAGTTGATCGATGTACTTTGTTCACCCTATCGACGGAAGTGTGGGAGACAGGAAAGGGGGGTGCAAGAAGCATTAAATGCAAAAATGAGTACACTTCTACTACTGTCCACTTCGGTGTAAAGGGGACGTTATGACTTGCCATTGCAGAGTTCGCATGTTTAAGACCTTCAGCTAAATAAGGGCCTCCGTACCTTTTAGAAGTATATATTTACTCATTTTACATGCCTTGGTTATATAAGTAATTTGAATATCATTGTCCTATTATTATTATTATTATTATTATTATTGTATACAAAATCCAAATGGATATTCTATTTAGTGTATGTTTCTGTTAATGATGATAATATGAGTTATAATAATAACAATAGTAATAATAATAATGTCCTTTTTATATGGAAAGCACAACCTGACTTCATTCAAGCTATTTGGCTGATGGTGGGCTTGAAAGAGATAATATACTAAGCTTCTCTGTAAAATTCTCCAAACGTTTCAAGCGGAGTACTGATTCCATTTACAGCATAGCCGTTGCTGTTGTGGGAGGTTCAATTGTCATTTTTAACTATCTGTATACACCTATATAACAATTACAGTTGTAATGTTTGTACTTATTTCACTTCGGTTTTTCACTCTTATTATTTCGTTTTTATTTTTGCGACTTTCAAATTACCGTTTTATCACAACTGGTTATAATATTTTCTCCTTTACATTGTATGTTAGAATAAACACAACTTGTTTATTTTACTTTGTGCATTTGGTAATTCCTTCTCCGAAAAATGAAGAGAATTGTTGGTGGGTAGACAAGGGTTAGAGGTAGAATGTATAAGATTTGGTTGTGTTGGCGAAAGGCGACCACGAGATTTCAATGGCAAATTGTCGGAATGGAAAGCCAAATATCCGTGGTTCTAATCCCGCATTGTTCGCGAATGTTTTCCATCATAATATAATAAATTTATTGTTGTTATTATTGTTGTTTTATAGCCATTATTGCCATAATTGTGAATTAAATAGCCTTGGCAGTACTCTATATTCTCAATGATCTCTGTATAATTGGTAAACTATAGACTATAGAGGATTGGCATAAGTTTACAGCACAAAAACTGTAGATCTCGTTAAAGTACATTTGCCCTTTGCTGTTTATGGGGGGTAACCATTAGCGAGATATTTATTGTTATTGGTTTTAATCTTCAAATACTTATCTTATTTACTTTCGCTACCACTTATTTAGTAGGTAGAGGAAGTGTTCTGTTTTAGTAAAAATTACACGTTGAGATTTCACCGGAATAAAAAAGAAACATTTTCATAAAAATATCCGTATGTGAGTGTGTGTGTCTAAAAACAATATAACTTAGTAACGAAAAGTCTGATGAATATAAAATTTTGTACTTAAGCTCCGCCTCTTCCAAAGATGACAAACTAAGATTTTCAAGAAAATCTCACAGATCTACTAGCCTTACTAGTAAAGAGTCGTAGGTGTGAACGCATGTATGGTAGCGGAAGCAACATTTGTAAACAAAACATTCTCTCGTTAGTCCTACTATGTTGCCATGTGGTGCAGATTATATATTTCATAACTTTAAATTATGTCCTCTACCTTTCACATAGCCGCATTTTTCATGTGGCCGTTTTATTCGTCATATTTGAATACATTATTACGCGAAATTTGTGCACTCATGCCTCTAACACCGTGTATATATAACAAAGTCAGGCTGCGTTTCAATTACAAATGCTGATTTTAAACATTGATCATTGTAAGCAGCAACACATACAAGTATATGTATTTACTGAGCTTGGAGACAATACATAATAATGTCAATATACAACAATGGGCTTTACGCTAAATAGCAGCAATTTATCACAAGGACTGACGGAAAGAAAGGTTTGAGGGTGGAATATGGTACAGACTTTACCCAGCTCCTGCCTCGGCGTCAACTCGCGCCACATCAGATAAGAATCCGTGACCTAAAATAAACTTGGTATTATTGTCCCAGATCGCCAAATAATGCTTTCCGCGCAAACATTAACGATGCGCCTAGCATTTGAAAACATATCTGTGATAAACGCAGACATGCCATAAACTCAAAAAAGCAACCATTAAATACACTTAAAATGAATCACATTTATTACAATAATTAAATGTACCCCAAATATTGTAACTCAAATAATTCAAATAGACCACAGGGATTATGCAATTTAAATGAACCCAGAACATTAAAACGATTTTAATAGCCCATGAACATTGAAACAATTTAGCATGCATGGTCCCAAATTAAAGTACGCTGCCAGGAGAAAATATAGTTGCGTCTAAACGGTCATTTTGTGGTACTGCGTAGTTATAAACTTTCAAAGCCTTAAAAGATGAGAGAAAGACAGAATACAACAGGCAAAGCCGTAACGAAATAAGCAGTAGGATAGTCTATACAAATTATAATACCGGCGTCTAAGCCATAGCAGAAAACTTACCCCCGGTACTCGACACAAAAGTCGAAAATCAAACACCAACTCCTAGAGACAAAGCGAACGCGAGCTAGCTAAAGTGAATCCGCGACAATGACGCCAGCGTAGCGGAAAAGTGAAACATGGTTATAAACAACACGGACGCAACACTAGAGAAGGATATAAACTATTACAGACAGAAGCGAGCCGAATCGGCATAAATTGCTTCTGGGGATGTCAGGGAGGGATTATACAATTTCAACACTAGTATATAGCGACCCGTTTTTAACCATCTGACTGTCAATTCTGTCCTTTATACCCCTTGAACCTACAACGAAATGTGCAATGATTTTATTTCTGAAATGATTGTCCCAATTGCATGAAAATGGACAAAAAGGCACGCTTTCGTAAGAATATTTTGTAGAAGACATACAAAATTAAAGGATAGCGCGTAGAGAAAGCCACGTAATTTACCGCATGAGGGTTTTCTCCCTCTCTTTATCATACAAAGAATGGAATTTCAAATGCATCGCATGGTGACCTGGGTTTTATAACTCTGACTATCGCTGTATCCTTCCCACAACGAAATGTGTAATGAAAATATTCCTTAAAACTTATATCTCGAATAGCAAGAACTAGGATATAGAAGAACAAGTTTGTGTAGTCGAGTTTGTAGAAGACTGGGTAGAGAAAGTCGTCTCAATGTCCATAATCATCATATGAGCCTCGCGGATTTATCCGCTCTTCAACAAAACTGATCTGCCATTCTCATTTGCGGTATGCGAACAGTGCTTCTACCTGTTGGTTTATACTCGTACTCTTGTGTTGTTTGTAGTGTTCGATAGTCGCCCATTCTGTTTTGGTCTGTATTTAATTATTATTTCATACATACTTTGGATCCCCAATTCTCCTCCAATGTCTTCTTTTATTTATCCAAGAGTCTGTAACCTGCCACATGCAAAATCTCAAATATGTCATCTCGGCAAACTCTATTTTTATCTTTTGTGAGGCGGTCAATACCCAACTCTCACAACCATAGATCAATGTTGAAATAGATATTACTTTATAAAGCTTCGATATAGTTGTTTTATTATAGTTTTTAAGGGTTGTTTTATCGCACTACACATTGTTTGGATTTTATTTTGTATATCTCTGTAATTGATACATGTCACACTGTATCCAAGATAGTTAAAATCTATTTTTTGTTGGCTTATTCCTCTAAAAGCCATTCGTTTTGCTTTCTTATATGAAATTTGCGTCGTCCCTTACCTTTGTTTACGTTTACCTGGTGAAAGTAGTCCGCTAGTGACCTCCTGATGACGTGTTGTTCATCACTTCGGCTACTCACTGAAGATCTTGCTGTCTGGATTCGAACACCTGTTGTAACTATTTTTGTGGAAGAAACATGTTTGCGTTGATCTCTAGGGCGTGATACGTAAATGCTCAGTTGGCTAACAAAATAACTGTAGACGACACAGCATATCACATCCAACACACATTTTTTGTTTTATTGTTCCGAGTTGTAACAGGAAACCAACAATAAACCCTTTATATTGTGTGTTAAACAAAGTACATGGCTGCACATTGACTTTCTCCACCATGCATTACTTAATCACTTGTCTAACAGCGTAAAAAATACTTCTACGTGTTTATTTACTCTCTCCGCGAATTTCTTGTCACTTTTAGCACATACCATTCGCGCTGTTAGGCTCGAAACTAAGTTGCATTTTTAAAGTAATTACGGCGCGATAATTTTGTTGCAAGGACAAAAGGTTCCTCCTGCTTTCGAAGTTCAAACTGTGGGAAATATTTACAAGCACCTCAAAAATATTACAATTTACAAGCACCTTCTGAGAGGTGCGAATGTAAAGCTTACAAATTAATGTTATTGGTCCCAGATTTGGCACGAATGTACTTTACGTTTAAACACTAACAAATTGTTGTTAACCTGATTAGCAACTCTGGGTCACATGGTAGAACAAATCTTCTGGTTGTGGAACATTCCAGACTCTCCCTAGCGTTTGTTACGTGGATCTTATTTGCACACCAAATAACAAGGACCTCTACGAACATGTAGCGCAGAATGCAATAATTTTTACTCTTTTCTATCCGGCACTTGCTATATGTATTTCTGCTGGTATGGAAGTCTAAGTTACTTAAAATAAAATATACATACAGACACATTTCTTTACATTGCAGATGTAAATAAACCCTGCTGTATGGTGACACAAATAAGACAATAAGCATACAAACATAATTAAATCGTCGGAGAGGTGTAAATACTATCTCAAATTTTAACATATCGTATATACATTCATGTCTAGCACATTGTATACTGTCTTTCCAGTTTGCAATAAAATCTAGCATTAGCCAATGCCAAGGTACCAGTATTTTTTCTTTTTATTATAAAATGGATTTAGTTTTTCTTGCCCTCATAAAGTAATGTCATTAATAGGTATATACATATATACACTATTATGCCCTTTGCTACCTACCTGCCGATGGGATGCCCTTCGTCATCTACCTATATATACAGGGTAGACCATTTAAGTTGAGACTGTACAATATCTCCAAAACTAAGCGTTGTAGAAGGAAATACCTTTAATAAAAGTTGCTTGAAATTATGGGGACAAATAAATGCCATTAGTCGTGTTTCGTTTGGAGGACGTTGTGATGGTCATTTTAGGGTCAATTTAATTTTTTTAAATGGGAACCTACAATTACGGTAAATTTAAACTGACCCTAAAATGACCATCACAATGTCCTCCAATAAAACACGACCAATGGCATTTACTTTCCCCCAAAATAGCAAGCAACTCGTATTCAAGACATTTCTAGCTACAACGCTTAATTTTGAAGATATTGTACAGTCTCAACTTAAATGATCTACCCTGTATATTAAAAAGGTATGCGACAAAGGGAACCCCCTCTTACTCCAAAATGTCTCTACATATGTCCTTTTTTATGTTGATTTCTCCAATTTCAGTTTTGTTGTAATATAATATGTTCTGTATTATCCTTATGAGATGTTGAAATTAAATTTGAACATTATTCCCCTTAGCAGATTTCTTTAACTTTATCAGAAGCTTTTATGCATGCGACAAAAGCTGTTAGAGTTGGCAAGTCGTTTCCCAAGTAGTTGTGTTATCGTAAAGATGCACTCAAGAACGACTGTTTCTTAATACCTTTTGGCAGTCGTTCAATAACGCTTCTAGAATTGGTATAACTCCTTGTGTTATTATTCTTCCGTATACCTTGTAACCTGAATTCAGGAGATTAATTCCGGAGTAACTGTCACGTTTTGATCGATCTCGGTTTTTTAACACTGTGATACATTCCGTTCTTCTGGTGAATGCCCACCATACCAGCACATGCTAACATGGTTTAATAATCTTGTTTGTAGTTTAACGGAAAAATAATTTAAAAATTCCACATTTGTAATATCAGTTCCAGGACGTTTTTCTTTTAAAATATTTTTACGGTTTCCTGTACTTCATCCATACTACTTATATCTATATTTTTGTTAATATTTGTCATTATTAAGTTCTCTTCCTGGTAGATATTTTACACATATTTTTATCTCAACTTTGCCGTTTAATTCTTCTTACTTCTCTTCGAACTACAACATTATTATTCTATTTTCTATTCTATTTTCTGCTGTTTAGTTACTTAGAAACCTTGTCCATTATTATGTTTGCAATCTCTTCATTGTAAACTGTGAGTCATGTGCTCTTATATATTTTCGACTTCTTGCTCAATGCTTCCAATGCAGCCCTTTGATTCCTTCCCATTCGAAATGTATGTTATTATTGTTATTATTCGGTTTTTCTTTTACATCAATTGACATAATTTTCTTCTATTGTCTTTCGTATAAATACATTATACTTTCTTCTTGTGGCATAGTACTTTAAATATCTGCTTTATTCGCGTTTCTTTTAATTTTTTCCATCTAAGTGAGATTGATATTTTTTAAATTAATAGAAAATGGTCTGTGTCCAAATCATCTCTCTTGTATGCTCGTGTATTTGCTACCAATTTTGATGGTTTTTAATTGACTATAGCATATTCTATTCTTGTGCGGCTACATCTAGCACTCTATGTATATTTATGGGTATCCTCGTAACAAAAGTATGTATTTGTTATCTTCAGACTACCAGAGACAGTTTCTTAAAATCTTTGCATTAATGCTGAGTGTGGGTTCTCCATTTGCTCCTGTAGTCTACTCATTTGGTATATTTCCAATTCTATCATTTAGAGCTCCCTTTATGATAATCCTTTTATTTATTTATTTTCCAATATAGTTTTCAGTTGGCCATACAATTATTTTGTGTCATCTGCTCTTACTTCTTTCGGAGTATAGCAACCTACTATCGTCATTGGTTCCCTCGGTTTTTATATCTCAAATTTATTATGTATTGTCTTCATTGATAAATTCATAGCCTTCTAGTTTTGTTTTCTATGTTTTCTTTATAAGTATTGCCATTCCTGCTTTTGCTCTATTATTTTGTGGTACTCCACTGTACAGCGTGATATAATTCCTTACTCCCTCCTCCTTTTGGTTTCCTTTTTGGTTTCTAGGACTTATTACTGCTATTTCAATATCTGATTGTTTTACTTCCCTTGGTAGTTGATCTTTTTGTGGCATATTGTGGCGTATGTGTATGCATTGTCGCGTCGGACACATTATTGCTGTGTATAATATATTGTTGAACTAATTATTTCTTTGTAACTTTGAAATCTTGTCCGGCGCGGCATCCTTCCCTCCAATTCCTAGTTAAGAGGGGTGAAGCACGTTGACAAACGATAACGTGGGTCTGTGAGTCAGTGGCGTCAGTCAAGAGTAGGTCTTTTGAGTGTGTGGTTTGTATGTAGGAGCGTGTGTTACCGTGTGCGTGCGCGGGGGTAACCCCCTGCCTGTAACCTTTTGAGTACAATGTAGGGAACCTTATTAATTATAATAAACCAGAGTTAAATGTGAATTCATATTTATTATTTATAAAGATCCCACGTTCGCTTTAGCTTTGTGCAGCAAGTTCTTGTATCTCTCGTGTGCCTCTGAGTCTACGTCCCCCAATGTTTATGCCGGGGTAACTAAATTTAATATTTTAGCTGCAACCCTTTTGGTCTCACCCCGGTGTATAACAATATACATTTTATATTCAAAACCGCTAATTTTAGTTTTTCCGATATTCAAAATTTTAGAATCTGTTTCTGCGTTCAGTTAGACATAAAATTGGTCCGTCCATTTCTGTTTCCTTGAAGAATCTGAGTAAAGAAAATGTCCTCCAAGCACGCTACCGACATAAAGCAGAGTAAGGGGCTGCGAGCTCATAGACTGTTAAGTCATATCTATTATTTGTATCACCTCAAATAAAGGGTTGCCTCCTTGCGCCGTTGCTTATTCCCTGGGTGAGACTGCCTCCCTTAGGAGAGTTCTCACCTGCTACCTGAATGTTATACAACTTTTTGAGTTATGCTGACACACACACTGACCTTTGTATAAAGGGGGCCCCAAAACTTGTATTTCTTGTGAAATCTCGATATCGAAATTTTGGGTTAAATCAATACTTTAACTACCAGGTACGTGATCCAGAAAGTGAGATATGAATAGCCATCTTCCATTTGAAAATGAAAATGTTTGAAAATTCAAGCCAACCATCAATTTTTAATGGTGAAACAATACGTATTTCAGCGATATCCACATTGTTTATGTAGTGTGTTTCTGTCCATCGTTTTAATTTACTAATTATACAAAATTGATTCCCAACGAAGAATACTTCCCACACTAATAACACAAAATTCAAGAAACTTATTTTATTTTTTATACATATATGTCTTAAAATTATGTTATTTTAATCAAAATCATTACTTTTAATGCGGAATTCTCTTGGAAATTTGTGTCGCAAACTTCCGAATTCGGTATCTAACCTACATTTCTTTTTTAGCTATCTTATTCATAGCTACAGACATACATGATCTTCTACTAAAAATACTCTTGTATTAATGTGGTCTCAAACGTGTATTTCCGGTGAAAACTCAATATTACATTTTTAGGTGCACGCAATACTTCCTCTACGATATAGATAATAAAAAGGGTGACAGCTACTTTTATGCTTTTAAACTACCGTTTAGTGAAATTATTTCACTTGACTTTTTGGATTCAGGATAGATATTACTGTTGTTATTATTATTATTATTATTATTATTATCATCATCATCTCTGCCACCTACCTATATTAAGAGCAGGATGTACTATATTCCACAAAAAATTAGACACAGATTTCAACAGAAATGCACGTTCTGAGGTCATAACTCAAAAACCGAAAAGTCTGATAAATCTCAAACATACAATGAGTGAGACACCGTTAAGCTTGCCAGTGGTAGACTCTCAAGAACATTTCCCCTCTCTAAACTACCATTTACATAAACAAATTTTCATTTTTTTGTGTTCCTTAAAATATGAGTTTAACGACTTTGATTAAAATGCAATATATTTCAGATATGGATTAAACAAACTAAATGTTAATTCATTAATTTCCGGTGAATAGCCTTTGAAGTACCCCTTATATTAATTGAATTTGCTAAAATAAAATCATAAGTAGACAAAACCTCACGACAGGAAAAGATTAGATCCCATTAAACTAACAACCTGTAAACATTTCTTTGTGTGATTAACCATTTTTCGAAATATTCCGTGTTGCATGTTCACCCTTTAACTACGCCATGTGAACCAAAGAGAAAATCTGTGATTCATCACTTTTTACATCGCAAGATTCCTCCAGCACGACTAAACACAAAATGTTATCCGAATGTTGTAAGTAACCATGCAGTTACTGCTTAATTTGAAATCATTCTTAGGCAAGAACTCATTGCAAACAATATAATGTGGATAGAAGAATCATTTTATGTGAATGCCATAGTAGATAACACATATATACGCATTTGTCATGGTTAGAGAAAGCCATTGAGGTTCATATCAGATTTGAAGTTAATACTATTTGCAGCATAATACACACACACAAACAAATGGACCCTTTTCTCGATACAAAGTTTTCTTTAGGAATGCAATACTGCTTCTTCCTATACAAATAAACGGTAGAGAAGGTAAAAAAAAAGCACTTAGCGACTTGATTCAGGGAAAGCAAACATAAAATAACGAATATTTTGAAATTTAAACCAACTAGTAAAGTGATTTATAAAAAAACCGTAAATTTTAATGAGGTCCTTTTTCCCGTGGTAAACTTTAAATAAATTTTAACATTTTTCAATTTATAGTAATGCACAGAACTTCTCAGGCCATCCACAGAAGGTTCAATCTATGTGTTCTGTTTGTTACATGCCAATAAATCATATATAGCTATGAGATTTTAATAAAATACGCAGGGCTGTTTTGGAAACTGTATGGTTATATTTTCAGATATAAAGCATTGATTCTGATGATGTATTTTCTTGAATATCTTCGTCTGTCATGGGTGTCTGATTCAAATATGAAATTTGGTATTTACCTGGCTTTTTGTTTTCAACCTATTCAGTTTACAGATGCACAGGCAAACAGACAACAGACTGATAACAAACACTCATATGCGCCCGCGCGTGGATGTTTTTCTGTGTTTTTGTTCATGTGTTATTCAGAAGACTTCAAAATATGTATTTCCTGAAAAATTCCGAAATATGGTTTTTGAGATTAAGTGAAATATATTCGCCAACTTAGGCACCAATAAGTTTAACTTAGTTAAATATAAGCAATGATTTATTAAAGTTGATGCTCATCTTCAATTTAATTATTATGTACGGTGCCATTAGAACTGAAAGTAGCAGATACAGTATGTTAAGTGGAATTTTCGTAGAGCAGAACAGTAACTGAGTAATGTAAATGATGAGCACGAATAATTGTGATAAATCAATTCCTTTTGTCAAGAAAACTATGCGTTTAAGTCATTCAATAGGTGTTTATTTTAATACAGTAAATACAATAATACAATTTTAAGTAATGGTGAGAATCAGATTTGAAAATAAAACTATAAGGAGGGACTTACACAAATAAATTTAAACAATGTCCATGAAAAAGGGGTTCATAGGAACTAAAATCGAAAAACAGAAATTTTAATATTTAATTGGACTGACAATGCAGATACTTGGAAAATTGTGCTTTATTATAATGGTTGTAATGTGTTAACAACGCGTATAGCCTTATTGAGAAAGCTCAAAGCTACTCGTAAAGTTTAAATAAAGCATTTCATAAACACTGATATAAACTGTGCACTTCTAGAAAACACTTACAAGATATCAGATGTATACACACTTAAATTACAACAAAATCAATTAATTCCCTATTCTTAGTAATCCGATTATATTTGATGCTGGAATTAGTTAATGTTTACATCCCAGAGAATTACTGGTGTAGTCGGTGGTGGAAGATGCAGCGGTCAGCCTTACCCATTCTTTTGCTGTCGTGTATGAAGTTAAGTAACATTAATGAAAACTAAGCTAATTGTTTTGATAGCCTGATAACAGTTACTCAGCCTTATTAAGGAGTGCTAGAAAAAAATCATGCGCATACATACGCACAAAGGATATTCCAAGGCAGTGTTAAGCTGTAGACGATTATTTCTTCTACCACTATACCATTTTCTCTGAAGCATTATAAAAGAGAGAAATTTTATTTTTCTGAGCGGAAGGATACGGGTAACCATTACGAGGTTTAGTCCCGGCGGTGCAATTTAAAGTGGACATCCCACCGGCAGCGAATTCCTTGCTCCCATATGGCATCATCCTGCCAGCGCTTGCTGCCGTTTGTATTTATTTTCTTTAAAATGGGAAGCCTGATAAGGAGCAACGTTTATCCCACTTTATGAATATTCAAATGTAATTAGATAACAAACCAACGAATACAAGAGGGGAATCCTTACATGCCCTAGTGTAGAATGTGGATAATGTATCTTCGTGCACTTAATGGTATCTATAATCGTTAGGTTAAGGAATTATAATTGTTCAAATGCTGCAATATTTCCGAGTCCCCAGTAGCATAGCATAATGTATTAAACGCGTTTAGTTTTCCTGTTTCTTTTTTGCTTTTTTTCATTTATAACTTTAACTGTCAGACCGGCAGGTTTGAGTTTATAAACAAATTCAGATATTCGTAACTCATTTAGTTTGGCCTAATTTCTATTTTATATAAATTTACAATTTAATTTAAATTTTTGGCAAAAATTTTACGAAATTGTTGTAAGAAAGGACTTTCCTGGTGACCTGTACACTTACGTGCATAAAAATGGCCCATACCACTAAATCGCAATAGTGTTTTCCCTCCGTAAGGTTTCCAGCTTCAGTTAACCAACCTTTGACTCCACCCAGTCGGTATCGTTCCTATGTGATAGGGTTGACAAACAATTCGGTAGCACAAAAACGAATCAATGAACGACGTTATAATTGATGTGAAATGAGGGGGTAGTTCGGATACCACCCGATTGAAGTGGTTTTCGTTACAATGGAAGGCCAAACCAATTACAACATAATTCGGTCTTGTAGAGGAAGGTGTGAAGAATTATTAGCATTTGTCCTTGCACAGGACAACCTACGACATTTATATCACAGCGACATGAAGACGAAGGTTAAAATTATTGCTGCTATCGAACGGCAATAAACAAACTGACACTAATAAAGCGATAGTATAGCATGAAAATACAACGTTTAAGTTGTAATGTTAATCTTCGGTAGTTCTGCCACATTTTGGGACAAGTAAAGTACCCTGCCAAATGATGCAGTAATTTGTATCACAAATTACTTAAATGTAAATAATGATTGTAATATGAATATACATTTTTTATGTGACATTGATTTCAGATGTTTATTAATTGTAATTATTATTGGGAAATAAGTTTATACGGCTTTACTGAAACTGTCAATAATAGCGCAATAATGCAAAGAGGGGGGTGAGCTGTTTATCATTATTGGAAACGAGGAAGTTACGTAATGTTGGCGCGTTTTCGGTAGAAACTTCTGGAATATTTTCTCCCTAAAAGCAATATGTATTCGTGGTTTTCATTGGATATTAAAATAGACGCTAATGTTGGCGCGTTTTATTAGCCAATAGTAATTCATTTATAATCTTTAGGCGTATCTG
This sequence comes from Deroplatys truncata, assembly GCA_030765065.1. Classification (NCBI taxonomy): domain Eukaryota; kingdom Metazoa; phylum Arthropoda; class Insecta; order Mantodea; family Mantidae; genus Deroplatys; species Deroplatys truncata. The sequence continues at coordinate 28,389,724 of CM060976.1, read as the reverse complement.
ATTGCAGGGGTATAAATAGAAGCCAAGTTAGAGGTAAAGTCAGTCAGTCCTTCAGTTCGCCGAAAGCATTCATACATTACACGTCGTATTCAGGCAGTTCATCAAAATTCTTTGTGCAATACACGTCGTCTTAAGTTCGTCAATTCGTCAAAATATTTGTATGAGATACGTCGACTATAGATTCACAAGTTACGAAAATCTAAAGTATTATAAAGTTAATTATACACAAAGTTGAAGTACGTGAATTAAAAGTGATCAGTAAGAAGTGTTATAACAGTTTCAGTTTGGCGAGTATCCAGATCAATATGTAAAAGTGATAGTGAACGTGTTCGACAATAAAAAAATTATAAAACAAATTTCTTCATCAGTGTAGTTTTTGGATAAAAGATTCCTTTCCGCTTCACAACCTGTATAGAGACACATGTTCGACCCAAGATAAGATAATAGCTAGCCGGAGGACATTTGAAATAAAATCAAACACAAGCTAATACTGACGCAAATTGCTAACACCAGATGGAGCTACGAACCTAACAAAGAATGACGTCACAAGATGGCTTCAACACACGTGATGTAAACAAACATTATAAGTAATATCGTCGCAAATTGGCTCCCATACGTGGGGCAGTTAAAAATTATGTAACCAAACAAAACAAAAGCAGCACAACATAAGATCTTCAAGTTCTAATAATTTACGTAAAAACATATTACGTAAGTACAATTATGATACCGTCGCAAATTGTCTACCACAACGTGGGGCTACAAGAATGTTACTACTACAAATTGGCACCCAGAACGTGGGGCACGATAACCAGGAAAGGAACACGATGACCAGGAAAGGATCAGAATTAACCAGGAAGAAGTGAGATGACCAAAGGGGCGAATGGAGCAGTGAACTGAACTACAAGACGCAGATTCCAGAAACAATAAAAGGAACGACAGACTACACGGATGAATGGACATCGTAATTCCGAGATTACAAGGCAACAGGGTAATTCAACTACAAAAACATCGAGACAACGTAGATTCATCATAACACAACGCAGAAGCGATATATAACCTAGGAGAGAGGGGCAGAAACCTGGACATCAAAGCTACATCAGCAGATAGCATCAGAAAGGTTAGAAAAATGTTATGTTAATTCTAAAAAAAAAAGGTAAAAAAAAATTTTAAATGTACCTCAGGAGCGGTAGGATAAAGAAAATAATGTCTACTAATAATATTGAAGAAACAATGATGGAGGGAGATAATGTAACAGTTAGCTGTAATTCAATACAGGTTACAGAAAATAGCTCAAACTTTTTAGGATTTGAGGATGAAAATGTTAGTGCAGAAAGTCAAAATAGAATAGCAGGAAATGTTAATCTTGATACTAGTATGATTATGGAAATGCTGAAGAATATGGAAAAGAATAATAGGGAAATGAGGGAAGATCTTAGTAAGAAATTAGATCAAGAAAGGGAAGAGATAAAAAAAGCAGGGAAATATTGGAAGATATGGAAAAGAATAATAGGGAATTAAGGGAAGATATTGGTAGGAGTAATGAGATATTAGAGCAAAAAGTAGATCAAAGCAGTGGAGAAATGGAAAAGAAAGTTATGAAGCTAGATATTAGTATGCCAGATATGAGAGATGAAAATGAGGAAGTAATAGTAAGTGAGATAGGAGAAGTTTCAAAGAAAATGTTAGACATGAACAGGGAAATAGGTAACAAAGAAAGTGAGGTTAATACTAAAAGTGAGGTTAATGTAGAATGCACAGAGTTAGGAAATCAAGTGAGTAATATTTCAAGTGAGATAAGAGAGATAAAAGAGGTTATGAATGTAGATGTGAATCAGGCGCAAGTTAATTTAAGAGGGAAGATATCAGAAATACAGAATGAGACAGTAATGCAAAGAAATAAATTGTACCAAGATGTTCAGATTGAAAACTCCAGTACAGTACAGTTTAGTACAGATTTGTCAGAGTATTTTCAAATTAAAGAGATAGTAAAAGAATTGAAAATGAAAGTTGTTAAAAGATGTGTTGTTCAAGAAACTGTAGATTGTTTTCAAATGTTATCATGGGACGAAATTTCATATGAATACAAGAGGTTATTCATGAGCAAAAATTTGAAGGTTAGGATACGGCTACGAGTAATGTTTAGCCACACACAATTTGATCCAGGAGGGTAAACAGCAATGAGATGTAAAGTAAATGCTGGATAGTTAAAGATGACTTGCAGAGAAATGTATTGGAACGTAAGAGGGTTAATTATTTATATGTCATTTGAAAAGAGAAATAAATTAAAAAAAATGTTTAAAAAAAATTAAATTTTTAGTAACTGTAACAACATTTGAAAATTAAGAATGTAAAGATTGATACTTAATATGATATTAAAGTAAAGATACGTAAATGTAATTCCAAGAGTATGGTTAAGATAAAGTACAAAATAACAAAAATTGGTAAATATAATTAAAAAAACAAATACTTATGTAGCAAATAGAACATGTGAAACAGTGCCTAGATTTAAGAGATGTAAATATTTGTGTACAGGGTAAATATTTTTGGTAAATATGTGTAATAATTACAAAAATCTTAAATGTATAAATTTTTGTCAACAACTTAAGAAAGTAAACAATTTGGTAACAGTAATTAAATAATTCAGGGTAAAGTATTTGCTATAAAAAAATTTTGTGATGTCAGATTAATATCTAAATTAATTAAACCAGAGCCAGTAAGTAGTGGCGAGATAAAAAAAAAACATATGTCGTGTGTTAAATGCGTGTGAAGTGTTAAGTGAAAGTGATAGCGTGTGTTCCAAGATTTAGGAGACTAAAAACCCAATTATAAAATTTCCAAACAAGCTGTAAATATTTATAATTATGTTTCTAGTGGGGCATATGATGCAGTAGTTTGTATCACAAATTACTGAAATGTAAATAATGATTGTAATATGAATATGCATTTTTATGTGACATTGATTTCAGATGTTTATTAATTGTAATTATTATTGGGAAATAAGTTTATACGGCTTTACTGAAACTGTCAATAATAGCGCAATAATGCAAAGAGGGGGGTGAGCTGTTTATCATTATTGGAAACGAGGAAGTTACGTAATGTTGGCGCGTTTTCGGTAGAAACTTCTGGAATATTTTCTCCCTAAAAGCAATATGTATTCGTGGTTTTCATTGGATATTAAAATAGACGCTAATGTTGGCGCGTTTTATTAGCCAATAGTAATTCATTTATAATCTTTAGGCGTATCTGATTGCAGGGGTATAAATAGAAGCCAAGTTAGAGGTAAAGTCAGTCAGTCCTTCAGTTCGCCGAAAGCATTCATACATTACACGTCGTATTCAGGCAGTTCATCAAAATTCTTTGTGCAATACACGTCGTCCTAAGTTCGTCAATTCGTCAAAATATTTGTATGAGATACGTCGGCTATAGATTCACAAGTTACGAAAATCTAAAGTATTATAAAGTTAATTATACACAAAGTTGAAGTACGTGAATTAAAAGTGATCAGTAAGAAGTATTATAACAGTTTCAGTTTGGCGAGTATCCAGATCAATATGTAAAAGTGATAGTGAACGTGTTCGACAATAAAAAAATTATAAAACAAATTTCTTCATCAGTGTAATTTTTGGATAAAAGATTCCTTTCCGCTTCACAACCTGTATAGAGACACATGTTCGACCCAAGATAAGATAATAGCTAGCCGGAGGACATTTGAAATAAAATCAAACACAAGCTAATACTGACGCAAATTGCTAACACCAGATGGAGCTACGAACCTAACAAAGAATGACGTCACAAGATGGCTTCAACACTGATGTAAACAAACATTTGTAAGTAATACCGTTACAAATTGGCTACCACAACGTGAGGCTACAATTAATGTTAAATAATATAACATTAAACCGCATCAAATTGGCTCCACAGTGTGGGGCTAATAAAAAAATATCTTACGTAAAAACATATTACGTAGGAACCTTAACCGTCGCACAAACTAGTAGCTTTGAATTATGCTCGAAAAACAGAGATGTTCACACTGCCAGAGGGAGGAGCTAGGCAGTCAGTTCCAACATAACCAGTCATTCCACTATGGGCCACATTTTATGCACGTCAGTATAGGCAACTTTCAAGAAAATCTTCGACATGAAATATCTCCGTGATGAAGATTTGAACATCTTAAAACTTTAAATTTCACATATTATTTATAGAAAAAAGGTTGTTTACAACCAAAAAGTAAAACCTGTGTAACATTACGTCTATCTTTGAAAAACGCCAAAAATTGCGTATGGAAGGTTTTCTTTAAAAATTAATAATGTTTTAAAATAATAAAATTTTAAACCTAAATCTATTCATGATATAAATAAAAGACTTTTTAAAATATCTTCACCCATCTTCTAAAGTTATATACTGAAAATTGTATTAAATTTTATTAAAGTGGAAAAACGTAAGAAAACAAAATCACCAGAAAACCTCATGAGATTTTCATATTCTGTTTGAAAACACTTCTGCATAACTATTTTAACGTTGTGTTTTGGCCATTAATTAGTTAAAAGAGCAAAATGCTAATCGTAATCTAAGCCGAAAGTATTTGAGCATTTTATCCGTCACACTTTTAAAAACCTTTCTTTTTTAATTTTGTCAACAATGCAGTATCCAGGACTCTTGAGCTTTATTTTGATACCTTAAACATTGAAATACACACTCATTCATACTTTCAGAAGTGGAAGGTAGGAAACATTTATTATTGAAATTTAATATATTATTTAAACACCCGCGCTGTTCATTTCGGGGACCGACACTGCGAAAGTAGCCCCACATGTACTATGTGGATTCAAGAGAAAAATTACAAATTGCATTTAGACTAAAAAAAACTTAGCTTCAACTAAGATTCTAATCCCTATCCTTAGAGATACATCAGCGTAGTGGCTAAAGTGGTTTTGTTTTCTTTTAGTTTAGGTTCAACGTATTACAATATAGCAAAATTGGTTTTATCAAAAGAGCAAAAGTTTTCCTCAGAACAAAACAACTGTGTTATACAGAAGGGACCACAGCATGTAGTGACTTCGCCAGTAAAATCTGCCTCATTTAAAAATTAAATTACTCGATAATAATTCAAGATACACTTACAAAAGAAGAATGGGAGAGTTGTCCGCTTACAATAACAGTCTCTATATGGACCTTGAAGTGAATGGAAAAACTGCTCAATTGGTTTCTTCATTTGTAAAATTGATTCAGGTTTTTTTATTTCTACATGACATTGTTTGTCACATAAAAGGAATAGAAAGTACTGAGACCTGGTTAACGAGGAGACTAAGGCAAATAGCTGCTAGACTGCCAAAAATGTCATGCACTAGCACCATAGCTGAACTAGCAATGTGTGTAGCGGCACTACCTTTTTGGAACAACTACAAATTAACCTTTACGTAGTGGCCTCAGCAACGAATCACCTGATGACATTCTTACAGTATTGCCATAACCATCTGAGAATCATGGCAGTTCAAAAATACTCTCAGCTTTCAGAGCACACAATCCAATAATATAGAGAGATTGCTCCATGACTACTAGTGAATTTTAACCCCAAACGCTTACATTCTGTAAAACTAACATTTTAGTATCACAAGGAAGGTACTGGCTGTCGTTTACCTCTTAGCCGTGGGTGTTACATAACTATACAGGTCACTACAGGAAAGTTATGACAGTTGACCGGCGAACAGCTAAAGGACGTGGATTGGGTCCTAACATGGAAATATACGAAGGATAGAAACGAACTGTATTCACAAAATGTAACGTTCCGTGACTGAAATTTATCTTTAACAAGTATAACAAATCTTTAAGTTCTTCTAATACGCTTTAATTATATTTTAATACAAGCTTTGTTTGCGTACTCCTCTTCCTTCATTTCACAAGTCTCTCTTTCCTACGTAAGAGTTCAAAACCTCCCAACACACAATTACCCCTCTTGATTTTCTATACAGTGTGAACCATAATTTCGCCGAAAAACTTTCAGAGATTGTTCAGGGATACCTTCTGAATATTTTGGTAAAGGAACCAACGGTCTCCGGCGGCTTGATACAGAGTAATTGTATTTTGTTTGGTTTCTTGTCCCCAATTAGCTATGTATCCCTATTGCACTGAAAATACTATACAAGTTGTAAATGTCGACGGTATGCGCTGTGTGTCTTGTTTGTAAAGAAATTGTTTCCATTCGCTCAGAGTAGCTGCTGTTAAGAACAGTAATTCCCTGTTTAACTAGTTGGCCTCAAGCTTGCATTCAGTACTGCTCGGTTATGTCTGGGGTTTTTGGTTTTCCGGCAGTGTTAGTTCTACGTTATCAGTGATACACAGCAATATGGATAGATTTACTGATGAAGAGTTGGTTTAAAAACACCTCGTGTATGGATTAACTGAATTCAATGAAATAGCGTTGCTGCACTGATGGCAACCACATCACAGTACTTTTGCATCTGTATATAGGTACCACGGATCATTCCGTGTTAGAATGGAGGATACTGGGCGTACGAGGTATGCCAGAACACCCGATCTGGAAGAGAATGTGTTACAAGCGATTGGTGACAATCCTGCCGCTAGTAGTCGGCGAGTTGCAGGAGCTCTCAACAGAAACAATCAACTGTTTTGAGTCGTGCGTGAACAATAATTTCACCCTGTCAGCCACAGAAGGTGTAGTCAATGCAGCCAGCGGACTTTCCATTTTGAGTGGAGTTTACAAATCGGTTTATATATATAAATCAATTAGTAAAATGTACTAACCTCCCTCACAACTACAAAAGTCACCTGGCGGATAAAAGGAGTTCGAAAATATTTAACACCTGAAATACAAATTCTCTCATATCTGAGTGAATCTCTCGTTCACAATCTGTCTCTGGCATGTTTGTGTTAGCTAAGCAGAGAAAATATAATTTTGAAAAGCGTACTCACCAGATCATTCATGTAAATTAAGGCGAATTTGGACAAGACCGGAAATACAAATTTCACATGTTTTACCTTCTGGACGCGGCCCTATTAGGAGTGTTGCCCACAGTTATTACTTGTCGACCCCTAGATTCTCCCTGTGGTCCTTTTCTTGTCACATAACCTCCGGGAGCTGCTTGCTTGCCAGTTTCCAAACTTCCCCGCTAGAGATGACGCCATGGTAATCGTTTTGCTTTGAACAATCACCAGTTATCATTGTGTTATTGGCCAGATGACGCAATGTCTTTGATGTCAATTTCACGTCACATGCAGGGTGCTGTATTTTTTTAGGCAAGTGGCGAGTGGAGGAAACCAAAATGGCACAGTTCTAATTGTTCATTCATGCTTTATGTTTTCCATGTATGTGAAACTGCTCCATATTTCTACATGCTCATCCTTGTCTTGACTTCTAGTAAAGAATGTGAGTTCTATCAAATTTCTGTTGATGGACGTTGAACTCAGCCTCAGTATTCTGGCACATTCTTCGATATTTTTTTAGGGAGGCCTGTGAGTCACTGACTTGTAACGGCCATACAGTTGTTATGGTTTCTCCACCTTACTGAGCGTCCTTTATAATGGTTAAAAATGGTATCTTTTTCGTCGAATTTCTTTGCTATATGCAGCATTGCCTTCGGTGTTTGTGCTAATCGACAAAGTGAGTACGATGCCTAGGGTGTCTGTTTATCTCTGATTTTATTGCTAAATAGAATTACACAATTTTAATTATATTACTATATTATACTGAAAACCATTACGAAATACTTTACGACTGACCGCGGAGCACAAAAGCTATAGAGTATCTGCCTGCTGAGCGGGAAGTATCGGGTTCAATTCCATGCTCCATGTAATGAAGAAGGTTTCTCGGCATGCCCAAAGTCTAGTGTACAAGTGTGCCTGAATGTGTCATACCAGTTATATAATAAATAATTCCCATTTTTCAGGATGGCCGCTGGTCAAATATCTGAGTACATGTGCCGAATCATATGAATATCAAGTTTATCTATTATAAACACAATTTTGTGTCACAAATAATACCACAAAACTTAAAAAAGAATAGAAAAAGTCCGAATATTGTACAAGAATAACAAAAAATAAACAATATTTTATCAACTTGCTGAAATATAAACATCATAGACGAAGGAGGTTTTATTAGCTTTCCCATTACATGAGACTGTGAGAAGGTGTCATATATGTACTTCGGCAACACTGCCTTGTTGAAAGTTGTGTTATAACAAATCTGCTAAGCTTCGTTACGACTGCTGCTTGAGGCGTTCTTTGTTTTTCTCTCTCACTGCATCCATTGCTCATCTCCGCAACAAAAGAACTGATGTCTTACACTGACATGAATTCCTCTATCCAACATCGTTTATTATATTATATAGCTTCTGCAAATAATTCCTTCAAAGTCTGTTCTTGTATCTGCTGCAAGTTAGTGATACATGTTTGAATAAATAGTTTCGTTACATATATTACAAATACAAAAGAAAAAAGTTGTAGCTAAATGTTTAAAAGCGGTCGCTAAATGCTGACCTTGAACTTCATGCTTTCTCGAAGACATTGGGAGAAACAAGTGAGTAAAGGCAGAATTTAAAGAATTGCTCAGCTTTGAAAAATTCCAACCAGTATTAACGTATATTTTGGAAATGACTGATACTACAAAACGTTACTTTAGCTAAATAACTCTGGTTTTTAAAGGGATCTACACCCTTTGTGCCCTATGCTTTACTCGTTATGCAATATTATACATTTTTTTTCCAAATGAAGTAGACTTCACCAGCTTAACTGAGCAATTTACTTGTGTGTAAATATCTTAGGCGGCGCCATGGCCGATCCCACATCTGGGATTCCTGGTGGATGAAGCGGCCTCTGGGCGGGTTTTATCCGGGTTCTACGGTTTCCCTTCCATTCTTTCCAGCAACTGCTCCATCATTACCTTTCCTTTCATCCATTTCGCCTTCGTTTCATATCATCTTCTTCCTTTCTCTCATACCTGGCTACAGGTCGATTCCCCCGTTCCGGATTTTTCATTCTCTGATTCAATGCCCGTCTTCTCACCAACAGGGCTCTGATCCTAGGCGCGGTTGTAAGTCCAAGGGGATGTATGCCATACATAAGAAGGGGGTAAGCCAATAAAGTAAGTAAGCAAGCAAGCATGTAAATACCTCAAATGTATAACATTTTAATAAACCCGCTAGAGCCATTTTTAAAAGCATAAAAAAAAAGTATTGAAAACGTTTTCCATATTACTCAGCAAGAGTTTTTTGTAAAAATGCTTTCTTCTTTTGGATTCAGGAGCACTCAAAACGTGTGTTTCCGGTGAAATATCTACATCGAATTTTTCAGTGGAATGCAAAATCTTACCCACCTACTAGGAAGTGGTAAAACAAAGAAACAAAGAAAGAAAGAAGGAAGGAAAATGAAATTAAAGACAAACATTTACATCGATGTTTGAGAAGTAGATAATGCACTTCAAACCTCTTTCCTTTCCAAACGCGGTTCCCTCCATATTCAAGTTGGAGAACGAACGCAGCTATTTTGAGCGAAGGGATGAAAGCTGCAACCATAACCAAGGTCATCTACCTTTCTCTTCCCTTCATGAACCCTACTGCCTGATCACCGAGGGCAATGACCTGTTTGAAAAGACAATGTAGCAATGTAGCAGTTTATATCTCAGTTCGCTCTTCGCTGTGCATATGTTAGCAAACTAAATATGTATCTTAAACCTGTGGCGGTGTGTAATTCAACTCATTTCACTAACCTTTCCTCGGAGATCCTAACCAAAAGTACGGTGACACACACACACCTACAGATTAGTGATCTTCATGAGCAGTGAATATATACGAAGGGCGCAGCAACTCCAGCCAGCAGGAACCTAGTAACGAAACCTTAAACGTCACCAAGAGACTGCCATTGTATGTGATGGAACGTCCCACTCTATGGTATACACGGGCGAATGCGCGTTTCGCCCTGTCCAATATAACCAACGAGACAAACTTTTACTGTGTCATCTCTCGGTTGGAGCAACGCTAAGCTGCTGAAGTGAAGACGTCATTATCTCTCCACCGTCCTAACCATAAAGTACGTTAAAACTCTTTCCACGCCGCAGAAGTAGTGTATCCCGCAACTGCTTACCATGGAGGAGCTTGCTGACCGCAGACCATGAAATTCTTGCGTCACCTCAAGAATCTGGCACCTCTTTCCCACACTGACTACTGCCTGGACTCCGGGAGCGTGTCAATTAACATCTGTGGTCGGCTAACGGCACCATCATCCCCATCTATGGCTGGCCACCCAGAACCTGGATCTCGGTCTCCGTCGGAAGTTTATCTGGCGTGTCGACGTTGCACAGTCCTTCATTGGGTCTGACTTTCCCTCCGTCTTCAACCTCCATGTGTACTGCTGTCAGAAACGCCTGCTGGAAACGACGCCGTCGGTACCTGGTACAGCTGTCAACACACCGACGACCAGCGAAAATACCATTTCGGAAACGCCCTTCTCGCTGAGTTTAAGGCATTGAAACATCCCGAGAGGTTCGTCATTCAACGGTGCACTTCATTAGCACCACGACCGCCCCGCATGTTCTGCCAACCTCACCGTCTTTCTCTATTCATTTACCGGGGTGAGTTTGATACATTGCTCCGAAAAATTAAATTAAATTGAGTTATTTATGGAAGATCTTTAATTATAGTTCTTAGCCTGCCATTTTATATTGGGCGAGAAAGGTCGGAAATTCTGCTCAAAGGCCTCTTTATCAGGCCTGAGGTTCTTTCGCTGCTGTAAATCACGGGACCACCGGCTTTACTTCCCTTCCGAAGGAAGCGATGCTAAGGATTTTTAGGCCCGAAGCACATTGCTCCGAGATTGCATAATCCGTCGGTCCGATCAGATCACCAGCTCTTTACATGGAGCCCAAGAAAGGCGGCTAGCGCTCCTGAGGAGACTACCGGTCTTTTCATGCCGGAACCATTCCGAGCATTTCCCCTTGCATCATATCCTGGAATATTCCCAGCAATTTAGTGGATTGCACCATCTTCTCCCGCATCGAGTTGCTACGCGACTACAACCAGATACGCGTCCAACAGACATGTTCTGCATACAGCCATTACAGCACCCATTCATGCTCTTTGGGCTATGCAACCTGTGCGCAATTCTTTCATCACTTTAAGGAGATTATACTACGGGAACTACCTTTCGGTTTTCTGTACCACCAGACGACGCGGTCAGAGGGTACCATTCTAGTCTATAGTTCAAACCTGGCAGGGGGCGATGGATCCGTAAAAATCCTTAGCATGACTTCCTTCGGAAGGGATGTAAGCCGGAGGTCCCTTGTCGTACATTTACTGCACGTAAAGAAACCCCAAGTCTCTGAGAAAAATTTCCGTTCTTTCAATCCAAATATAGAATGGGACGATAAGAATTATAGTAGTTAAAGGGCGTCCAAAAACAAAAGCTCTGTTTCAATTTAGAAGACGTGCTGGTGCCCTTTTAGGTCGCCGGAGATACATCAAGCCCATCTTTGCGTTCTGCTCCAGTCTCTGGAGCAGCACGGAGTGTTGATAAACCCCGCAGAGTATCCCTTTGGCGTGCTGGAGGTCACATTTTTAGGCTTCTTCAATATATCGTCGGAGATTTCGAGACCGCTGGACGACCGCATCGCCGAACTCAGCGCCAGCCTGTGCACCTCCAGTGACCATCCGTAACCTGAGACGCTTCCTGTAGCTGATTAACTTTAATCAGCGTTTCCTTCTCTGCACCGCCACCATCCCAGCGCCCCTAAACGCACTGCCTGCCGGATGGTAATTCGCGACTCGAAACCAATTTCCTATATGCCGGACCTGCCAGGGTGCCTTTGAAGCCTGTAAGGAGAGGTTGATAGAGCCCCGCTCTGTTGACCTATCCAGATCGCTCCATTTCCACTTATGTCCGATGCCTCCCTTACTGCCGCGGGGGCAATCCTTCATCAGCAGACTGGTGACGATTTGCAACCGTGGGCCGGATGCAATACCGATAGCTGATATCTCTACGGAATAGTGCGGAAAACCCTGCAGTTGCTCTATATCGCCCGGTTTGGTTGACCCAAGGTGCTGACCATGGACCAAGGTCAACCTCTTCCGTGCTCTGACGAAGTTATGCAGCGTGAATCTATCCCAAAAGACGGCCCACCACCCCGCATCCAACGGCATGATTGAGCGCTTCCGTCGCACAATAAAGGGAGTCTTGATGTGCCACCACATTCCCACATAGACCACCACCTTACCTGACGTCCTACTTGGATCGCTGCACGGTTTAGGTGGAAATGAGGCGTCGGCGGTCGAGCTCGTATATAGCGAACCGTTCCGACGTCCAGAGGAGTTCTTCGAGGTTATGACACATAAAATCAACCCACAGGACAATCTACTGCAGTAGCTGCGCCGAGCTATGCAGCAGCTCAAACATGGTATCCGCAGCCAACCACTACTTCGGGGCGACATTCTCCCACCCGAACATGCCGGAGGCCACGCATGTGTTCCTGCGTCAAGACTGCATATGCTTTCCAGTTCAGTGGTTAAATGACTTCGATCCAGTCTTTAAGTACTTCATCTTGCTGCATATCTGACTGTTGGTAAGTGGTTTTCAATGCACCAATTACAAAAGGACTAGTCGCATATTTTACCAGCACAGAAACGTCCTGTATCGGGTCTTCAGGTGGTCTTTCTCCGTGCATTCATTTCGGTTACCTTAAGGTGTCGGCGTTCTATTAACACAGGTTTATCACGTATCCCGATTTCTGCATTTCCGCGAGTGTTGCCTCACTATGATACCGGGATTGTGAGCAGTCCTGGGATGCTACAGCTTCCTCCAGGTTCAAGAATTTCAGTGCCTGCAGAATTTTAAGCCCTGACGAGCCCGACGCACTGACCATATAGTCTGGAATGACACTCAGGATGGCTCCATGTACTTCTGTTAACGTACTCCATTCCGCATTACCGCACGTCTCCGGTACACCTCCTTCCAGACCTGCTGGCTCGGGGTCAGGGAGGAGCAGAAAGGGATATCTTTAAGACTTGTAAATAACTTCCTATATCCCTTGGGGTTCCTTAGGGTTACGACTCACATTAACTATAGCGGGAAGTCATATGCTCCACGGCCGCTCTATGACCCTTTCCACTTTGCTGTTCTTTTTTCTTTCCTCTTTCCGGACGAGCTAGCTTGTTCGTTGGCTAGCATTAATTTGGCAACAAGCCCCACCACCACCACCACCCCAACATTACTAATTTTACTACCTCTACTACTACAACTACCACGCTGCTATCAATACCACTACCAGTTATAACTACTCTAACATCACCACCGCTGCTGTTCTGCTGCTACTACTACTACCGTCGCTACCAACAGGATAACCAAGATCTTTAAGGCACGGACTCTTGAACGGAGGATCTGTGGTTCAAATCCAGCAAGATCTCCATACCTGACACGTATTTTCCAGGTTTTTCTCAATCTACTACTTCTGCTATTATTTCCAATACTAGCCCCCAAAGGGATATTTTATACAAAAGTGATGGTAGCCACAAAGACAAGGAAAATAGAAAAGCAAAGAAAGATCATATATGTAAAGTTAGGAAGCAAAGCAACGAGTTGAAGAAACAAAACAACATATAATAATTCCTGACTTTACCATGCGCATAGCTGGAGACGGTAGTGCAAGACGCATGCAATACAGTACCTATCAAAAAAGATATGTTCTTAGATAATGTAAAAATGCTTATTCACCAAATTCAAAGTTGCCGAATTAAGAAAAGAGTAGGTTAAGGCAAAATAATGTGAACTAGAATGGGCAGAAGGAATGTTGGTTGTAACGAAGAGACGTTACAAAACTCTTATGTATAGGCAATGTCGAAACGCTTTAAAAAGAACACTAACAAATGCCAAAAGAGACGCATGGAACTAACTAGGACAGAAAGTATATTTAGATATTAAGGGTATGGGTTACAATACAACTAGCGACAACATTTGATTTGAGATCGCACATAATAGTAACCTCTGAAGATCAAATAAGGATAGCTGTAAAACCTTTACCAGCGCATAAGAAGATAAGATAGCCAAGAATAATTATTGTAATGAATGGCATCCCACCATATACTAAAGAGAAGATCAGAGATACTGAATAGAGAATCATCAAACCAAAAGCAACTGGACAGATGGAATTGATATTGTTAAGCCTACTGTGCTACAGAAACTTTAAATGGAGTATATAGAACTAAAGTTTTGCCAAATTAATGGAAAAATAGGAAAACTAACTCTAATTAAAGAACCAACTAGGATAGGAGAAAGGAAATCCCAAATACTTGTTTTCTTTATATAATAGATGTTTAAACGTGTGTGGAATAAATTAATGCCTACTTTATTGCATTCGTGTTTCCGTTCTGAAAAGTAGTGTGGTATATTGATGTGATTCAGGCAAACATAGCATTATGGCAGGTTCAAAAAAGAAAAAACAATCAAATGAATATGTGGTATCGAACACTCGAAGTCAAAAATATCCTTAATTTTACACAAGGGAGCGTTACTGGATTTTGTTTAGATCTTCACTGTCACCTGACGCAATGAAACATGTGCAAAGCAACCCGCTCTTCCTTCGGTTTCACTCGCTGGGGCATCATACACAAGACATCTGTAATCTTTCGCAGTAGCAGCACTCGCTGTACGTCACAACTGCCGTCACAACCTCACTCGTAGAACACACTATTTTAACACGTTATATCTCATCACAAACGCACTCAATAACTCACTGATTAACTAGCCCACTCGCAGGCATGTATACCAGTGTAGGAGTTTCTGGAATGTTCGCAGAAGACGGAAAGAAAAAGCTTCCAAAAGAATTTCGTTATCTCTCGAAAGAACTCCTGGAGTTTACTTAGGGTGATAGCTCCACTCAATGCCCGTATCTCTTCAACTGGCTAGTTGGCAGGTTGGCGCTCTGCGCGATACAATTGGACAGTTGGTTGATCTCTTCCTTGAGAAAAGCTTGTGCCATAGCTGCACCAGAATATAATGTCGAAATTAAGATACGATAGATAGCGTCATCTCTGAATAATATAATAGATAGTTACTTAAGTGTGTGGCAACTGCTTAAGTAAGTGACAGCTGCTTAAATACATAACACTTTCTTAGGTATATAGCAGCTGCTTAAGTATGTTGTAGTTGCTTCAGTATGTGGCAGCTGCTTAAATATATAACACTTTCTTAGGTATGTGGCAGCTGCTTAAATATATAGCAAAAGCTTAAGTATGTGGTAGATGGTTAAGTACGTAGCAGCTGCTTAAGCATGTGGTAGCTGCTTGATAATGTGGCAGCTGCTTAAGTATGTGGTAAATGCTTAAATATCTGACAGTTACTTAAGTATGTTGTAACGACTTAAGAATGTAGTAGCTGCTTAACTATATGGCAGCTGCATAAGTATGTGGTAGCTACTTGAGTACGTTGTAGCTGCTTAAGTATGTGGTACCTGCTTGAGTATGCTGTAGCTGCTTAAGTATGTGGTAGCTGTTTTAGTATGTGGTGGCAGCTTGAGTATGTGATAGTTGCTTAAGTATGTAGTAACTGCTTGAGTATGTTGTAGCTCCTTGAATATGCGATAGCTGCTTGAGTATGTTGTAGCTGCTTGAATATGAGGTAGTTTCTTGAGTATATTGTAGCTGCTTAGGTATGTGATAACTGATTAAGTATATGGTAGCTGTTTCAGTATGTGATAGCTGCTTGGGTATGTCATAGCTGCTTTAATATGTTGTAGCTGCTTAAGTATGTGGTAGCTGCTTGCGTATGTGGTAAATTCTTAAATATCTGACAGCTACTTAAGTATGTGGTAAGTACTTAAGAATGTAGTAACTGCTTAAATATACGGCAGCTGCTTAATTATGCGGTAACAGCTTGAACACGCTGTAGCTGCTTAAGTATGTGGTAGCTGCTTCAGTACGTTCTGGATGCCTACGTATGTTGTATCTGTTTCAGTATGCTGTACCTGCTTGAGAATGTGGCAGCTACTTCAATATGTTTTAGCTGGTTAAGTATGTGGTAGCTGCTTGAGTAAGTGGTAGCTGCTTGAGTATGTTGTAGCTGCTTGAGTAAGTATAAGTATGTGATAACTGCTTAGGTGTATGGTTGTTGCTTGAGTATGTGATAGCTGCTTAAGTATGTTGTAGCTGCTTGAGTAAGTATAAGTATGTGATAACTGCTTAGGTGTATGGTTGTTGCTTGAGTATGTGATAGCTGCTTGAGTATGTGACAACTGCTTAAGTATGTGGTAGTCATTTAACCATGTTGTATCTGCTTGAGTATGTTGTCTCTTCTTGAGTATGTTGTATATGCTTAAGTATGTGGTAATTGCTTAATTATGTGCCATCAGCTTAGGTATGTGGTAACTGACTGAGTATGTTGTATCTGCTTGAGTATGTGGTAGCTACTTAGATATGTTGTAGCAGCTTGACTGCGTGATAGCTGTTTAAGCATGTGGTAGCTGTTTGAGTATGTGGTAGCTGTATGAGTATGTGATAGCTGTTTAAGCATGTGGAAGCTGTTTAAGCATGTGGTAGTTATTTAAGCATGTGGTAGCTGTTTGAATATGTGGTAGCTGTTTGAGTATGTGGTAGCTGTTTGCGTATGTGGTAGCTGTTTGAGTATGTTGTATCTGCTTGAGTATGTGGTAATTGCTTGAGTATGTTGCATCTGCTTAAGCATGTGGTAGCTGTTTGAGTATGTGGTAGCTGTTTGAGTATGTTGTAGCTGTTTGAGTATGTTGTATCTGCTTGAGTATGATGCAGCTGCTTGAATATGTTGTATCTGCATAAGTATCTTGTATCTTCTTGAGTATGTGGTAGCTGTTTGAATATGTGGTAGCTGTTTCAGTATGTGGTAGCTGTTTGCGTATGTGGTAGCTGTTTGAGTATGTTGTATCTGCTTGAGTATGTGGTAATTGCTTGAGTATGTTTCATCTGCTTAAGCATGTGGTAGCTGTTTGAGTATGTGGTAGCTGCTTGAGTATGTTGTAGCTGTTTGAGTATGTTGTATCTGCTTGAGTATGATGCAACTGCTTGAATATGTTGTATCTGCATAAGTATCTTGTATCTGCTTGAGTATGCTGTAGCTGCTTCAATATGTTGTATCTACTTGAATATGTCATAAGTATCTTGTATCTGCTTCAGTATGCTGTAGCTGCTTCAATATGTTGTATCTGCTTGAATATGTTGTATCTGCTTGAATATGTTGTATCTGCTTGAATATGTGGTATGTGCATGAGTATGTTGTATCTGCTTGAGTATATTGTATCTGGTTTAGTATGTTGTATCTGTTTGAGTATGTTGTATATCCTTGAGTATGATGTATCTGCTTGAGTATGATGCAGCTGCTTGAGTATGATGTAACTGCTTGAATATATTGTATCTGCACGAGTATGTTGTATCTGTATGAGTATGTTGTATCTGCTTGAGTATGTTGTATCTGCTTGAGTATGTTGTATCTGCTTGAGTATGTAGTATCTGCTTGAGTATGATGTAGCTGCTTGAATATATTGTATCTGCATGAGTATGTTGTATCTGCATGAGTATATCGTATCTGCTTGAGTATGTTGTATCTGCTTGAGTATGTTGTAATTGCTTGAGTATGTTGCATCTGCTTGAATATGTTGTATCTGCTTGAATATGTTGTATCATCATGAGTATGTTGTATCTACATGAGTATGTTGTAGCTGCTTGGGTATGTTGTATGTGATTGTGTATGTTGTATCTGCTTGAGTATCCTTTAGCTGCTTGAGTACGCGGTAGCTGTTTGAGTTTGTGGTAGCTGCTGAATATGTGGTAGCTGTTTGTGTATGTGGTAGATGCTTGAGTATGTTGTATCTGCTTAAGCATTAGGTAGCTTTTTGAGTATGTGGTAGCTGTCTGAGTATGTTGTATCTGCCTAAGCATGTGATAGCTGTTTGAGTATGTGTTAGCTGCTTGAGTATGTTGTAGCTGTTTGAGTATGTGGTAGTTGCTTGAGTATGTGGTAGTTGCTTGAGTATGTGGTAGCTGTTTGAGTATGTGGTAGCTGTTTGAGTATGTGGTAGTTGCTTGAGTATGTTGTAGCTGTTTGAATATGTGGTAGCTGTTTGAGTATGTGGTAGTTGCTTGAGTATGTGGTAGTTGCTTGAGTATGTTGTAGCTGTTTGAATATGTGGTAGCTGTTTGAGTATGTGGTAGTTGCTTGAGTATGTGGTAGCTGTTTGAGTATATGGTAGCTGTTTGAGTATGTGGTAGTTGCTTGAGTATGTGGTAGCTGTTTGAATATGTGGTAGTTGCTTGAGTATGTGGTAGCTGTTTGAATATGTGGTAGTTGCTTGAGTATGTGGTAGTTGCTTGAGTATGTGGTAGCTGTTTGAGTATGTGGTAGCTGTTTGAGTATGTGGTAGTTGCTTGAGTATGTGGTAGCTGTTTGAATATGTGGTAGTTGCTTGAGTATGTGGTAGCTTTTTGAATAAGTGGTAGTTGCTTGAGTATGTGGTAGCTGTTTGGGTATGTGGTAGTTGTTTGAGTATGTGGTAGCTGTTTGAATATGTGGTAGTTGCTTGAGTATGTGGTAGCTGTTTGAGTTTGTGGTAGTTGCTTGAGTATGTGATAGCTGTTTGAGTATGTGGTAGTTGCTTGAGTATGTAGTAGTTGCTTGAGTATGTGGTAGCTGTTTGAGTTTGTGGTAGTTGCTTGAGTATGTGGTAGCTGTTTGAGTATGTGGTAGTTGATTGAGTATGTGGTAGTTGCTTGAGTATGTGGTAGTTGCTTGAGTATGTGGTAGTTGCTTGAGTATGTGGTAGTTGCTTGAATATGTGGTAGTTGCTTGATTATGTGTTAGTTGCTTGAGTATGTGGTAGCTGTTTGAGTATGTGGTAGCTGTATGAGTATGTGGTAGCTGTTTGAGTATGTGGTAGCTGTTTGATTATGTGGTAGTTGTTTGAGTATGTGGTAGCTGTTTGATTATGTGGTAGTTGTTGAGTATGTGGTAGTTGTTTGAGTATGTGGTAGTTGTTTGAGTATGTGGTAGCTGTTTGAGTATGTGGTAGTTGTTTGAGTATGTGGTAGTTGTTTGAGTATGTGGTAGCTGTTTGAGTATGTGGTAGCTGTTTGATTATGTGGTAGTTGTTGAGTATGTGGTAGTTGTTTGAGTATGTGGTAGCTGTTTGATTATGTGGTAGTTGTTGAGTATGTGGTAGTTGTTTGAGTATGTGGTAGCTGTTTGAGTATGTGGTAGATGTTTGAGTATGTGGTAGCTGTTTGAGTATGTGGTAGTTGTTTGAGTATGTGGTAGCTGTTTGAGTATGTGGTAGTTGTTTGAGTATGTGGTAGCTGTTTGAGTATGTGGTAGCTGTTTGAGTATGTGGTAGCTGTTTGAGTATGTGGTAGTTGTTTGAGTATGTGGTAGTTGTTTGAGTATGTGGTAGCTGTTTGAGTATGTGGTAGCTGTTTGAGTATGTGGTAGCTGTTTGAGTATGTGGTAGCTGTTTGAGTATGTGGTAGTTGTTTGAGTATGTGGTAGCTGTTTGAGTATGTGGTAGTTGTTTGAGTATGTGGTAGCGTTTTGAGTATGTGGTAGTTGTTGAGTATGTGGTAGTTGTTGAGTATGTGGTAGTTGTTTGAGTATGTGGTAGCTGTTTGAGTATGTGGTAGCTGTTTGAGTATGTGGTAGCTGTTTGAATATGTGGTAGTTGTTTGAGTATGTGGTAGCTGTTTGAGTATGTGGTAGCTGTTTGAGTATGTGGTAGCTGTTTGAGTATGTGGTAGTTGTTTGAGTATGTGGTAGCTGTTTGAGTATGTGGTAGCTGTTAGAGTATGTGGTAGCTGTTTGAGTATGTGGTAGCTGTTTGAGTATGTGGTAGCTGTTTGAGTATGTGGTAGCTGTTTGAGTATGTGGTAGTTGCTTGAGTATGTGGTAGTTGCTTGTGTATGTGGTAGTTGCTTGAGTTATGTGGTAGTTGCTTGAGTATGTAGTAGTTGCTTGAGTATGTGGTAGTTTCTTGAGTATGTGGCAGCTGTTTGATTATGTGGTAGCTGTTTGAGTATGTGGTAGCTGTTTGAGTATGTGGTAGCTGTTGGAGTATGTGGTAGCTGTTTGAGTATGTGGTAGTTGTTTGAGTATGTGGTAGCTGTTTGAGTATGTGGTAGCTATTTGAGTATGTGGTAGTTGTTTGAGTATGTGGTAGCTGTTTGAGTATGTGGTAGTTGTTGAGTATGTGGTAGCTGTTTGAGTATGTGGTAGCTGTTTGAGTATGTGGTAGCTGTTTGAGTATGTGGTAGCTGTTTGAGTATGTGGTAGCTGTTTGAGTATGTAGTAGTTGCTTGAGTATGTAGTAGTTGTTTGATTATGTGGTAGTTGCTTGAGTATGTAGTAGATGCTTGAGTATGTGGCAGCTGTTTGATTATGTGGTAGTTGCTTGAGTATGTGGTAGTTGCTTGAGTATGTGGTAGTTGTTGAGTATGTGGTAGTTGTTTGATTATGTGGTAGTTGTTGAGTATGTGGCAGCTGTTTGATTATGTGGTAGTTGTTTGATTATGTGGTAGTTGCTTGATTATGTGGTAGTTGCTTGAGTATGTGGTAGTTGTTTGATTATGTGGTAGTTGCTTGATTATGTGGTAGTTGCTTGAGTATGTGGTAGCTGCTTGAGTTATGTGGTAGTTGTTTGATTATGTGGTAGTTGTTGAGTATGTGGCAGCTGTTTGATTATGTGGTAGTTGTTTGATTATGTGGTAGTTGCTTGATTATGTGGTAGTTGCTTGAGTATGTGGTAGTTGCTTGATTATGTGGTAGTTGCTTGATTATGTGGTAGCTGTTTGATTATGTGGTAGTTGCTTGATTATGTGGTAGTTGCTTGATTATGTGGTAGTTGTTTGATTATGTGGTAGTTGCTTGAGTATGTGGTAGTTGCTTGAGTTATGTGGTAGTTGCTTGAGTATGTGGTAGTTGTTGAGTATGTGGCAGCTGTTTGATTATGTGGTAGTTGTTGAGTATGTGGCAGCTGTTTGATTATGTGGTAGTTGCTTGATTATGTGGTAGTTGCTTGAGTATGTGGTAGTTGCTTGAGTATGTGGTAGTTGCTTGAGTATGTGGTAGTTGCTTGAGTATGTGGTAGTTGCTTGAGTATGTGGTAGTTGCTTGATTATGTGGTAGTTGCTTGAGTATGTGGTAGTTGCTTGAGTATGTGGTAATTGTTTGAGTATGTGGTAGTTGCTTGAGTATGTGGTAGTTGCTTGAGTATGTGGTAGTTGCTTGAGTATGTGGTAGCTGTTTGAGTATGTGGTAGTTGCTTGATTATGTGGTAGTTGCTTGAGTATGTGGTAGTTACTTGATTATGTGGTAGTTGCTTGAGTATGTGGTAGCTGTTTGAGTATGTGGTAGTTGCTTGAGTATGTGGTAGTTGCTTGATTATGTGGTAGTTGTTTGAGTATGTGGTAGTTGCTTGATTATGTGGTAGTTGTTTGAGTATGTGGTAGTTGCTTGAGTATGTGGTAGTTGCTTGAGTATGTGGTAGCTGTTTGAGTATGTGGTAGTTGCTTGATTATGTGGTAGTTGTTTGAGTATGTGGTAGTTGCTTGAGTATGTGGTAGTTGCTTGAGTATGTGGTAGTTGCTTGAGTATGTGGTAGTTGTTTGAGTATGTGGTAGCTGCTTGAGTATGTGGTAGCTGTTTGAGTATGTGGTAGCTGCTTGAGTATGTGGTAGCTGTTTGAGTATGTGGTAGTTGCTTGATTATGTGGTAGTTGTTTGAGTATGTGGTAGTTGCTTGATTATGTGGTAGTTGCTTGAGTATGTGGTAGTTGTTTGAGTATGTGGTAGTTGCTTGATTATGTGGTAGTTGTTTGAGTATGTGGTAGTTGCTTGATTATGTGGTAGTTGCTTGATTATGTGGTAGTTGTTTGAGTATGTGGTAGTTGCTTGATTATGTGGTAGTTGCTTGAGTATGTGGTAGTTGCTTGATTATGTGGTAGTTGCTTGAGTATGTGGTAGTTGCTTGAGTATGTGGTAGCTGTTTGAGTATGTGGTAGTTGCTTGATTATGTGGTAGTTGTTTGAGTATGTGGTAGCTGTTTGAGTATGTGGTAGTTGCTTGAGTATGTGGTAGTTGCTTGAGTATGTGGTAGCTGTTTGAGTATGTGGTAGTTGCTTGATTATGTGGTAGTTGTTTGAGTATGTGGTAGTTGCTTGAGTATGTGGTAGTTGCTTGAGTATGTGGTAGCTGCTTGAGTATGTGGTAGCTGTTTGAGTATGTGGTAGTTGCTTGAGTATGTGGTAGCTGTTTGAGTATGTGGTAGTTGCTTGATTATGTGGTAGTTGCTTGAGTATGTGGTAGCTGTTTGAGTTTGTGGTAGTTGCTTGAGTATGTGGTAGCTGTTTGAGTATGTGGTAGTTGATTGAGTATGTGGTAGTTGCTTGAGTATGTGGTAGTTGCTTGAGTATGTGGTAGTTGCTTGAGTATGTGGTAGTTGCTTGAGTATGTGGTAGCTGCTTGAGTATGTGGTAGCTGTTTGAGTATGTGGTAGTTGCTTGAGTATGTGGTAGTTGATTGAGTATGTGGTAGTTGCTTGAGTATGTGGTAGTTGCTTGAGTATGTGGTAGCTGTTTGAGTATGTGGTAGTTGCTTGAGTATGTGGTAGTTGCTTGAGTATGTGGTAGTTGCTTGAGTTATGTGGTAGTTGCTTGAGTATGTGGTAGTTGCTTGAGTATGTGGTAGCTGTTTGATTATGTGGTAGTTGTTGAGTATGTGGTAGCTGTTTGAGTATGTGGTAGCTGTTTGAGTATGTGGTACCTGCTTGAGTATGTTGTATCTGCTTAAGTATGTGGTAGCTGCTTGAGTATGTTGTAGCTGCTTGAGTGTGTTGTTGCTGCTTGAGTATGTTGTAGCTGCTTAAGTATGTGACAGATGCTTGAGTATGTTGAAGCTGCTTGAGTATGTTGTAGCTGCTTGAGTTTGTGGTAGCTCCTTGAGTATGTTGAAGCTTTTTGAGTATGTTGTAGCTGTTTGAGTATGTTGTATCTGCTTGAGTTTGTGGTAGCTCCTTGAGTATGTTGAAGCTTTTTGAGTATGTTGTAGCTGTTTGAGTATGTTGTAGCTGCTTGAGTTTGTGGTAGCTCCTTGAGTATGTTGAAGCTTTTTGAGTATGTTGTAGCTGTTTGAGTATGTTGTATCTGCTTGAGTATGTTGTAGCTGCTTGAGTATGTTGTAGCTACTTGAGTATGTTGTAATTGCTTGAGTATGTTGTAGGTGCTTAAGCATGTGACAGCTACTTGAGTATGTGGCATCTGGTTGAGTATGTTGTAGTTGCTTGAGTATGTTGTAGCTGCTTAAGTATGTGACAGCTGCTTGAGTATGTTGTAGTTGCTTGAGTATGTTGTATCTGCTTGAGTATGTTGTAGCTGCTTGAGTATGTTGTGATTGCTTGAGTATGTTGTAGCTGCTTAAGTATGTGACCGCTGCATAAGTATGTGGCAGCTGTTTAAATATGTGGTGGCTGTTTAAATATGTGGTAGCAGTTTTGGTATGTGGTAGCTGCTTAAGTATGTGGCATCTGCTTACATTTGTGGTAGCTACTTAAGAATGCGGCAGCTGCTTATGTATGTGGTGGCTGCTTAAGTATGTGGCATCTGCTTTAGTATGTGGCAGCTGCTTATGTATGTGGTAGCTACTTAAGTATGTGGCATCTGCTTAAGTATTTGGTAGCCGCTTAAGTATGTGGCGTCTGCTTACGTTTGTGGTAGCTGATGAAGTATGTGGCAGCTGCTTAATTATGTGGTAGCTGCTTAAGTATGTGGCAACTGCTTAAGTTTGCGGTAGCTGTTTTAGAGCTATTTTTGCAGAATATTAAAATAATATATGTATGTATGTATATATATATATATATATATATATATATATATATATATATATATATATATATAAATTTTTACCATATAGAGAGTAGTTTGGTGTGTGGAAATATTCTTGAAAACCTTCACCCTGCATCTTAGGAGGGTGCTCAGCTTAGATACCATGTTTGATATTTATACTGTTCACGCAAACAGAGAGAGAGAGAGAGAGGGAGAGAGAGGATGAGACCTGTTCTTAAACTCTGTTTTTGTGGATGCAGGGCTCCTTAGAGCGTGTATTTCCGGCGAAATCGTAACATCAAAGGTTTGAATGGAGTACAATGCTCCCTCTTATCTGCTATACGTAGGAGGCAGGGAAAGTACAGGAAGTACTCGTAAATTCAACCCAATAATTAAGAATAGCTCTAAGGTGGTAAAAGTCACATAAACTTGTATTTCACATAAATTGTATACTTTAATGGGATGTATATTTTCTATGTAGTAAGATTTTGTTTATCTCTAACAGTTTACCAGGTGTCAGTCAATTCAGAATGAATAGTAGGTACTGCATAGGCTATTTGCAGACAATTTAACATATAAATTTTATTTTTCATGCAAATATCTTAAACGTGTGTTATTTTTTGTCAAAATCGTGAGTCATTTTCGGGAAAACAATGAAATTTCTTCTGTGTAGAGAGTGGTTTTGGAGTGGGAGGATTTACTTGAAAACCTTCAAGTCGCACCTTTGGAATATGCTGAGCTTAAATACGAAGTTCGGAACTTAATCGAACCAAAAACTTTTGCTTTTAAGTTATGCTGTACATAGACACACAAATACATACATGCATACATTCATACATACATACACACGTACACACCTCTACACACATACACACCGACACACACATACACACCGACACACACATACACACATACATACATACATACATACATACACTCATGAGCATACATACATATATACACACTACAATCATGTGCATACATACATACATACTACACCTATGTGCATACATACATATATACACACTACACTCATGTGCATACATACATACATACATACATACATACATACATACATACTACACTCATGTGCATACATACATACATACAATCATACATACATACATACATACACAGAATTTTTTTTCTCGAAAACGCTGTTATGTTTTAGTGGGTCTCAAAAGGTGTACTTCCTATGAAATTCTGTTATCAAACTTTCTCTGCTTACTATAGGTAAGTGGTAGATAGAGTAACATTTAATTTCTTGTGAATATGTCCACAAGACCAATATTCAGAGAAAATAAATACATCACGTTTGCTAATAGCATCGTATGCAGAATGACTATTATTTTAATAAAGTAAAGGGGTGTTATTATGAAAAAAACGGAGGCACAGAGAAACAAGCTTTGTTTTTCTTACAGAGAGACATCTAATGCAAAGCTTGTTTGCTTTTCTTTGCCCGCACTTCATTTGTTACAGAAATGTTTATTTCTCGCAATTTCAGCTATCTCTTTTATATACCTTCAAGGAGATTAAATATAATAGGGACGGACAGAGCGCTTTAAAAAGGGGAAAATATTATTAGAACACCATGTGTTATATTTTTCTTTGAGGTTGCTTCCTTTTCCTTTTTTTTTTACATAAAATTAATCTTCTCAACGCAGTTCCCCTTCATGCAGAGGACGGTTGCTTGCAAGGCTTAGAACATTTTCGAGAAGTATTTCAAACAACTGTATGTTTTCAGTCTATTTATTTTACCGAATATCTAGACTTGCTGAAAGAAAGGGCAATTGTATATAAGATATGAAAATGTGGTTTTTGATTTGTAATCTCCCTGACTATTTCGCATATATCAATTTTTTTTATATAGAGGACGTGCCACATGTTTCAGGCCCTATTAGGCTTAGCTTACATGCTTTTGTAAAAGACTGACTGTGCGCTGAAAGAGTATACGTGACTTAAAGGTTTTTGGCGGGGTTTCCTAGGGCTTTCAGATAGGTGAACTTCGGGAAAAGGTCCTAGCTTTTAAGAATTAATTTCGCGTCGACAGTTCACCATTTCCTAAAGATGTGAACGATGTTCTCGAAAGCTTCAACCTTTCTCTAAAGCTCATCTAACGTATAGACCAAGTAGACTTCTATTCGAAAGAGTAGACATTCTCAAAACTTCAAATTATATTCGCGTATATTCGAGCACATAGAATCGTGCTAATAATTTATGTTGCTAACGAAATTATAAAATAGTGAGTATCCATCCCATCTCATCTGGTTCAAACGATCCCCTTGGCTTGGAATGACAGATCACGTTTACACCTTGCTCGCGGTGGCAGTTTCAGTTACATATACCACTATAGGTGAATGCAGCTAGAAGGTCACTTTTTAAAACCCTAAAGGCAGAGAAACCGTAATATGTACTCAGAGTTAATCATGAATCGTGATTTAATAATATGTACTGTGACTTGAAAGAAAACAGGCACCTATACGAGTTCTTCCATTTTGATTCTTTTTGAGGATGCGGCATTTGAAATATTGGACCATAATGAAACACAGTTCAACTTATTTCAATAATTTTATTCATAGTAAAAATGTAAATACAAGTATAAATTACAGAAAGAATGTCAATCGAAATTAACGTATGCAAAAGCATAAGCAGACAAGGGAGAAAATAAGTTGTCGAAAAAAGTGATTTCATTATTAACGTGATGAATTAAAATTGTTTAATAACAAATCTAAAAATTAAATAAAGTAAACTACAGGAATTTTGTATTCCTTGGACTATACGGAGTAAACATTTGAGGGAAGTTTAAAACGACGAAGTGGATCACAGTGATTATGATGATAATAATAATAACAATAATAATAGTCACAAAACTTACACTGAAACATGTGGATCACGGTCACTGGTACATGCTATGTAATGAATAATAATACAGGGTGATTTATGAAGAAATGACGCATTTATTTCTTTAGTTCTTTCAAAACGAGTTATGCTAGCGACAAATTATTATACCTGAAAGCAGAGGAATTTTTGGAGATTATTTACCTCTATAGTAAATGTTGGAAATGTCCTCCATCCTGCATAAAGCACAACTCAACATCGTTCCTTGTTACTGGCCACTCGTTGGAGGACTCTGTTGTCAATAGCTTGAATCTCCTGTGTAATGTTGTGCTTCAGATCGTTCAATGTCTGAGGACGTGTGGCATAAACCCTGTCTTTTAAGTAACCCCGCAGAAAGAAGTCCGGGATGTCAAATCCGGAGATCTCGGTGGCCACAGGTTCTTGGAAATTATCCGGTCGTTAAAGAAACTTGCAATTAGTGCTACGGATTCATTTGATGTATGGCATGTAGCGCCGTCCTGCTGAAAATATCCTTGACTCAGCTCTACATCGTCTAGTTGCTCAGCAAACTTCATGAAAATCCGTCGGTACTCTGCACTGTTTACGTTGTTTAAAAACAATATTGGTCCCAATATTATCTGCGCAGATATTGCGCGCCAAACTCCGATTTTAACCGGGTGCATAGGTGCTTCATGAATAACAGGTGGATTTTCGCTGGCCCAATAGCGTGAGTTACTTGAGTTCACATAGCCCGATAAATGGAACAATGCTTCATCTTGAACCATGTGATGGACAATACGGCAGGATTTTGCACAATGAGTACCTGAAACCAACGACAATAATTCAGACGTCTGTCCTCATCTGGTTCCTGTAACTGATGGACAACCCTAATCCCATACGGCTTTAGGCCTGGACTTTTCACAGTTCTCTGATATATTGAGTAGGTGTACCCTGTCTCCTGCGACAAAAGTCTTAATGATTCTTTGTGTGACTGATCCAGTCGTGCTTTTGCGTCAACAACAACCGTTGGAAGCTAAGATGAACGAGTTTTTCCCTTTTCACTCACCAGAGATCCAGTTGTTTCCAATTTGTTTACCAGTTCCAGTATTGTGTTTCTTTGGGGAGAATTCCGAACACCAAATTCTCTATGCTATGCCCTTTGAGTAGCTGTAATTGAATTCGTAATCCAGTTTTGCTTTACAAGGAAGAGTTGTTCATTTAATGTGTATTCCATTTTCACGTTGTCTAGAACAAAATCTCAAAAACAGTTGCCGAGAATAAAACTAACAATTACCAATAAAATATGAACATCTGCAAAACTAGTGACAGACAATCGAAACTCCAGAATATTCTGCTTAATTTGGTGTTAAATTTGGGGCATTGAGTGAATTTCGAACAGAATAATGTGTCAGCTGGTCATAAATCACTCTGTATAAGCGACCTTTTCGGTAATATAACTATAACAACAAGTTATATTATGCTGTGGCAATTAATCGCAGATTATAATAATCTGTAATGTGTTATCTACTATAAATATTCTATAATAAAATAAAAATCCAATTATATTCACTCAAGTTATAGAAAGAGTTACTGCACAACGAAGTCCTCAACTACTTAAAGGTACAATCACTTAATTTTTATTCTCTCTCTACAATCCACCATTAGGGACAAGGGTTTTGCATTACACCGAAAAAATCCATGCCGATATTCACGTTTTGAGGTCCACTTAGCTCCATTGAATCCAAAACGATATTTTATTAAAAGATCCCTTGTTAGGGGATGTGTGTGAACAGAATATCTCAACAACGAAAAGTTAAACAAAACTTTGTATTTAACTTCAGCATTTTCAAATATCCGACACTAAGATTTTCAAGAATATCTTGGTACCGGAAACTGTTGTTTATATGGAAAACGTTTTACTAAACTGTATATTTTCTTAATAATGGTGTGACGATTTTCTTTAGAGCACAATATATTTTATATATTTGCATGACAAATAAACTGCACCTTCTAGAAATCTCTGCGAATAATTGGTGAAGTCTTCCCCATTCTAGGTGTATTTTGTACATTTTTATGTAACTGGTAAACGTATAAGATAAAAGATACTAAATTAAGAATAGGTTTAGTCGAAACATGCAATTTATTTCTAAAGAGCATTTTTGTGGCATTAAGTGTTTAAGAGATCATTGTAATTCGTTTGAATTCTCAGACACTTTATACCTTTTATTGAAGTGCTTAGTCGAAGTTTCTTTGTTTGTCGTGCCTATGCAAACAGTAGAATTTCAAAACTATTACACCGGTAGCCACTTTTTACTTTCTCTAACACCTACCTGCGATAGACAGAGGAAATGTCCATTGTATTTTATTCAAAAGTTCCACTTCAGTGGAATTTCACATTTTCAGGTCCCCGGAATCTAAGAAAAATCAGGAGATACTTTCGAACATGTGACGCGAGAGACACGAGAAATGTTCCAAGTCCGAAGGTTCTCCAATGCGCATGCGCATGTGCAAGCACACTGAAACGACCGATAACTACTAGTTTTATTGCTTCTCCCATAGCGATCAACATGTGCTTCATATGTAACAACCGTAACCAACCTTTGAAAAAAAATTCCCGTACATCTACGCAACAAATGTGTACTATATCTGGAAGCGATTACCTACCGGTCACTTTTGAAAAGTCCTGACAATGCTTTCTCTTGGGCTTTATTGCTTCCACAATCAGGAGTAGTGGAATAAGATTTTTTGTAGTGCAAGAAACAAAGTTTGTATGTTCTGGGAGATATTCTTGCAAATAATAAAACTTTTAGAAATGGCTCATCCGATTAATAAGACAGAATTGTTGGCTTACCTCAATGATACGGAGAACACCTAGACGCTCACCTTTGTCAGTATCTGTGGCATGCTGGCACCAAGAACCATTGGGCAGACCCACAGTCCTAACCTGTGGTGTAGCGAATAGTTAAAGTTTAGACTAGGCGTAGTTAAATTAACGATTAGTGTTTAGCGTACATAGCTAATCAGCGTAAATTAGGGACAATGTAAATAATTATATACTATTTGAAGTAGAATATATTTGTAGGTTATTGGTAGATGCTTCATGTTTATATGCACCACGTATGGGAGCCAATTTGTCGCGGTCACTTCGTGTTATCTTATTTCTGAGCGCCTGTTATTGTTTTACTACTTTGAATGTTGGGTTCATTGTCCTCCGGCTAGCTATTATTTCTCGGTCGAGCAAATCTCTTGAATAGGGTGTGTAAACGGAAAGGAGTTTTTACTAAAAGATAACACTGATTAAAGAATTTGTTTTTACACTTTTATTGCCGTCACACTTTATTCATTTCACATATCTTTTGATACACGCCAGACTGAAACTGTTATGTTTTCTAATGTTATTATAATCACTTATTTGCCGCTCTTTATTAATTCGCGTATTTCACATTTATAACTAACTTTACGACGCGAGAGATTTTTGTAGAATTGCGCGACGATTCCCTTAAACTTTGTGACGTATAACCCACGAATACTTATGTTGAACTGAACGACGTATTACACGCGAATGCTTCTGTTGGACTGTGTGCCACCCGCTTCTCGGCTTTAGCTTTTTATATATCCTCACCCGATATGCCTAAAGATTATAACCGAGCTGCTATTGGTTAATAAAACGCGCCAACATTAGCGTCTATATTTATATCCAATCAAAATTACGAACGCATATGCTTTAGGGAAGATGTTCTCTCCATTTCTCAGAAAAGCGCGCCAATCTGACGTCATTTGCTTGTCTCTAATAATTGATAAACAACTCACCCCCTCGCTCATTGTTACCCGCTCTTATTGTCAGTTTTAGTGAGGCCGTGTAAACTTATTTCCTAACAATGCTTATAATTAACAAACATCTCAAATCAATGTCATACAATAATGCTTATTTACACTACAATCACTCTGGCATTTACATTGTTGTGATACAAATTACTGCCACAACTATGTAGAACAATTAAAACATGTGTTAAAACTTATTCCATATTTACAAGTTCATATACCTTAAAAGTTAGAAACCCTTATTCATGAAGCGGGTCAAACCAAACATTATACATCTCGAGATGCATATCTCTGTGGATAATAATTTTATTATACCTTTAAGATTTATTCTAGCTTTCTCGCTCAAATAATTTAGAATTCACAGGCCATGCTTATCCATGACTGGGGTCAAATCAAATCTCATTCAACCTTCAGAGGCACGCAGTTGCATCAAATTCGTAATTCTCGTAAAATTTCAAGACGTTTTCACCTCTAAATGGACAAGGGAGACTAATAAAGAATTATTTAGAGATCTCTTCAAGTGAGTCTGAAAGAATATTTTCGTACCATTATTATCAAAGCTTATTCTTTAATATACATAATGTTAATATAGATAAACGTTTTCAGAAGTGACCACATTACTATTTTTTTTGCAGGTATAACGGTGCTACAAAAGACTAAAGCGATAGTAAGGCTTTAGAAATGTGATATATTACACTCTCATGAACTTTCTTTTCCACTATCGCTAATTTGAATATATATTCTGCAATGTGTACTTACAAAGCTTTATTTTTCTATGTGCTTCAGATAATCTAGGTAAGCGGCTGTAAAAGCGGTTTCATTACATATTTCGTTGTAATAAACGGAGATGCAGGAAGCTGAAACGATGGTCAGCTCTTTTCGCTACATTACCAAATAGCTTACATGTCATCACGAGAAACAAATGAATCTGACTAGGACTACAAACAATGTTAAAATGCTTAAAAGTATTGAAATGTTCAAATAAATAGCAGCGTATGTCTCAGAAATGGTTAAAGGAATCTAGATTTTTGTGTGTAAGTTTTGTTTATCCCATGTAGTGTAACAGCATATAAAAGGCTATCATGCCAGCCTTTAGTTCCCGAGGTGCGGGTTCAAACCCGGTGGAGGGTGATGGATATTTTCGGGCGTAAAAGTTCTTAGCATGTCTTTCTTCGGGAGGAAAGTAAAGCCGGTACTCTCCTGCCGTAGATTTACGGCACGTAAAGGAACCTCAAGCCTGATAAAGAGGCCTCTGAGCAAAATTACCGGTCTATCATGCCCAATATAGAATGGGTCACTAAGGATCACAGCAGTTAAAGAGTGTCCACAAATAAAACTCAATTTAATTTAATTTTTGAAGTACAGAAGTATAGTATTAGGTGGAATTTACAGCGTACTTACTGTTCATTGGTGATTCAAATATTTTAAACATATGATCTTTTAATCAAAATGGTTAGAGCCATTTTTTAGAAAATAAAAAATAAAGAAAGCTTGTCCATGTAATGTTTCAGGGTGGAGAATTTCAAATCTTCGTATACATTCTTGGAAAATGATGAACTTAAATAGTAACTTTGCTATTTATCCGAATTATTCGATTTTTGACTAATTCTGGTCACAGATATACACAGGAGTCAGAGGTAAGACAAACATACACAGACCGTTTTCTAAAAACTATTTTTGGCTCACCTTTCCATATGTGACGCCATATCTTTTCTACATCCAACGTCAGTGGCATACTTTTTCGAAGTACAGTTTCACATTCTTTGGTGTAATGTGTATTTATAATTATGTATGTGGGTGATTTTTTGTTGAAAAACGTTTTATTAAATAACTTAAGCCTTCTAAATGATTTGCTTAATTACTGCACATGTAGCCTATTGAAGAATGCAGGGCAACTAAATTCTCCACCTTGCATCACTTAAAGCAATGCAGCCAACACTCTTTCTTGTCACTAAATTACACTAACTACATTGCCGCTTGTGAATATTGCAACACCAAGAGAGAATTTCCCGATTAACTACAAAATTGGCGGAAGTGTAAAAGAGCGTACAAGCAATAAGTGATTGGGTTTGCAGAGAGATGGGGTACACATAAGCCGAGCAGAGCCCTCTCGTGTCGGTCCGACAAGCTCAGTGTTGCGCCCAGTGTAGTCAGTGCAGAGCTGTCAAACAAGTGGAAACAATAAAGTAAGTGCCAGTATGCCTCGTCGACGGCAAAGGGAGTCATATCGGCATGTGAGTGAGTTCGAACTTGGCAGAATGATCGGTTTCCGGGAAGTGGGTTTGTCATACGTGACATTTCGGCTCTTACAGGGCATGCTGCTACGACAGTGATGCGTGCGTGGAAGCAGTGGATAGATGAAGATCGTACGCAGCGAAGAGCGGGTACTGGATCACGAAACATGACCGTCATCTTGTCCGCATGGCCATAACGGACCGTACAGCTTCATCCACAGTGTTGGCTCGACGCTGAAGCACTGCAACAGGTGTGAACTTTGCTGCATCAACGGTTCGTCGCCGTCTGCTGCAGGTTGGACTGGTTGTATGCATGCCATTACGTCGGCTTCCATGATCCAGAAACCACAAGCTCCTCCGACTGCAATGGGCACGTGAACACCGTCACTGGGTGCTGAGTGGCAGAAGGTCTTTTCGTACGAGTCTCGCTTCATCGAGTCCTACAGTGATGGCCGCATACGTGTCCGGCGGTACCGTGATGAGCGCAGCCTAGAGGGCTGCATTGTTGAGCGGCATAGCGGACAAACACCAGGTGTGATGGTTTACAACAACAGATCTCGCCTCATACGAATTGAGGGCACTTTGACAGCAACCGGTACCTAACGGTGGCTGTAGAGCCTGAGGTACTCCCTCTGCTTCAGGCATCCCAACAGGCCATATTTCAACAGGACACACATATTGCGAGGAATGTACAAATCTTCTTCAAAGAGCCACGGGTACCGCTGCTTCCCTGGCTTGCACGTTCGCCTGACATGTCGCCGATCGGACATGTCTGGGACATGGTTGGTCGGCACCTGGTGCGTCACGGTCATCCAGTAACCAGTGTCATGTATTTGTGGGCTCGAATACAAACTGCGTGCAGGGAATTCCCTCAGGAACGTATTCAGAAGTTTTTGATTCAATACCACGGCGTATAGCAGCTCTTATTGCAGCGCATGGAGGCCACGCCAAATACTGAATATTAGGGCTCAAAGGTCATGTATATATTTTAAAAGTTTATCATTTGTTACTCGTCATGTACCTAACCTGTGGTATTAAATTCATTGAATTCATGCGTTTCCTTCTTGGTGTTGCAATTTTCACAAACGACAGTGTAGGTATGTGTACCTCTGAATATTCCATGGTATTTGGATCCACCCTCCAATCATGAGTACATAGAGATGCTTAGATCTGGATGCTGTATCACACTTCGGAGTAAAAGTTGTAACTTCTAGAGTGTTTATGACGGAAATATAAAATACAGTTTAAAAATATGTTTGAAATATTGTACAGAGGGATATATAACTCTGGCATTTGTTTCGAACGCCGCTAAATGTAATTTATAAGGTGTAAGATTTAGAAGGATGAAAGAAAATAGGGATTTGTTTGAAACCCGACGTGTATAAAAGCCTGTACTTCTAAAGAATTATATTATAAGGATAAGTATCATAATGCTGAAAATAAAAGTGATGCAAAATCTCTTGACAATATTTACATTTTACCGCATGAAATTGAGTTCATGACACTTATTGATGGAAAGAATCAGTATGACATGTCCAGACATTTAAGATTAAAATTGAATAAATGAATGTGTATTATGTTGCTCTAAGTATGAGAATCGCACTGAAACGAGAATACGTCAAAGGAAGAAACTAACGATAGGCCTCCAGCCACACATACATTTTCCTCCAGCCACATTGGGAAAAACATATACTAACAGTGAAATACTCAAGCAGCGTACATTCTTGACTCATGTTCAGTGAGATTGCCGAAAAGAGCTCATTAGTTTGTTATAGGCCAATGAAAAATACATGGGGTAGGGAAAAATATATAGACTTAGTAAATAAAGAAGAGAGAGAATCTATTGCATGGTTAAGAACCGGAGCATGGAGGCTAAAAGGGCTAAGACAGGGTATTCCTCAGAACCAATGTCCGATATGTGGTGGTAATGAAGACATTGAACACATAGCATTTAAGTGCCAAGGAACAGAAAATTGGAGAAAAGAATTTTTTAATAAGAAGTGGTTGAAGGGAGATAGAAATACACTTATAATTGAAATGATATGCAAGGACGCTAGAAGCATTGGGCAGTTTTTGTGTAAAGTAAAAAATAAATGGCTTTGGACAGTGGAAAGAGAAAAGTAAGAGGTAGTGCATCTTACTTTGAATGGAAAACTATAGTGAATGTGTGATGGTTAAGTAATCAATAAATGAAAAGTGAAAAAAGTGGAAATGAGACATGAAAAAAAAACTGAAAAAAGAGCAAGATAATTTATTGACAAGAAATTGTAAAATGTAAATAATCTGTAGGGATTGTCTACTGAATAAGTGACCAGGGTCAAAATGCAGTAGACAGTCAAATTTGTAAAACTCTTAGCACAATAAATACTACTACTAGTTACCTGACTTGCTATATATATATTGGTTGTTATTACAACTAGTAGCCGGCGGAGCATCGGCCGAATGACAGGCAGAGTGCGGTAGGTTACGTGAGAAAAATACGTCGAATTATAGAGCGTAAAATGTTTACTAAATGTATTACTAAAACCACAACAATAATAGTAATAATAATAATAATAATAATAATAATAATAATAATAATAATAATAATAATAATAATAATAATAATAATGTAACCTTAATCTGTGTAGTAAGCGATGTTAAAAATGTTGCCCCTCAGCAGCAGTACATCGATGATATCTACGTATGAAATTCCCGTTTACTTCCATTAGCTCCTGATGCGCAATTTGTTGTGTGATATTTGCTTTCACATCCTCATTTGTATGAGGGTTATTCTGATACACCTTGTTCTTTAAGTTTTACCGTAAATAAAAACCACAATTCGTCAAATCAGGGCTATGAGCGGACCACAATCCAGTACTGATAATTCAGTCCTCAAAAACCTCGGCAACTAAATTGTTTCGTAAGCGAAGCTGAATCCAGCTGAAAGAATGACTACTGGCATTTAATATCAATAAGTTGCTCGAAGAAAATCTGTAAAATGTCTCTTCGATATTTTACACCGGCAATAGTGCTTTTGAAAAATATGACTCATTTTGTGTGCCATAACAGCATACCACACCCCAATTTTAGCAGAATGTGCGTAGTAAGGTTTCATGTACCAGCTCAGGTTTTACTGAGTCACAATATCAGTTGTTCTGAAATATTACGCAACAATTTCAATCAAACCACGCTACATCAGAAAATATTATTAATTCAGGATTCACCCTGAATTCAGCTTCACCATACAATATCCAGTTACAAAATCTTACTCTAGACTCACTATCACGATCAATTCGTGGACGGCGGTAATTTTATACGGTTTTAATTCAAGTAATTTGGTAGCACTTATTGACGCCCTGTCTCCTGATGTGCCGGTTGGTCTTGAAATTTTCCGCTATCAGGTTGCCTGTATAACTTGCGCTTGCCGGCTGTTTTTGTCTTGGAAGTGGCTGACTGGGGAGGTGGTCGTTTCGCGCTGGACAGGGCGTCGCTTGATACGAGCGGAATGTGAGTGTGCTTCGCCGTAGCTCTTGGTTTCAGGGTGAGTTTGCTGGCTTTCTTGAGTTTAATTTTTGTAGATAAAAGAGGCTATGTTATTGTGATCGCCCAGTGTATAATCTTTTTGAGTGTTTTGTTATTTCTGGAGTTTTAAGTCTGTGGTTTCTTTGTGCGGCTTCACCGAGAAGTTTTATTGCAGTTATATGGGCCAAGTTATATTTTGCTTAAGACATATTGTGATTCCTTATGTGGGTTTGGCCATGTTAGCGGAAGGACGATCTTGGGTATTTTTAGGTAATGAGGTATGCGATTTCAGTTCGGGTCGAATAACTAAATTCTGCAGCCATTGTAAACGGTTCTGCTAACATTTTGTTTATGGCTTCTATTTGGTCTTTCATACAAACTAATTATTTAGATACAGTTTTCATGCTTCGGAGTTTATTGGTTCTACAGTGCTTTTCAGTATTGTAGCACTGAAATAACTCACTACATATGCTTAAAATCAAGCCACAGTTCCTTTGCTTCAGGGATAATAAGCTCTGCAGTACCTTGCAGTAATTTCCGGAATGAATTAACTCATAATAGTGCTTAATGATCTAGCCACCGCGTTCATGCTTCCGTGTCTACTGGGGTTTGCACAATTTTATTTGTGGCACAATTTTATTTATAATATGTGCTTAATAATTTATCACAGTTTTCATGCTTCAGGGTTAATCAGCTCTAATCAGGTTTAATCATTAATTTGTGGTATTGAATCAATTCACTATATATGCCTGATAATTCAGTCACAGTTTTATGCTACAGTGTTAATCAGGTATGTTGGGCTTTACAATAATTTGTGGCATTGATTTAATTTATTATATATGTCTAATAAACCAGCCACAGATTTCATGCTTCAGAGTTAGTTGACTCTGTAGTGGTTTGCACTAATTTGTGGCATTGAATTAATTCACTATATATGCCCAGTGCTTTAGTCACAGTTTTCACACTTCTGTGCTAATCAGCTCTGCAGTGCTTTGCATTATTTGTGGCACTAATTTGAATTATAATGCATGCTTAATAATCCCACCACCGTTTTCATGCTTCAGTGTTAATCAGCTCTGGAGGACTTTACAGTAATTTGTGGCATTGATTTAATGTATAATATATTATGCTTAATAATCTAGCCAGCGTTTACATACTTCAGGGTTAATTGGCTCTGCTGTGCTTTGAGTAGTTTGTAGCACTGAATTAACTCATTATGTAGGACTAATAGTTTAACCAGTTGCAATGCATCACGGTTAATTAGTTCTGCAATGTGTAATAAAACATACTTGGTGGATTTAATTTAAATTACGATTAATGCCAAATAGTTGAACCATAGCGTTTATGCCCCGGCGTTTTTCGGTTTGCCTGAAGGGAAGAACTTTGGAGTAAACCTCCTTAATCGGTTAACAAACTCACTGCCCATCTCGTGATTTGCAGGCTGCATTCTTTACCTTTTAATTGTTACTTTGTGCTTAATAGTCTCCGCCCTAGTGCTTCGGCTGTGGTGGCACCTAATGATACTTTGTAACTTTGTGCATCTGTGCCAGGGTAACATCCACTCATTTATGCCTTTTAGCTACTTTGTTTCAAAGGCTTAAGACATTTAGGGTGTGTCATTATTATATTTCGGATGGGGTCTGCTTCACAATTTCTGTAATTTTATGTTGCCTATTGGGTGATCAATTGTTTAATTTCAATTTTGGTTAAGATAGGATCTTGAGTTCCTTAGATACATCCAGAATCCTTTCCCGAGTTGGTAAACACATTCTGGGCGTGCACTCATCAGGGTACATAATGGTTCAATCTTTAGATCGCGGGATAAAACCTGGCAGAGGGTGATGGAGGTTTAAAAAAATCTTAGCATGGCTTCTTTCGGAAGGGAAGTAACGCCAGAGGTCCCGTGTCGTAGATTTGCGGCACGTTAAAGAACCTCAAGCCTGATAAAGAATCGTCTGAGCAAAATGTCCTATATTTTATGCCCAATAATGAATTGGACGCTAAGAAATAAAGCAGCAGAGAGCGTTGATGAATAAAAACTCGATTTTTTCAGTTGCTCAATCCTTGTAGCACAGCATGTTTAAGCTTCTGCATCAAATTTCCTGACTTGGATATTTTGCTACAATTGTCTTGGCCTGTGATAGGATGACAGTTAAGTCCCAGGTGGATTACTTTCATAAACCGGAGTTGCTATATGAACTGGTTATTAGGGGGAAAGCGCCCAGACAACTGAAGTACAAGCTAATACCGCGGCTATCAGGGCAAGCAAAGATTAGGAGTTAGTGGTTTTGCCTGTTGATAGACAGCGGATTGTTGAGGCGGCTGATTGTTGTTCTCAGGTTTGGTCGGTGTCTCTAAAAATAGTATGTGATGCCGATAAGGACCTTCCGTAAACAGCTTAGATGGTTGTTGGCACGCCTTAGACATTACTTTGGCCAGATAGATTATTTGGTACTGCATTATCCGTCATTACCTAGGATTGGGGAGTATTTGGAATTTAGACATGATATCTGCTTATTAATGGCTTGCTTGGTGGAGTCCTCAAGTGTGAGGGATCCAGGGGCGAGATCCTCGCGAGACCTATCTCAGGAGAGGTGCAGAAGTTACGTTAGAGTTATCTCGCAGTGGGTAATTTTAAGGTCATGTATCATTTACAACAGTTAATTGAACAAGCCGATAACCTTTGATGTGGTCGACGCCTCATCGGCGTTTTCTAGAGTTTTTGGATCATTTGGATGAGGTGTTTGACCTGGCTAGTACCTATGCGTGCATTCCCAAGTGGTTTTGGAATTGGTCAGTGCCCACTTGAGGGCCTCCTTTTTAGTTTATTCCTTAGAAATTAACCTTACTTCAAAATCCACTGCATGGTTTTTAGTGCCCTGTATTGCATTATTTCGTATCAACAAGAGGGAGGAGAGGTTACGTGAGTTTTACTTGAGCTTTCAGAAGTAGGAGGAAACCGTTTGATGTTACACGAGTTTGGCGTCATTTCCATCCCTTGCTAACAGAAGACACCGAAAAGCAGATGGTGGAGACAGTTATAATGGGCCTGAACATCTCTACCAGTGCTCGTTTGGCCTTTGGTACAAAACACACAACCTTGAATTAATTGCGAGCTTCGCTACCAGTTATCAATGAACACTGCTTTGGATGGTAGAAGCTTGCAAGCCGCCACCTCGAAACGCCTTTCGTACTCACCCACGTTGCAGTCCCCTATCGTCGACAGCAGTAATGGTATGATGCTAGGGGTGTTGCGGGCTCATATAGGAGGGTCCTTTTGTATTTTCGTTATAAGTGGTTGGTTCATTCCACCGACGCTTTTCCGTAAATTCAACGTCCACCAGAAACGTGCCGGGTATCACCTAAGGGGTGGTCTAGTAAATAAATGATGCCAGTAGCCAAGTAGAGCCTGCTTTCTCAGCTTTTGCAACTACAATTGTCGCCTAGCCGCGGTCGTGTGGACCTATGGTTGAAGTCATGATGGGTAAAACCCCTGATTTGGCCCTTGTGGATTCTGGCAGTACTTGTTCGATGATCGATCTAAAGTTCTTTCAAAATTGCTTGAGTAAACGTAGTGGTAGACTATTGCATTGCGACCAAGATACTGTGGCAATTAATGGACAAACATTTAAGGTGAATTCATAACGATGATTATCATCCGGTTATCCTGGAACTGATTTTATGGCCCGCACTGTATTATAGCTGGACTTTAATACAATCCTATTTCCTTTGATTCTGCCCCGATCACTGGTATCCCTTTCCGCACGCCTTGCGTCCCACTGTTCCTCGTTGACAATTATGTGATACCCTGCCTTAGGGATTTAAGCAGGAGTTTCTTAGTCCCATGCAGCCGGAACAAGCTGCTCAGATTCGTCTTCTGACTAAAGACCCTGAACGATTCTTTCGGATCGTCCTGGATTCACTCACATGCTAACCTATGGCATTCAGCTAACAGATCCCATTCCGGTTAAGTTATCCCGTATCGGCTTACCCCACCGAAGATGGGTGTCTTGAAGGAAAATATCCGCTATATGTTAAGTAAGAATATTATTAGACCGTCGCAGTCCGCATATAGTAGTCCGATGTTTTGGTTCCCAAGGGCTCCGATGACTTTCCGTCTGTAGTAGATTACCGTGTTGCATACAGCAGCGCATAGTTTTACCCGGGAGGTATATACCTCTATAGATCGTAACAATGTCATAATCAGATCTCTTTGGCTGAAAACAGCAAGCATGTTAATGCGTTGCTATACCTTGGAGGATTTATGAGTTTAACCGGGTGCCGTTTGGCATTGCCACCACTGCCGAAGTATTACCTCGGCGTTTACATGTGTATTCTGACCTTAAGTTTAATTTTATCTATCATCATTTACAATCATCTTGTCGTATATTCTTCGATCTTTGATACGCATTTGTCACATCTGCGTGAGACCTTTTTCAAATTAAATTAAATTGAGTTTTACTTATGGACGCTCTTTAACTGCTGTGGTCCTTAGCGTCCCATTGTATATCGGAGGTAAAAGACCGGTAATTTTGCTCATAGAACTCTTTATTGGACTTGAGGTTCTTTTACGTGCCGTAAATCGACACTGGACGACCAGCTTTGCTTCCCTTTCGAAGCAAGTCATGCTAAGGATTTTTACGCCGGAAAAAAATCCATCGTCCTTCGCCGGGTTAGTACCCGCCACCTCGAGTGCTATAGGCTAGCAAATCTATTTCCCGCTGGTCGGCGCTAGTATTACCGTGAAACCCCCTAAGCGAAATTCTCTACCTTACAGATCGCCTTTTAGGTCACTTTGTTTCTCAAGCAGCTATTACCATTGATTCACATTGTACAGCGGTTTTGCAGAATTTTCGTGCTCCTCGTAATACGAAAAAGCTGGCCCGTTTTTTGGGCATGGTAATTTTCTTTAATTCATTCTCTAATTCGACAAAGGGGGTTGAAGCCTTCAAACGCCTCCAGCTCAAAGGGTCCAGAAGAAGAAGTGCATTTTAGGACCTATAGTTTGCCGTTTCCAGTGCTCCGGTCTTAGCCTTCCCGGATTTTTTGACTAACTTAATTTTGAAGGCAGATTTTTCGGCGCATTCTGTTGCGGTGTTCCTCCTGCAGAAATTTCCGCAAGGACGTCGTCCCTCTTATTATGCCTCACATACCCTGCCAGACGTTAAATGGACGTTTTCTGCGTAAGGAGCTGGAGATGTTGGTCGTATTATTTGGTGTCAGAAACATGTCCCAAATGTCCTGGAGTGCGACAACCAATCGTTTACTTGGAATTCTCGTCACCAAGGACGTGGAGACTTAACCTTTCGGGTGTTCGGATTTACTCTTTTAAGTGCATTCCGATTCACATCAAGGTTACGCATAATGTTATTGCGTATTTACTGACTCGGAAATTATCCCAGTTGCTTTCTGATGTCGGTCAATATCATCTCCAGAACCCGGAATTGGCTGATTTATTTGAGAAGCTTCACCATGTGGAGGAGACTGGGGCTTGCCGTTTACGAGGGGATGTTTTAACCTTCCCAGCTAATTATAATAGCAAATTTAAGACCGTCTTGCCCAGCTCTTGATACCCATGATTTCCCATTATTTTCGCGATTCCTCTGTGGAGGGATATTTTGGAATTTTTATGACCCGGAAGAAAGTCAGCGACAAATTAATTTGGAAAGGTATGGATAAGGACATCGCCAGTCGAGTAAAGGTTTGTCCTTTGTGTGCCTTGTCTAAAGTCGGGCAGCATATGACCTGACCTTGGGTACTCTGGCCTCTTATTATGCTACGTGAACATTGGAGAACGACTTTGTGGACCTTGTGGGTCCCTTCCCTCTGTCGGTTTTAGAAATACTTATGCTGTTCCTATTGATGCTTTCACGAAGTATTGCTGTGTTTTCACGCTCTCCTCAGCTACGGCTGGCGCCTTGAGTAAAGCTTTGGATAACGTTTTTGCTTCTTTGGGTCCTCCGAAAATACTGGTTTCGGACAACGGCTCCCAGTTTACTATTAATGCGCCTCAGTATTGATGTTTTATTTCGGCCATCAAACAATTTACGACTACCCCTTACTATCCCAAATGGCACATGGGAAGAGTTAATAGGAACTGTAAATCAGCGTTGATTGTCCATCATCACGAGCAGCACATCGCCTGGGATACCAATCCGCAACAGCTGCGAGTTGTTTGCCTTTAACACGGTTAGGCATGAATTGCGCACATGGCCACCACCTTTCACTGATGCATACCTATGCGACAAATTCGCCACTTTCAAATTTATGGTCTGTTAAAGATCTCCCGATTAGGTAAGCCCCCAGAAGAGCAAGTAAATTTGGCATAATCTCTTGAGAAATTAGAAACTGTTTCACTAGACACTGAAGGGACGATATAATGAAAACAGCAAGGCTTCGCCTTTTTATGTAGGTCAACTGCTTATGTGTATGAATTAACCCCAAAGTTCTAAACGCGCTGCCCTTAGGCTATGTTAGCCCCGCGTTACGAGGGGCCTGATATTATCTTGCACGTATACAAAGGTGTTTAATGCAAGCTTATGCTTGCTCGCACCCAAAAGCTGCAGCGGCACATATATCCCAACTGAAGAGCTTCCGACCATCATGGATGCTTATTAGTTTATTATTGGTTTATCCTTGCTATGCGTCCACGGTCTTCGGCATTGGTTTGAACGGTTGTTTTAATACTACTTTACCTATGATTCCTGGTCTTTTGTTAACATATATATTGCTCTTTCCCTTGGTTTCAGTATGTTTTGTATTTTAAAGTGTGCCGTAGAGCCTTTCAATATGCGTTTTCCTTTGTAACAGTAATCCTGACTTTGTTTATTGCTCTGGGCTTGTGTTTTTCGGAGGGATATTCCATTGCCTCATCTTGGACTCACGCCCAATGCGTCCTGGCTGTTCCGCGTGTTTGATGTGACACTGGAACTCTTAATGGTGGATTTTCGTGGGAGTATGTTGGATGCTGTAAGTGCGCTTCTAATCTTTCCGCCTCCAGTTGGCCCTGGAGGAATTTATTCATCCTGCTTGCATGGCCGGCCTTCTGTTCCCATGCTCCCTGTAGGCGCTTAGTTGGTGCGTCCCTGGAATGGCTATTTTGTATATTGCTGCGGGGCTGCAGGTGACCAAGAGTTCTGTTTCCGCTGCTGGGGCGTGGTGTGTCAGGAATGCTTTGATCCATATTTCATTTCTCCGCTGAACCTTGTGTGCTGGATAGCCTAAGGTCGTTTTGAAAATGCATATATCGTTTCTGCCCATCTCCGGCAAAGGACTGCAAGTCATAATCTTCCACTGAGTGCGTCCTGTCCCGCCTGGGCGTTCCTGTGGCTTCCATGCAGGCTGGACCGTTTCCATCCCTGATAGTCGCCGTGGGACGTCGGTGAAACTATTTTTCTGGGGTGTGCTTCTTTTCATTCTTTGTCCTCTTGCCTACTTCATTACTTTCCGCATTCCTTCTGTCCATTTCTTACATTTAACGCCTCTTTTATCGGTTTTTGGAGGAGTATTGTTTGTCTCAAGATTTTCCGTGATC
The DNA here is from genome assembly GCA_030765065.1 of Deroplatys truncata. Classification (NCBI taxonomy): domain Eukaryota; kingdom Metazoa; phylum Arthropoda; class Insecta; order Mantodea; family Mantidae; genus Deroplatys; species Deroplatys truncata. The sequence goes on along the minus strand of CM060976.1, from coordinate 28,345,968 downwards.
AGGTTACCTGCCTGTCGTGCTCCTGACGGCTACTTTTGTTTTGGAAATGGCTGGCTGGGGAGGGTTCGCGATTGGAATGGCATGCCTCCGATACGAGCGGAGTGTGAGGGTGCTTCGCCGTAGTTCATGGTTTCAGAGTGAGTTTGCTGGGTTGCTTGATATCGGTTTTGGCCGATAACCCATTATAGTGTTTTACTAAGAAATGTCATTTTAGAGATGTAAAATTAAAATTACGTTTTATCTGACATGACCTCATGTTTGACTGACCTATATATGTGTTTCGAGAAATTTGAAGAATTGAGATATAAATTAAGTGTGCTTCGTTAATTAAGTTAATTAGTTTATCCATTTAAGTGAGGAGTTACTGATTATAAAGAGTATAACGGTTTTGTGAATTACAGTATGTAAAGGATGTTCTTCAGTTACTGTTAATACACATAAGATATGGTTTTGGAATGCGGATTACGCTGTATGAATCCTTTGATAATGCATAAGGGTTTTTGAATTACATTAGATATTTGGCACATAACTTGGTTATATAATTAACCGTGATTAAGTGCATATTTTAGATGAATAAATAGTAACACGGCGTAAGAAACTGTGTCAAAATTGCATCGCCCCGTACTTACCACAGCCATTCATAATAACTAGGTGTTTTTTACAGTGAAAGGGAAAGGTAATTACCTAGATGCGTTCTTATACACAAGAGCGAACCTTCTGAAATGCTGAGTTTATTGAAAATGTTCAGTTTTAATTTCATTAATAAAACCTTACTGTAATATGAACTAGATGCAGTAATTGAGATTGAGAAACCATTAAAAAGACAGCTATGAACATATTATATACAGCGTGCACTTCTCTATAATACCAAACATTTTAAAAACCTTTCGCTACATTAAACTTTATTACCAAGTGACTGATCATAAAAATATCTTTAAACACCTACTTGACCGGTATACTTTCAATCTCGCCATCCCCCCAGGGGTCTCTTACTGTAGATACCGGATTGTCGCTCCCGTAGTCCCGAGCCACACTCTCGATTGGGTTCCGCTAAGAGATGAGAGGGCTTATGCCATACGCCCGAGCAACTGTGGTCCACGAGCGTGTTGGGCAACGTCTAGTTATCTCCCTGAACACAGTCTGACGGATACCGCTGCGCGGGACGAGAAGTGGAGTTGCAAGCGGTGACTGGGTGATGCGTAACTTTCAGCCCCTGAGTATTATGTAGGACTGTGTTCGTATCCGCTGATAAAGGCCAGTCCCAGTGAGTGGTCATTACATGAGCTGTTACACTCCTGAAGGCGATGATCGGGTCCCTCTATCTATGTAATGGGATGTGAGATTCTAAGGTGAGCAAGGTCCAGGCCAGGACTCACACCTAAGCTGGGGTAGCGCCCACGATGTGAGCATGCCATCGGAGAACATTTGTAATGTGGAGGATATCACAGCTATTATTCCAAAACATCCAAAACACACACCAAGATTAGAGGAAATGATGTAGTCGAGTCTTGTGGTCCTCGCTACTTGGTTATTAATAGAACAGAGGAAGGAAGAAAATTCTCATCGGTGAACCCTTTTATAGTTCAAAAGGGTCTCGATAACATTATTGGTCCGGATAAGTCGTGCATTAGATCCCGCAATGGCACGCTCCTGGTTGAAGCACATTCACCAACCCAGGCAGCGAAAATACTTAAAGCTAACATGTTAAGCAGCTATCCTGTTAAGTTTGAGATGCACAGGACATTGAACTCCATGCACGGTGTGATAAATACCCGTGCACTAGATGGTGTGACCAATGAAAAGATTCAGGAAAATCTTGAAGAGCAAGGCGTAACATCGGTATATCGTCTCCAGCGGAAAGAAAGAGCTAAATTACATGCCTACTGGTACCCTGATCCTTACCTTTGATCGCATAGATCTCTCTCGAAGGATTAAGGCACGATATGAAGCCATAGAATTGAGGCCAATCATCGTATATCCGCTGAGATGTTATAGGTGTCAGCGCTTTGGGCATACCAGTGATTTCTGTAGCGGTGAATCTACCTGCGTTAACTGCGGAGACATCTCCCACGATGGAGCATACACATCAGTTCCAACGTGCGTTAACTGCAGCGGAGAACATCCATCAAGTTCAGAGAATGCCCCCGTTTTACAGAGGAAAGAGCTATCCAAGAGATCCGGATTAGGGAAAAGGTGTCTTTCTCGGAAGCCCGGAAACTCTGCGCATTAGCCAGCCCTCTGACACTACGTCCGGTACCTACAGCTAAGTTTCACCTAAACCGGTACCGAGTTGGGAAATCGCAACTCAGAGCTGCGATATAAACGGGGTCACTATATCAGAAAAGATTCTCGTTGCCAGAACACAGCCAAAGTCTTCAAAATCCACACTAACGACACCAGTATCTGCCAAGTCCGCTACTCAAAAGACCACGTCGGTAAAATTACCACCAAATCCGTCAACCTCAACCAGGAGGACTAGCACGACCATAATACATGATGCGTCGCCAAAGTAATTCACGATCAGCTATGTAAGAACAGACTTCCTAAAAGAAAGTAACAAGCCTTTATCCAGAACATCTAAAGACAAGAAGAGTCCACCAGCATCTCCTCGGATATCCACATCTTAGGAATCTTCTGGGAAGGACTCGGATCGGCGATCTACATCTTCGCCGATCTCCACTTCCAATCGGTTCGAGGTTCTCAAACCGAAGTTTTCAGTTCAAAAGGGTCCTCCCCTATAGAGGAGATGTAGCAGGAAGTTTCTGCCCACATTGCCAGAACGACAGTTAAAAGGAGGCAGGATCCTTCCTCCGTTAAAGTGCTAGCCCGTCACCGAAAAAGGCCAAATTGATTCGACCACCGTTGTCCTGAAAGTAGTGGACTCTTAGTATTCAGAACTTATCCATTATAAATATTATGGTTACCCTACAATGGAACATCCGTGGAATTAGAACACATCGACCAGAGCTTGAACTTTTATTCAACAAGAATAATCCTTTGGTCGTATCTTTGCAAGAGACTAAGCTCCGTCTGCAAGATAGCTTTCAAATCAGGCGGTATACCCCAGTACGGCGTGATCTTGCACCCAAAGAGGGTATTCCTTCGCACGGGGGCGCTATGATGCTCATCAGAGATGATATGTTTGTAGCATATATATATATATCCATACAGTCTAACATCCAATCAGTGGCTAAACATTAAACTACCATCCATCCGATTTACCTTTGTAACATTTATCTGCCGCCCTCCGATGACCTCTCGCTAACGGATTTAGAACATCTAGTTTCCCAATTACCAATACCTTATCTGTTAGTGGGAGACGTTAATGCCATCGCCCTCTTTGGGGCTCATCTCGGGCTTGTGCGAAGGGTAAATTAATTGCCGATTTTTGGACATTAATAATTTAGCTCTTCTGAACACCAGAGAATCTACATTTTTCTCAGATTTCTACATCACTTTTTCACAGCTTGATATTGCAGTTTCTTCACCATAGTTAGCAGTTTCCTTGCAATGGAATGTCATCTCTGATTTACACTCTAGTGACTACTTTCCATGTCTTATTAATCTCTTAACACAAGATACATGTTCCACACGCTTATCTAGATGGCGCTTAGATCAAGCCGACTAGCATCTTTACTCCCAATCGGCTGTGTATAATTACAATGAGCACGACTATGTGGATGTTTTTGTCCAACATCTCACAGAGAAGCTTCTTTCTGCTGTTGAGCAAGCTATTCCACTATCGACTGCCAATCCTCGTTGATTTGCAGTCCCTTGGTGGACGGAAGTGTGCCGAAATGCCATTCGTGCTAGCAGGCGTACTTTTAGGCTTTTCCAGCGTCGCCCCACACTGGATAACCAGATTGAATACAAGAAAATGCGTGCCAAGTCTAGATATATTATAAAGGATAGCAAAAAGACATGGAGCAAGTTTTTAGCTTCATTTAATCGACATACACCTTCCTCTGTAATGAAATTCCTAGGCCCGGTCTAGCTGACGAACATGGCGAGAAGAAGCGATACCATCCCTAGACGTAACTGACATGCGATGAGCTATTTCCACTGACAAATCATCCGTCCGCTCTGCTTTTGTACTCACCAAACGTCAGGCTAAGAATGGGGAGTACACTCATTACTCAAGTAGCCTTCCCCACTGAAGGATACGCAGTGACGGCCACAGAGCATAGCAGAACAAGATACACAGTTCCTCAGCCGACCGCTGTTATCCTCCGGAGTGTAAGGGTATCATGCTACACTCTAGTTTCAGGGGTTGCAGATTCAAATCTGCCAGAGGGCAATGAATCTTTGCGGGTGTAAAATTTCTGAGCACGGCTTCCCTCGAAATGGAACTAATGCCGGCAGTCCCGTGTCGCAGATTTACGGCACGAAAAAACCTCAAGTCTAATAAAGAGGCCTCTAAGCAATCTGTCCGGTCTTTTAACGCTCAATATGAAATGGAACGCTAAAAACCATAGTGGTTAAAGAGCGTCCATAATAAACGAAATAAAACAAAAAACCGGCGTCTGCTATACTTGCAACCGCGACATTCCTTATAATGTCACAGTGTATGTCTTTCAGATAAACTGACCAAGTTTGAGGATGCAATGAAGGCATAAGACATTTAAACCACACTTTTTTCTGGACATGGGAATTCTGTAGATATAACGTTTAAATGTACTGTTATGTATTTTAGACTTAATAAGTACCAAGTACCATTCAGTAAAAACCCTATTATTAAGAAATAAAAAAGGAATTAGTATGAAATAACCATGCATACCTATTTCTCATATCCATCACTATCATACATTCATACCATATATAAAGAAACATAGGTATCTAGCATACAAATTGGTAAGTAATACTATTAACCAGGCCATGTTTAGGTAGCTGGTAGGGATAACAATTCTTTCCCATTAAGGGGCATGATGGAATAGAAGCTGCTATAATAATACAAACGTCTATTTTATCAGCATAATCTACAATGGGTTATTGAGCTTTATACCTGAGACCGTAGGTTAAAGAACACCACACAGTTTGGTTCAGGTAACTGTTGTCAAAATGAACAGATATGGTTGATATGCACAACCATAACTTATAGAACACTGGAACGTCAGCAAATTACATTAATATTGATTGATATACATAACCCAAACCTAACCTAGAAACCACAGGTCCATTACTACTTCACTGCACTTGCTATAGTGTATTGGCCTGTACCTGCATTCTATGGATAATAAAATTTAAGCAATACCTTGCAGTTAAACATGTAGAATGCTTTAAAAAGAAAGTGCACAATGGTAACTTAAAATAGGCTTCTTAGAAGTTAGAAGTTCTATATGCAGAACCGTAGCATTATAAATACAGTACTGTTATAATTACAGTAACACTGATCACACTAGCCTCTTGTGCTTGCTATAGTCTTTAGCGTGTTGGCCTATATTTGCCCCCATGCATTCTAAGGTTAAATAATAATTTGCTGTTAACACATAGAATATTCTGAGATGAAATTGTACAGCGAAGAATTCAAGCAGTAATATTTTCTCTGTGTTTAACAAATTATATGACAAATGAATTGGTACATATTAAGCCTTTCAATTCATTTTGTAAGAGTATCTTTGGGATACAAACTACACAAAAATAGCAAGCAAGGTTGATATTTGAGCATCATATTATGAATAAGGTAAATGTGATATTGGATACATATTTTGAAATAAATGCTTGCTTATCCTTGAAATAATTTTGTGGCTCTTAGCATGTTGGCTTGCTTTAAACCATTTAGAAGGGAAGTAAAGCTTTGGATCTTAAAACAATGTATTGATTATTAATCTTGTTGTTATTGTTATTGTTGTGGTTGATAATAATAATCATGCAGAGTAAGATGAGGTTATGTAGCATTTTGTTGTCATATGCTGTGGATTTTCAAGTGTAATTACGTTTATTATTATTTATATGCCATTTAAGATTTTCATTATTAATCTATATTTTATAACTTGTTACAAATGCAATTCCTTATCCTTTGTGTGGGTGTCCTTCCTATTTGTCAAAACTCTCTACTTCAAAAGAGGATCCTGAAGAGCATTAGTAATGTTTGGAAAATGACTTCAATAAAGTCTGCAATTGCAGAGGGTTTGAGTGTCAAAGAAGAGAAAACCCAAACAAAACAAAACAAAAAACAACATATTTCACACTACTGAGAAACTACTTGATAAGTTTGTTGGTGTGAAATTAAATGATGAGTGGTTTATTAAAAAAGCCAATGGCATATATTTTATTTTAGCGAGAGATAGTCCAGTGCCAAAAGTTGTGTGTTACGCTATACTTGTTAAGAACTTGATTTTATCAGCTTTTGTGAACGATGTCCAATTGCACCAGTTGCCAGCAACAGTGAGTAACATCAATCAGATAAGATCACTTCATAATACTTTTCTGAATTTCAGCAATCACGGCCAAAGTCAACCCATTGGCAATAGCATGGATTAATAGAGTATGCTTTAAGAAATTTGTCTGTTAAGTTAATACAGAAAAAAGAAGCAATTTCATTTATGAAAGATCAGGTTTCTTTGCTTAACTGTCATAAGCCACTGGCAATGTATTCATGGGAAGCCATAGTTTTCTGGTCTCTGATACATTCTATCTCATTCATTGTTACAACTTTTTAAGGAGTAGTACTTTGTTAATAATACCATGTTCAGTTAATTTATCTTGAGTGCTGACATAGAACAAACATATAACAATCTACCCAATATATCATAGGGTTAGATTATTTTAAAAAACTTTATGAAATATTGTAGTGCATGAGAGCTAGGAATATTGCAGAAATTGGTAATAGTTTTATTTAAATTTTGTACTGTAAAATAAAAAAGAAGGAAGCAATAAAATAGGTTAAGCTATTGAAAGTAAAGAAATCAGCTGAAATAGATGGTATACCAACAGAATTACTAAGGGAATGGTGCACTAATATTGATAAGTAGGAACTACATACATATGTATTCAATGTGATGGAAAGTAAGGGATACATATCACAAAATTGGATAAAAGTATTTATGCATCCAACATACAAAGGGAAAGGTAGTATAGATAAAACCAACAGCTACAGTGGCATGGCTTTATTATCTAATGTAGAAGAAAACAGTTTACAGGTATTTTTGCAGATAGATTTCAAAAATGGGTAGAACAATACATCATAGTATCTGAATACCAAATGGAGTTTCGCAAAGGAAATAGAACTACGACAACATATTAATTTTAGAAATCTTAATAGTTAAGTATTTAAAAAATAAGAGAGCAAAATTATATTTGGCTTTTGTGGCTAATTGGCCTAAAATCAAGTTGATTGAAATTGATAATCATTCTTCAGAATAGGGTCTAAAGGTGAATCAAGACAAGATACAAAGTGTAATATGTAAGAAAGGAGGAAAGATGACTAAATATGAGAAATGGAAGAAATAAAATAAGCAGTACAAGGTGGTATATGAGTGCATGTATTTAGCTAAAAGAAATGGACAGATGGGGGAAATGTAAAACACCACAATTGGAAGTTAAATGCCTAGAAAGCATATATAATACAATGGTTTGAATCACAAATTATTTATGGTATTGAAATTTGGGGAATGGAAAATGGGCTGTAAAAGAAGTTGTGCAAATAGAAATGGGGTGAGTTGTAAGAAATGGTTTGATTATAGAGAGAGTTTTAAAATGTTGGTACAGGATTATAAACCTAAATGATGACAGTCTATGTAAGCAATGTTTAAAATATCAAGAATCATGTCTAACTAAGGAGTGGCTGAGTAGTCTAGGGAATATTTTAGAGAGTAATAGATTAGAGTATATATGGAAAAGAGAAGCAAAAGTTACAGGATTTTTGAAAGAAGCAAGAAGGCATTTCAAAGATATAGAAATACAAAAATTATTTAGTAATTTAGCAGGAATTTTATCTCAGGATGCAGTGGGTATGGGAAAGGAAAAAAAATTATTATAAAGCTAATAAGGAGAAAAGAGAAGACATAACATATACAAGAACAGGTGGTGTGGAAGTTAAAAGGTGAAAGAGAAGGCTTTACTCAAGGGGAATGTCCATTATGTCAAGAGAAAGAAGACTTAGAAGTGTTTTATTGTAAGGAAATTGAAAATTGGAGAAATGAATTCATTAAGTTTAAATTTAAAAGGGGCAAAAGAACAATGTTCAACAAAATATTCATAAAGAGGAGCAGGAGTTGTGGGACAGCATTTATTTAAAGTTAAAAAGAAGTCAAAATGGACAGTGTAGAGAGAAGAAGAAAATTTATGGATGGTAGGATATATAATAGCATAATAATTTTTATATGTGTAGTGGATGTCTACTGAATGAGTGACGAGGTCAAATTTTCAGTAGGCAGCCCTTTATATATTGTAAACTTCTTAGCAATAAATATATTACATTCAGTTTTCATTTTACATTTTGAAAGAATTTAAACGATAAATTACAAAATTTTGGAGATGATTTGCTTAATAAAGATTGCATACTTATGGGGGTTTCAAAATTGTTTGTAATTAACTCAGAATGGAGCTAATTTTTCACATAAGGACAGTCAAAAAACAAGTGATCCATAGAACTCTGCTCTCCACAATCATGGTAGGAATAATCTTTAATTTTAGCTTTGTGTGAGTGTTTGGGTGTGTATCTTTTTCATAATCTGATTATAATAACAATAACTGCTACCTTTCAAGGAAGATTAACATGTATGATTTTTTTAAATATTGTAGCATTTAGTTTATCCCTTTTCTTGCCATTTATCAACTACTAACTTCTTTCAATATCTTAAAATATAAGTACATCACAAATTAGTCAAATAATTGTCCTTTTCTTCTGCCTAATTTTGGTAATTTATCTACCATTTCATTGCTTTTAATGTTCTTATGTCCAGGAATCCAAACGAATTTGACAGGCATGGTATGTTTGTTGTAAATATTAAGTAATTTAGATTCAGTAAGTGTCAGTTAAAATTGGAATGGTAATAAACTGATTTTAGTGATTCTTAAAGCGAAAGATCTGTTAAAATTACTAAATTCTTTGTAAAATTCTGAGTTACATAAACAATAGCCTGTTTAATAGCAAATGTTTCAGTATTAAATACAGATATAGGAGACAGTAGCTTGAATGTTGTTGAAATGAGATTTTCAATAAAGAAGACAGCACCTAGTGGATTATATGTTAACATAAAGTGCATCTAATAATTTCTTATTTATATCAGTATTACACATATTGTACTCATGTGTGAATTGTCTGCATCTTCTTCACATATGAGTCCCTCATATGATTATGAAAAACACGGATAGATTGAAAATCAATAGACGGTTTCTTGATATTCATTAACTAAGTGAAAAGCCTCAAGAATAGTTGGGCATTTTTCTCCTTTGTCTTATAAGTTAATCAAGTTTCTGAAGTAACAACAAAAAAATAACAACCTCAAAAATAACAGTGTTAGTCCTATTTTTTGAATCCCAAGGAATAATCAGTAATATATTTGTGAAATGGAGGGGGATGTATAAATTTATTAAAAGTATTCAAGAGCAATTACACAGAACATTATAAAATATTCGGTAACTATCTTTCAGAATCATGTCTATGATTTCAACAGCATGTAAAATGTATTATAGTTTATAAAAAAGTTTAGTTCTACAAATGATTTTCTTTTCATTGTTATAGCCGTTATTGTTGCTGCACATTTGTTACAATTTTTTCTCATAGCTTACGCTTTTATGTAACTGTTATAATTTATAGCTAATTTTTTGTTTGTTAATATTCATTTATGAACCAGACTAATAAATAAATAATGGTTGGTAACTTGCGTCCGTGTAGATAAAAACGTTATATCCAGTCATTCGCTTCTAAAATTTAATAGAAATTCTTTTAAATCCAAATTTGCATCTTGTGCAGTTTTCTTCCTGATATGATGTTAGTATGTTCACAAAATTTCCTAGTTTGCTTATAAACAAACTCATCTCTATGGAGTATCATACTTTACCCACCATGGCAGTCCACAAATTTAGGTAGTTGTTGAACATTTTTTTCAAATAAATAAAATATTATTAGTGTAATTGAAACATGCCTAATTTTATAATTACACCTTTAATAACAATGCTCTCCTCTTATCATCTTTTCTATTTTCTTAATACTGGGGAATTAACTCTGGCTGCAATAGTTGCCCAAATTTGCTTTTTCTAACCTAATCATGCCTTTGCTATAAAGGTGATAATGGCATGCAATAAAACTATAACAAAAACTTGTCTGATTAATTTTAGATAAATAACTGATTTTACATGAAGCCAAAAGCACCTTTTTTAAAATGTTTCCTGTATCAGTTGCTGTGAAACTACATACATTAGCATAATTTTTTCCACACATAGAGAAAAAGCCATGTGGCAATTTAGTAATTTCCCCAAAGTGGGGTTGTACGAGGGAAAACTAAAATAAAACGATGTATCCTTTATTTTAAAATAATTTGCATAGTTAAATGGGGACTCTTTGCCATGCATTGCTATATTGCTGTTTAAAACTTTAGATAGGATAATGCTTAGGAAATTATATAAAGTTATTCCTGCTAATGTACTTGTGTACGTCAGCTGATTTTATCGACTTTTTTGCTTATAAACAGTAAGTTTTTTTAAAGATTTCAATAACAAAATAAGCATAGGAACAGGCGCGTTTTAATGTTTATTAACGCCCTAGAAACAAGCCAGCATTTAATAACATTATATGCGTTGCACTATGAATTATAATGTAGTTCAAATTAAATGGCATGCCAACTTCTCTTTTTGTTACATCCCCTCCATCCTTAAAATTAACTTTACACTTTGAGCCCCAAGGAATGGAAAATAACGCATTGGGATTAGTGTACCTGGGCTGAGTTTGATGATGGCCTCCTACCGTGATGTCATACGCCCAATGTTGTGGCCTTATTCATAGTAGGCGTTGGTAGTACCTCCAAACAATGGTCCCGTGACGCAATAATGATGTTGCCAGGAAGGTGTCAACGTTGTATTCAGTCGGTGGGTAGTATATTGAGAGATCCCAGCTACAATGAATAACGTTCATTAATAAGTAAGGTACAAAAACTACTATTGTAAACCATTTTCGAACACCCCTCGTACATTTCACAATCGGCACTGATGTAAATCGCATGCAACAGCTTAACACTCTCATCAACAGCGATTTGGCGTAAACATCTGGTGTGGTGATTGTTGGGACCCTATATACTTCCAGACATACTGAGTGAGATGCAGATGATTCTTAAACGTCGTATTATCTCCGTTGATGACAGATGTACCACTTACTGTTAGTCAAAAAAGTTACTTCATGCATGATGGTGCTCCCCATCTTACAATGTGAATGTACGTAGATATCTTAATGCAACATTCCCTGGCCGATGGATACAGCGAGACTTGGCTTCACCAAATCTCAATCCACTGCTTGAGGGGACACTAGTGTGTATTTGACTTCCAATAAACGATGCGAACTGAGCAACACTGTCGGGCAATGAAAACACGCCAGGAATTTGGGAGCATGTCCGGATGTCATTGTGACGACAAACTGCAGCCTGTTTTCAGGCAAGAGGTGAACATTTCGAACAGATTCAGACTGAAACATTAATCAACTAATACCCAAGTTCTGCAATGAACAATGATTCTCTTTGTAGCCCCTACAACGTAGCAACCAGGCAATTCTAAAGCCATTCTCATAAGAATATTTTTTTATCTACGTATGAGGAAGTCGTACCTGAAGGATGGTCCAGTATTTTTGTTACGACCTACATGTATATTACAGTGGTGTACTGTTGGAAAAAGAAACAGAAAAAAATATTGTGTTATATTCACATTAATTTCTCCACCTTCTTTTATTTCTTAGTGTGTATACAAACTATTCTTACTAAAACTTATATTTATACCTTCTTCATTCTAATCCAGATAAACTTTTGCAGAAATAGCTATATTATACATTTCATTATAGATACAAAGAGAACAGCGATGGCCAAATGTTTCAGAACTGAACACGACATCGCGAGAAACAACTCAGAATCCACAGAACTTCAAAAGAATGAAAAAGTATTGAACAATTCGAACCGTTAGTAACGGATATCTCAGAAATGGTTTATGCCACAAAAACATTATTTTAAATAAATTATGCGTTTTAAAGAGATCCACATTTTTTGGGTTGTACGGTTTCATCTATCGCTTAACGTTTACCAGATATACAGGATTATACAAAACTTCATAGACTATTCCCAGAAACTTCAAAAATATATTTTGATTTTCCATATAAAATATTTAATAATCGAAGTTTTAATCATAATCGTTAGAGCCATGTTTTAAGAAATAAAAGGTTTCGAAAAATGTCTCATGTAAAGGGTAATAGGAGTGGATGGTGTCCTTGAAGATGTTCGTGTCGTATTTTTGGTAGATACTGACCTTAACTACTTGATATTTATCACACTTTAAATTTTTGAATTATGCTGTTCATACACAGGAAACGCAGACGCAAACAAAGACCTTTTTCTGAAAATGCTTTTCCTAGTTCCAGGGATCTCAAAGCATATATTTCCGGCGAAATCTCTACATTGAAGTTTTGGGTAAAATACAATACTTTCCCTACTTAGCAGAGAAAGTAAAAACTGCCTAAAATAAATTTATTCCAGAAGAGAGTAAGGAAGAATAGTAGGTGAAGGATTCGATGGATAAAGGAATTTGGAGCAGTGCGAAAAGGAGAAACAAAAGGTAAGGAAAAACGAAGAAAGAAAGATAGAGGATAATTCTATTCCAAGACTAGTATTAAACACATTTAATGTAAAACATCATTTCGAGTTTAATCATTAAAACATTCATAGGTGATTGAAGAACGAAAGGAATTTACTTCACAAAACGTTGTAATAATTACAGAAAACAAGTTATTTTACAAAACTAAGCTTCACACTAAACGTAAACACGATATTGCACGTTGAGCACATTAACAATATTACTTTGTTCCTTTCTGCCTAATCCCACAAGAAATAGGAGTACTGAAGTTAATTATCAGGAATCATTATAGTTACAATAATTGCATTTTATGAAACCAAAATATATTTTTCATAAACTATAATGTGTTTTAAAAGCAATTGCTGTTTGCAAAATAGAATCAGAGAACGAGAAGTGTAATTAATTTACAGGAAATGCAGTCTATTAACTAAATACCACACTATATTCCTTGTAGTTAATCTGAAATCTGGAAATAAAAGGGGTCTTTCCTCGTGATTACTTGAAATAAACTAACTTTTGACTTCCATGGCTGTCAGAATAAGAAAACCTTTCTTAACTAGCACACAAGTCGGAAAAGACTCGCCAGTGTGTCCATATTGATTTCATAAAACGAAGTTATCAGTAGAGAAAGGACTCTTCAAAAAGCAATAGATACTGATTTAAAGTTTTTATTCCTCCATACCTTACACCTTTTAACTAGGACTGAACTTTGACTGTTAGTTAATTTGTGTATGGGTGTGGGTGGGTGGGGAGAGCTTCAAACCAATACGGGAATGGTCCATCAAGGGACTGATTTGGACATTGAATAATAAGGAGGTTCTGCCAATATTATGTCATGAGGCCCAACCTGACCGCATATCAAGTATGTAGATATCCCTTCCTGCGTTAAAGGAGTTGCAGAACTCAACGGAGCAACTCCAAGTAAATACAGGTCAGTGGGGACAGGCGTTAGCGGGCCTTTTTTTCCAAGCTGCATTTATATCCCTCCTTTAACTACAATAATATTATCGGCTACCTTTGGAACATATTATCGTTCATAGGAAATAATGTTCACTCGTACTCGCTTGTCTTTGGATTTTTAGTAAACTTTGGGCCTTGAACATTAAATCACATACATCCACACTCTCATTCATACTTCCAGATTCTGGGGAAGATAGGGAATAATCTTGGCTAGAGAAAAATACTCACTGGGAATCGTACCCGGGACCTCTCGCAAAGTATACAGGTGCTCTATCGCCTGAGCTACGGGGCCAAATGAGCTTTGTCTACTCCTCTTGCTTATCAGCAAACACGATGAGCGAATCGCGCTCATTGAGAGGCATTTCCCTGGCGAGCAATAGAGTGTGCAGTCTGTGATGATGGACACAATTAGACCGAAAATGTCTTAGAATAATTTCCACTTCAGAGGCTTAAACAGGCTTTATTTTCAATGGAATAAACTCACTTTTTAGCTGGCAAATACTTAAAATCTCTTTATTTGACCTATCAGTGTCCGCCCATAGCAGCTTTTTAAATTGTCTTTACGCTACTCTTGCCTAGCATTACGTACTATAAGCAACAAACATGAGAGCATGCAGTGTTTCATACCATGTTTTCGCTTGCTATTATTATTATTATTATTATTATTATTATTATTATTATTATTATTATTATTATTATTATTATTATTATTATTATTATTATTATTATCATCATCCTAATCATCTAACAATACTGTTATGCTGACTTCGCCCATTGAATAGGTGCTCGAAATTTTGCCCCTGTTGATTGATGTTGATGTTCCAACCATCTCCGTGTATTTATATGGATGTTTCTGAGAACCGCTGGTGTAGAAGAGGTGGTAGTAGTAGAAGTAGTAGCATTAGTATTAGTAGTAGTAGTAGTAGTAGTAGTAGTAGTAGTAGTAGTAGTAGTAGTAGTAGTAGTAGTGGGTTTTTAGGTCACTAATGCACCAGTTTCCTTGGCTATGTTTACTTGGAATTGCCTCGTTGAGTTCTGCTACTATTTTAGCGCATGTCAAATACGCCACGGTCGGTCCACCTGGTATAAAGGGAAAATGCTGCAGGAAACCAGATTCATCGGCAGATCTCAGTGCACTGGATTGTATCCATATAGGTATATATTATTTCTGAAGATACTAATACCCGTATTTTCCGGATTGTTTTTTTTTTTGTTGGTTTTTTTTAAAGGGTTTCGAATATTTATCTTCCTCTCAGATTCAGGACAACAGCGTCTATATAGGCTGACGTGTAATGCAACAAAGGTCTCTCATGCCAGACAACAACGTAATATAGTAATGTATAAGTGTGATTTATTTAGGGTATAGGATGTGTGTATCGGAGGGAGACATCTCGCCATTGCGACCAGTTTGATCTATGATGCCTACACACCTCGGAAGACACGGATGGAATAAAGGAGCCGTAGGAGGTCGAAGGTCCGCGGGCAGAAGCTCCACAGAGACGCGTAGACGTTCCTAATAGTTCCAATCACCACACAGAACAATAAGGTACCTGATCTTCCGTTAAAACCTGCAGCTACAACCTTCGATCCAGCTTCCAAGGGTGGGCACGTCTTCAGAGGGTAGAACATCCCAGACACCGAAATGGTAATGATTGACAAGGAACAGCTGTGCGCTTGGTTTGCAAATCCACCCTGCCGGTAAGTAACAGCAAGGCAGTGAGTCGCGACTGGCTTTCTGCCGAAAACAGCACCTTACATACTAGAAACTTTAATCGCTGAGTTTTGTGTGATATGTTGTATAAGCGGAGTAAATAAATTTAGTGTAGTACATACCTTAGGTACTTTCATTTTGTACAGCCTTACGCCACATCTAGTGACCCGATCTGACCGTGAAACGTAACAATTTAACTCGTTATGAGTGTCACGTATACAGTCACAACAAACATGACGACAGAGCAGGCAGCTGCAAGTACTGTTCAACGTGTGGTGGCGAAGTTGCCTCTTTTCTAGGCCGACAAACCCGCTCAAACAGAAGGGTAATTCGAACTAAGTGGTATTACGACTGAAGGAATTAAATTCAATCATGCTGTCACTCAGCTCGACCACCTATATACCGCAGAAGTGGAGGACATAATAACCAATCCACCAGCCGAGAGTCTGTGCACAAAACTCAAGGCAGAGTTGGTACGCAGGATGTCCACCTCCAAGGAGCAACGTGTAGGAAGCTGCTAACGCACGAGGAAATGGGGGACGCAGTTTTTGCGGCACCTCAAAAGCCTCGCACCAGACGTTCCGGATGACTTCCTCGGTAGTATATGGTCCAGCCGCCTGCTATCTTATATTCAGACCATCATCGCTTGCCAAATGAACGCTAGTCTTGATGCCGTTTCGCTACTGGCAGACGAAGAGATGACGCCTGCATCACCCTGCGTGGTGAGATTTAACAGTTCGTCTGAATTCACTTTGCTCCTAAAAAGATTTGAAGAGCTATCCAAGCAAGTAGCAGCCTTTACAACCCGTCCAATATGACAGCATTTTCATTCGCGAAACCGCCAACAACAAAGAAGTCAGTCATCACACTCCTCACGCGACTCGTCGACAGTTAGAGGGCAGTATTTGTACCTGGTCGGTTCAGCGATACCGTCCGGAAATATATGTCAATGTGTTCCTACACACCGGAAAACGACAGCAGCAGGCGTTAGTGGCGGCAAACGACTGAACTTCTTCATCAGACCGCCTCTTCATTATTGACCGCACAAGTATGCACAAATTCATATTAGACGCTGTCTCAGATCCCTGCATGTTTCCTAAAAGGTTAGTTCCTGGCAGGAGAGCGCACTCAAATTGTCAACTGTTCGCTTCCAATGCACGCTATTCACACTTTCGGCTACTTCGATTTAAACCTAAATGTTGGCCTTCGGCAAACATTTGTTTAGCACTTTGTGGTGACTGATGTCAGCACTCCAATAACTGTAGTAAATTTCTTGTCCCACTACAACCTTCTTATCTACTGACGTCATAGACGTTTACTGGGAGGCACAACAAATATGTTAATACCTGGTATTACCACAAACACTGCAGTTCCTGCTGTTAAAAATATACTCACCACTTGACGACCTCCTCGGAAAGTTCCCCGAGCTCACTCGTCCTATGAGAATGCCAAGATCTGTGCAACACCAGGTTGTTCACTACATCACAACAACGCCCGGCCCACTTGATACTTGCCGTCCTCGTCGACTTGCCCCTGAGAGCCTCCAGGTTGCTATGACCGAGTTCGACAATTTGCTGCAGGAGGGTACAGCCCGACGTTCTGAGAGCCCTTGGTCGTTGGCACTGCACCTGGTACCCAAGAAAGACAAGCGTTGTCGCCCGTGTTGCGACTACCCTATTCTTAACGCACGCACCATTCTTGACCGATATCCTATACCACACATCCACGATTACTCCCATCATCTTTCCGGTTGTTACGTCTTCTCCAGAATCGATCTCGTCCGAGCATATAACTCGATACCAGTACACTCTGATGATTTACCCAAAACAGCTATCAGTACCCTCTCTGTCTATTTGAATTCCCCTTTATGTCATTAGGCCTCAGAAAGGCAGATCAGACTTTTCAAAGATTTATGGATGAAGTCCTACGTGGACTGGATTTATGTTTCGTCTACTTCGACATGTTAGTTTTCTCCCAAACTTCGAACAGCATCTCCAGCATCTTTGCCAACTATTCACTTCCCCAAACTATTCGACAACTGATGAGGTTTTTGTAAATTATAAACCTTTATCGCATTAACTACCAAATGCAGCTGCCATTCAGGCATCTCTTCACACCATTCTGGCAGGCTCTCGAGTCAAAGGCTATGATACTGTGAACTCGACATCTGAGCTGCTTCAGGATTTCTAGTTCTGTAAGGATAGTCTTCAAAGTCAACTCTTCTAACCCACCCAGATAACCCTGTCCCTCTTGTTCTGGTCATAGATGCTTCCGGTTTCGCCCTTGAAGCAGTTCTGCAGCAGCGTATAAGTGGGAACCGGCAACCACTCGGCTTCTTTTCCAAGAAGCTCACCTCCCAGCAACAGAAATACAGTGCCTACGACAGAGCGCTTCTGGCTATCTACGAGACCGTTAAACACTTACGATACATGTCAGAAGCACAAAAATTTACCATCTTCGCCGATCACAAACCCATTACTTACGCCTTCCAACAAAAGAGCGAAAGCTTCTCTCCTCGTCAGCTCCGATACTTAAACCTAATTTCTAAATTTCACAATAATGTTGAACATGTCTGGTTTAGATAACGTCGTTGCCGACGCTCCTACTCGTATTGAAGCCCTTTCTAAACCCGTCGACTTGGTGACACTCGGAACAGGATGCCGAATTCCGCCAGCTGCTCCAGAACAACGATTCTCCTCTCCTCTCCTTACAGAAGGTTCCTCTACCCGGTGCTGCAGTGTCTTTGTACGGTGGCACCTTTACTGGTAGACCATATCCTTTTATCACCCAACCTTTTTGCCGACAAATCTTTGTCTTCTGCCATAATTTAGCCAACCGGAAACAAAAGCTTCCGTCAAGTCGGTTTCCAAGCGATTGTATGGCCAAGTTTGCGAAAGGACTGCCGCCCCTTGGCACAACGTGCCAACACCGTTAACGGTCAAAGATTAACCGACACCAACTGTGACACACCAGCAGAATATCCAGTTCCACCAGAGCGCTTCCTTCATGTCCACATTGACATTATTGACCTCCTGCCCGGCTCTACAGGCAACCGCTACTGCATGACAGCTGTGAGCGATACAACCAATGCCTAGAGGTATTCCTCTTCCGGACATAACTGCAGAAACAATAGAAAGGAGTTTCTAACTGGGTGGGTCGCACGGTTCGAATTTCCAAAACAGGTAACCACCGACCAAGGCACCCAATTCTCTTCCTAGCTCTCCCAAACGCTATCCAAACCTTGGAGTATGCATCTTACTCAGACTACAGCATACCACCCCAACGTATAACGACTCTCTGGAGAGATCACATGATATCTCAAGGCAGCCTTGATATGCCATAAAGATGGCAGCTGGTGCGACGCGCTTCCTCTCATTCTCCTGGGCGTCCGTACGGTCTACAAAGAGGACCTTCAGGCTTCGGTGGCAGAGCTAGTATGAATTGCTAAGGATCCTGGGAGAGTTCAACCAAACTGTTTCCCTGCCGGTAGACACTTCTCAGTTCCTCGCAGACCTAAGGAGGGGGATGGAAGAATTGCGACCAAAGGCCTGGCAGCCGGCATTCTCAGCATCCACATTTGTCTATCCATTGCTGCCCACGGCAACTCATGTTTTCCTTCGCCAAGGCTCGCTCCGCCGTGCCTTACAACCACCTTACACTGGACCTTACAAGGTGCTTGACTGCTTCAACAAAACCTTCCATATTGCCGTCAGGAACAAAGCATTACTGGTGTTAGCCGATATCTTAAAACCTGTCTTTATTCTCACAGACCCATCTTTCTTGTAGCTCCATCACACCTACAACGGTGCCAATACCATCTGCAACTACTCGTTCTGGTTGACATGTCCATTTTCCGGACTCTTAAAGGCCATAAGCACCTCTCTCTTAATGGAGGTGATGTGAGGGCTCAACCACCACACAGAGTAACAAGGTACCTGACCGCCCCTTGGAAGCTGTAGCTACGACTCTCGATCCAGCTTCCAAGGGTGGGCACATCTTCAGAGGTCAGCATCTCCCAGACACCGACAGTAGTAATGCTTGACAACGAACAACTGTGTGCTTGGGTCGCAAAGCCACCCCTGTCGGGAAGTAACAGCAATCCAGTGAGTCGGGCTGATCCTTTGCCAAAATCAGCACGCTTACATACCGGAAAGTTTAACCGCTGAGTGTTGTGCTATATATTGTGTATGAGTAAATAAATTTTTGTGTTGTGCATATCCGTGATGCTTTAATTTCTGTTCAACCTTAACCCACAAGGGAGTACAGCGCTTCTTGGAGTTCATTTGGTAACTGGCAATTATGTCTCGATCATCTGAACAGTTGACAGTCGATAGTGATAACTAAACCCCGGATATTCGTGTACTATCAAACCTAAAAGTATGCACTCATGCACTATCGTATCTATAAATATGCACAATGAAGAACGAAACATGCACCATCAGAATTCCACATTGTACTGCAATGCATTTTATTCTCTTTTAAAACAAGGTACAAAACAAGTCTTTCCAAATTCTGCTCACTTAAACTCATGCTTTTATCTGTAAGGACATTCTTGAAAGCAGGGAATGATATTCCTACTTCACAAGAATTGACAGATGCATGCATAAGAGAAGAAATCTGATTGAGGGTGAGAGTAAACTTAATGTATTTTACATTTTCCGCACAAAATAGATCTTCCGCTGCTTTCACGAATTCCATATCAGGATTTGAAATAAGTACTGTGTTAAGTTTTTCCCTAGCTGCCACACCCATTTCTCCAAAACACGAACAACTTCTTCACCATGGCTAGTGACTGCGCTAGTGATAGTCCTCTTGCTTGTAATTTTACTACTGCAGCAGGAAGTATACTAAAGTTGGATTTTATGTACTTGGTCCTCTTGCACACTCTTGTCATTAAATGGCATGTTGAATGCAGGCTGCATCATCAATCACAAAATTACCTAAACCTAAAACCGGAGAATATTCAAATTAATGAAAAGTATGAAACTCATAATTATATTTCTGATACATTTTCTCTGTAAGCTATATGTTTGTACCGAATAACTGCATCAAAATTGTCACAGTAAAACGTTAGGAATTTAGCCAAGTAGGTTTATTCCAGGCTGCGGTGGTAAAGCTTCCATATCTCTTTATGCAGCTATGCGTGCAGGGTCTTTCAGATATACCTATAATGTGAACAGATTATGCCATTGCATATTTAATTAATTCAATTATATTTAAGACTATCATAGTTTCAAAAATAATGTTATGCATTTCTTTTCTATCAATGTATTCGCATTGTGGTACTCCAAACGTATTGTTTCGGCTACTCGGTTCAGTGCATGGGCAGGACATGTCACATGCTTCAAGTTTGGATAAAATATCTTAATCGCTTTTTTAACCTTGGTCATGTATGTCGCAGCATCACTCACGAACAATAACACCTATTCGTTGTTTAAATGTGTTACGCACAGAACTCCTAAATTATGAATAATACATCTAAATATTGCTACACTTAAAAACGAGACGTTTACAGATATATGACAAATTAATAAATTAACATTATCCATGCTTTCCTTCATCAAAGAAGTTTGTAATTGTAGAGCGGTTAGCTTTTGCAAAACTTCGCTGCACTCGAGATGAGCTTGGTCTCGTCCATCCTCAGCTTCCCCATTACCAAATTTGCAACATATCGGCCTAATGAATCCGTAGTCTCATCCACACAAACCCAAATGTTTGAATTTCTTAAGTCATTCCAAATTTCACGAAAGCCTACTTCAAATGAAAATAAAATGCTATTTGTAAATAATTAACTATTTTTGTAAAATGAATATTATATGCTTGTAGTAATTATTAATGAAAAACTGTAGTTGGTGTATATGCAAAAAGTGTATTTAATGAAAGACACATTCTTCTCATACCTGCTTATATGACCTTTCAGGATAACTTTTACGTAATGTTGTTGGACTTGGAATACTATTGTTAGTGTGTTTCTCTAAAATTGCTTCAAGGCGGGGTTTGAAAGCTTTCCAATTGCTATATTAGCTCCTACCAAGGCACTGCATAAATCTATAAAAGTATTATTTGGAACTGATTTAGTTTAAGTTGTGCTGATAAAAGGTTAGAGGCTTGATATGTTTGCTAATTGTCGTTGTTTCATCTTTGTAATGTATGAAGCTGATGCCATATGCTGCTCAACTTGAAACGTTTTGAACACTGAAAATGTAATTTAAGTATTAAAATATTTGCGAATGAACTTTTCAGCAACAGCGGATAAGTATGACACAAGGCATAATTAAAGGGGCTTAATGATTGGTTTAAGGCATTAAGAACGGTTATGAGAAGTAAAATATTTTAGTACCTACTTACGTTTTTGTTACGGCAGTAGACTACACATCACCGCCTGTCTTCAGAAATTCCTTCCCCTCAATCCTTTAACGCACAAGTTCTCTTCTTGAACTTTTCACAGGTGACATAAACAAAACTTATTAAGGCGTCAAATACATATGTACACCAATCTGTGATATTCAAACAGCAAACACTCTCTTTTGCCTTTTCCTTTCAGCGGAAGCTGATGGCGGTGGTGAGGGCTGTAGGTATATCCAGTGTAACAAGGAAAAAGAAAGGGGATGGTAGCAAGACCAAGGACATTATGGTGGTTGTGAGGTACGATCCCAGGAAGCGTTAATAACTTACCATTCACCTTTTCACAGCAGACAAATGACATGCCAATCCCAGATTTTATGGAGGCACTTTCATAAAATGTACAGTTGTGCACGGTAACATGTTATGCCTAAAACCAGTGAGGGTTTATATGCATTTAAAACGTGAAAATGTGTTATATTACACAAAATGAAATCCAAAATATGCAAACATGGATTTTGTCCTAAAACGCCAAAATATGTCAATATGCACGGTAAAAATATTGTTATTCGCAATTCATAAGTCGTGAAATGAATAACTACAAAGTTTGAGAAGTGTAACCAAACTATATAAAACATATATTTACGTGGAAATCCGGGCTTTAGTGATATCTCTTGTCAGCGTTCTGTTACACTCGAGGTAGAAATCAGGATCGCCCTGTTTCATAAGTGTGTAATCTCGGAGCAGCATATTCTCAGACACATTAGCAGCCTGTTGCCTCCCGTTGTTCATTCACTTCATCCCTTCTAGCTAGGGGTGTTGGCCGCAATAGACTTCACGTAGGCATGCGGTGTCCTCCTTCGTTATACACTGGTGTGCAAAAAGTAAGGACGAAAGTAATCTTCACATGCTGTGACACTGCCAAGTAACATACAGCTCGATGAAACTTGAATCATACATAGAGGGAGCTGCTACGGTATGCTACAGTAGGCAACTAAACGAAATATGCAATGAGACGAACAGAAATGTCACTTTTATTCATAGATCATAAGCTACACTAAAGTCAATACGACATACGATGGCTCTCTAGATATACAGAAACATATACATGGTGCTTAAAAGAGTGTATGATCACCACGGACAGCAATTCATGCTCTGCACCGTGCTCCCATGTTGGCCACAAGGCTGGTAAGCATTTCTTATGGTAGGGCGTTCCATTCCTCCATCAGTGCTGTTGAAACTGTTGGATGGTCGTTGGTACATGTGGATGTGCTGCAATGCGTCTCCCCAAAGCATCCCACACGAGTTCGATGGGCTTTAAATCAAGGGAACGGGCAGGCCAGCCCATTCACCAAATATCCTCTCGTTCCAAGAGATCCTCCACCTGCGCTGTTCGATGCGGTCGCGCATTGTCATCCATAAAAATGAAGTCAGGGCCGATTGCACCCCTGAAAGGACGCACATGGGGAAGGAGTACACTAATACGATAACATTGACCAGTAAGCGTACTGTGTTCAAAGATTTGGAGGTCAGGGCGCCCATTCAACATTATGCCTCCCCAAACCATAACACCCGGATCACAAAAACGATCATGTTCAAGGATGTTCCTGGGTTCATTACGTGTTCCCACATCTCGCCAGATGAGGGTACATCGAGAATCACTACTTAGACTGAATCTGCTCTCATCCGAGAAGAGCACGCGACCCCATTCCTCGTTGGAACAATTGTGATGCTCTTGGGACCATCGCAAACACTGCCGCCGATGTAGCGGATGTCAATGGAACACAATGTACTGGCCGTCGAGCAAAGGGGCCACCTCTGTGTAGTCGCCGTGCCCCTGTATATCGTGAGAATGCGTGCCTAGCTGTCCTGTTGAATCTGGTTGCAATTGCACCCGCTGTCTGTCGTGGATCCCTTCTTGTCAGTTTATGTCAAATACATTTTTTGGTGCTAACCTTTGAGATATCTTTTGTTATTTGTTTGAATTTTCAAATAATTTTACTGTTTCAAGTGACAAGTCGCTATTCGTTTTTTCTCGTGGTCATCAAGGATTTTCAAAGCCATCACATAGCGAACCGCTTTTTAAACCTCTGACTGTTGCTCTACCTATTATATAGGTACCTATTATGATGTATCCTTCTTGTGCTTGTAGCGAATACCTAAACGTGTCGTAAAGTTTATATCGATTAATAAGAAGTACACTGAAAAGTAAACTATTGTAAGATGTTTGTAGAAAATCTAGTAGAGTAGTAAATGCAGCACATCACACTTTATTCTTTTTTCTTTTCCTTCCTCCCTTTCTTTTTTTTCCATGCACATAAAAACATGCATAGTTACAAAAGCTTTGGAAGCGCGATCACAGAAACAAGTTTCAATGCATTGGCAAACCTGCTGTATGCTCGCCGGAGGACAGCGCCAAGGAGCGATTGTGGGGGAAGTCCTTAGCATCCTGTATGGACTTCTAATAAATAAATCCTGTCGTGCTACAGCCCGCGAAGGACCTGGGTCTGCCAACCCGACTGCCGGCCTGGCGCCCACGTACGCCCGGTAGAAGTGGGAGATCAACTACCGATGCGGGGAGGTGAGGTGGCCAGCATCACGCACCCCGCCAGACGGAAAGTTGGCTCACGAGGCCAGGACCGCTGTCTATCGCAGCTTCTCACTTTCTTCACGATGCTGAGTGGGCACCGGTCCTATACCTGGGACGTAAAATCCGCTCCCCATGCGTGGGAGCGAACCCGGGCGCATTCCGTAGCCGGGAACCAGAGCACCACGCTGCACTAGGCATCTAATGCTCCCCCTTCTTCTCCCATGTCTAGAGCAAACCAAGGATTTTAAAGCAGTTGCCGTGGTGACAATGCAACGTTCTTGAGTGTGACACGCAGCGCACATAGCATAACTAGCATAGTAAAACGCAAATGGAAATGGTGCTGGCTGGTCGCTAGAGAAGGGACGACACAATGAATCAACGGCGTAAAGATAAGGTACCAAAACAGCCTATTGCATATCATTTAATCTGATAAAAGGTATGCAGGAATAGCGATTATGGCAGCATTACCTTTGGTGTACAGAGAAAGCAATCGCCATGACATCAGATTAGAGAACTAGTCTTCAGAATTACGCTTTGGGGTACTCATGTACGAGTTTTAAACATAATATCGCTGGCACTTCTTGGAAGCAGCTGCCTGCCTAAAGCACCTAGATTAAAGGATATCACACGTCAGTATGACTACCATCTAAGAATATTAAAGTAATTAATAAATTACTGAATTAATGAGACAAGCTAATCTATACCAACAGAATTGTAAATTTGGTATAAACTATGAAAATTTAGTACTGCGGTTTTTTATCATATCAAGTATTACAAATGGCGTCAGATTAGTAATGAAAACACCGTGAACATGCGGACAGGCGTATTCTCTCAATGATCCTACGATCATTTAGAACAGCATGGCGTACGTCCTAACGTTGTTCTAAGGCGGAAAGCCAAGAATTACAGATAAGCTGATTCAGTGTTCTTCGTTAAGCCGAGAGGCTCAGGTAACATTATCGTGCTAGCAATTCAATGGATACGTCTCTTCCTGTGCAGCTTCGTCGCGTATATTATAGAATAAAGTGGGCTGAAGCTCCATCGTGCATGAAACACTATGACTGTCTTTAATCTTATGCTTGCTTATCAATAAATCAATGTCGTGAAGTACTATTAAATATAATTCTGGACGATATTATCAACTTCATTAAAGCGCTTGAATTATATAACGATATTTAATCAAAAGAATTAAGAAATTATTGCCTTTTTTAATTACGAAAAATTGTTATTCTAAAATTACTGTAATATTCATTGTGTATTAATTGTTCTTGTGAATCATTGTTATGTGCAATGTGTAATAACTAATTGTAAGATTTTCGTTATTTTTCAATGTGAATTGTTATGTTTTTGTAAAATCGTTCTAAGAAATGCTTTGTAAAATTGTTATACTGAACCTAAATCAGTCGCGATTAGACCAAAATGGTTAAAGCGACCTTACACAAAAAAATAAAACAAACTCTGGATGCGAAACACATATGCATACTTATCACGCAAGCGACCACATTCTGAGATTTATAAATAATTTGGCTGTGAAAGTATAACTGAACAATGAAGCTATGAAAAATACTTGAAGGTAGTCATTATGTCAACTAAAACAGTTGACTGAAACGATAATGGGAAAAATTTCACTAAAGCATTTCGAGGGAATCGCACCAAAACCAGCAAATTAAGAGTTCAGCAGCCGGATCATCTATGTTAGATAATATTTCTAGGGATCATACAGAAGAAAGGAAGTTGCAGCCTTTTCCTGAGGTGTATTTTATTTCAAACCCACATACGTGAATTTTTCTGCTCTAAATATCTGAATGTTGCGTTGATGTGCAGAGGTAAAATGAAACAATGGTAAATATTCTTGCTCCCGAAATCCAATGTATTCGTTGACTCAGCGCGTGTTCATTTCAATTACGAACAAGAGATAAAATATAGGAACAAATATGTGCAGATTAATGTTAGTTAAAAGTCAATCGATTCGCTAATTTTCCAGAATCCCTGTGGATTCGTACACATCTATGTATAACCCATCTGACACATGATTTATAAATGCAATAGTTAGAACTCCAAGTTTCAGAATCATCATGTTAATATACCCTCCATTAATTTAATTGGAAACATCTGGAAATTGCGGCATTAATAAACTAATACGTGCATTACGCAACTATGGTTTCGTGTTATTATAATCTGTGATAACCCTCAAAATCTGATGCATTATATACAAGAATGAATAGGTTGCTTTCCTGGGAAAGTGGATGTGTTGTCAGCAAACGCCAAAATCTCTACCATCAAGCTGAGAATCTGCGCATGCAAATTCCTTATTTAGTTGCCAAAAATTAACTGAGTGATTCTGTGTGAGTGCTTTAATATAATCGCTGATCTTGAGAAGCTAAGTAATATTACAGAATATAGCTTTGTTTTAGAGTAAAGAAACATTTCTTTTATCAAATAAAATATACATATTAGTTTTAAATTTAATTCTAAATCTAAAATTAGTCTGCAGGAAGGACGCACTTGGTGTTCTAGTATTAATTTATAGTATATAAATTCGTGACTAGATTTAATTGCAAAGGAGTGTATAACTTTTCCTTGTTTATTGAAAGTAACACAAAAACCGCTTTATGATGCTTCATAATCCATTATTCACAAACTTACTGCATACGTTTGCATATTTTATGTGTCGCCTTAGACTACGTTCTTCTTTCCAGATTTTGTTTTTCAAACCGCTTAATTTCCAATTTTTCAAACGTTTAAGCAGATACCTAATACCTATAAGAAATATCCTTAGGCGGAACACTAGTTTATATAGTCAAGTATCCCAAATAAACAATCTGAAATGCTGCAGTAACAACATTTTCTCTACCCATTACACATTCGCAAGCAGATTCTACATATTATAGAATTCACCATATATGTTCACACTGTATTTTTGCAATAAAATTAAATCCAATAAATACTTAATAAAGGTTCAAGCATTTAACGGAAGCAAGGAGGATTAAAACTATAAGTCCTAGCCATGGAAGAATAAAATACCCTCCATGGTCATAGTTACAAGCTCTTGCGAAGGAAAGGCAAAAACGCTTACGTGTTAGGTTCACATGACTTTCTCTACCCACAATCGTGTAGTTTTATGTAAGCTCTACAAACATTTCTTACGAAAGTTAATTTTTTATCCTTTTTATATTGATGGAGTAAACCTTTGCAGAACGTATTCAATTATACATTTTGTAGTATCTTCACGGGGATAAGGAAACCGAATCCATAGTCAGATGTTTAAACATGAGTCGCTATATTATGGCATTGAAATACCATACCCTTTCCATAACATTGCGAGAAACAACTGTATAGCGCAACATGTTAATTATTTTTGCTAGTGTGTAACGCCCGTTCTTTCTTAATACGGTACCATGGGCGGTGGACATAAGACACCAGGGGGACTATGCACCCACCTGACCCTGGGAGGATGGCGACAGCCGAGGGAAACTCCTTCCCCCGAGAGTTTTTAATCCGACAGGGCGGAAATGGATACACCACCTACGCTCGTTAACCCCCAAAAAAGCGGAAGACTACCGAAGAACCTCGGTAGGAAACAGCAACTTAGAGACTGTCTACCGGCTATCCAGGGCGGTACCGGAAGACCTGGAGGCAGCTCACAACCTCGCCTGGACAAACAAAACCACCCAGACGTTCCCAATCTGCCCCGCCGAGTCCAACCCAATCCAAACGACACATTTACGGGCGGGACCGGACGTTGGCCCGGCGTACTTCTAGTAACGTCAGAAGTACACGAGTGCTCAGTGTCCGCTGCGCCCGCACCACGGCAGCTGAAGGGGTGGGAACCCCCACCTTACGGGGACGGTGGACACTGATGTACATCAAATCGAATTATAATTAATTGGAAAAGAAATTTCGGAGATAAACGCTCCAGGCCCGAGTTTAAGGTACCTCCCAGCATTTGTATGTTAAACGAATGACAAAAATATCAAAAGCTCAAAACAATAATAATGGAGATCTCGAAAGTGGCGAATGCCTCAAACAAAATTATTTGAAATAAATTGTGCATTTGAAAGTGGTCTACAATTTATGTATACCTTTTTGCCTATCTCTTAACGTTTAGAAGTTATACAAAATTGTAGGAAATTCCTCCCGAATAAAGAGGCTTTCGCAGAAATTCAAGATATATATTTTATTTGTGATGTAGACATATTAAATAAGTGGCATTTTGATTAAAATGTAAAGACCAGTTTTCGAGAAAATAAACACTTTCGAAAAATGTTCCATGTATAGGATAGTTTGAGACTAGGGATTTTCTTGAAAACCTTCGTGATGCATCTTTGGAGAATACTCAACTTAAATACCAAGTTTTGTATTTATCCGAATTTTGGTTTTTGAGATGCTGTTCACAACACACACACACACATACACGTGCACACAAAGAGATACTCATACTAAAGCCACAGGCCTTTTTCTGTATCTATCTTTTTACTTTCTCTACTACGTATAGTAAGTAGGGGAAGTATTGCATTCCACCCAAAATTTCGATACCGAGATTTCACCGGAAATACATGTTTTGAGACCTCCTGAATCCAAAAAAAGCATTTTTGGAAACATGTCCGTGTGTGTGTCTGTGTGTGTGTGTCTGTGTGTCTGTGTGTGTGTCTGTGAACAGCATAACTCAAAAACGAACAGTCGGATAAACACCAAACTAGGTATTTAGGTTCAGTATCTTCCAGA
Organism: Deroplatys truncata; assembly: GCA_030765065.1. Taxonomy (NCBI): domain Eukaryota; kingdom Metazoa; phylum Arthropoda; class Insecta; order Mantodea; family Mantidae; genus Deroplatys; species Deroplatys truncata. The sequence continues at coordinate 28,316,872 of CM060976.1, read as the reverse complement.
GATGCGACACGAAGGTTTTCAAGAAAATACCCCCACCCCAGACTGCCCTTTACATGGAACATTTTTCGAAAATTTTAATTTTCTCAAAAATAGCTCTAACGATTTTGACTAAAATAACATATGTTTAAGATAATGTCATGAGAAATGAAATGTATATCTCGAATTTTCTGGGAATGTCTCCAAAAGTATTCTTCATTGTGAACGACTTTTGCATAACTGGTAAACCATAAGAGATAGACAAAATTTTACTACACAAAAAATGTAGATCGCGTTAAAATACACAACTTATGTCATATACATTTCTTTTGTTGAGTGAACCGTTTTCGAGATATTGCTTGTTATTTCCTTAAATTTTCCAATACTTATACTTTTTCTCAAATTCGTTATTCATTTTTTTATGTCCTGGACATGCAAAGAGAATGGAATGCGCCACATAGCAACCAGCGTTAAAATATTTGACTATCGCTTAAAAGCTAGCATATTCCCCTTGCATCTACAAGAAAATTACCAATAAGATTGACATCTCGATATCTCGATTAACATGAAGCATATGGAGAATAGGCGTTTGTAAAAATAGATTGTACAAGAGTAGAGAAAGTCATGTGAGTGTAACACATCAGATTTTTTGATTCAAGAAGCCCCCAAAATGTGCATTTTCGGTTAAAATCTTGTTATAGAATTTTTGTGTGTAAAGCAATGCTTCGTCTACTTACTATAGGTAACTAGTAGAGAAAGTAAAAATGACCACATAGAAAAATTACAGCCAATAATAACGGATCTCGGAAACCGTTGATGCCACATAGTTGAAATAAACTCTACGTTTTAAAGAGATCTGCATTTTTTGTTTAGTATGCTTATGTCTGTCTCTTATGGTTTACCCGTTATACAAATTTATACAAAGTTCCTTCCGAATATAGAGGCCATCGCAGACAGTTCCTAATGAATTCAAAATACACATTTTATATTAATGTAAATATCTTAAATGCGTGATATCTTAACCAAAATCTTGGCATAAATTTTGAGAAAATAAAAATACTGTAGATATTACACATAGAAAGGGTATTTTGGTGTAGGGGACTTTTCTTGAAAATTTTTGCGTCGCATTCTTGGAAGCTACTAAACTCAAATACCAAATTTGGTATTTATAGGACATTTTGTTTTTGAGTTATGGTGTTCAGTCAGAGTTACACACACACACACACACACACACACACACACACACACATACCCGGACATTTTTATAAAAATACATTTTTGGTATGGGATCTCAAAATTTGTATTTCCAGTGAAATTTCGAAATCGAATTTTTGGGGTGGTATGTAATATCTTCTTTACCTACTAAATATATAACAGAGAAAGTAAAAACCCGATTATCGTTTTAGCTGTATCCTTCGTATACCTACAACAAAATGTGTAAACGTGAAATGAAAAGTATATCATACATTAACCAGATGTAGGTAGACAAATAAACTTTCGTAAGAATAGTTTTGTAGAAGAACGAGTAGAGAAAGTCTTGTGAATGCAACACATCAGATATTTCAAGCGGTTATCTCCATTCGTTTTTTACTTTCTCTGCTACGTAGGGGAAGTATTATATTCCACCCAAAAATACGATACCGAGATTTCACCGGAAATATATGTTTTGAGGCCCCCTGAATCCAAAAAAAGCATTTTTGGAAACATGTCCGTGTGTGTGTCTGTCTTCTGTCTGTCTGTGAACAGCATAACTCAGAAACGAACAGTCGGATAAACACCAAACTTGATATTTAGGTTCAGTACCTTCCAGAGATGCGACACAAAGGTTTTCAAGAAACTCCCCCCACCCCAGACTACCCTTTACATAGAACATTTTTCGACAATTTTAATTTTCTCAAAAATGCCCCTAACGATTTTGATTAAAATATCGTATGTTTAAGATATTTTCATGACATATGAAATCTATATCTCGAATTTTCCGGAAATGTCTGCAAAAGTATTCTTCATTGTGAACGACTTTTGCATAACTGGTAAACCATAAGAGATAGACAAAAATTTTGTACATAGAAAATAAAGAGCTTGCTAAAACACACAGTTTATGTCATATACATTTTTTTTTTGTGGAGTGAACCATTTCCGAGATATTCCTTGTTATTTTTTTCGAAATTTCCAATACTTATACTTTTTCTCAAATGCGAATTTGTTATTCGTGTTGTTTTATGTCCTGGATATGCAAAGAGAATGAAATGCTCCACATAGCAACCAGCTCTTAAAAGATTTGACTATCGCTTAAAGCCTACCATATTCCCCTTGTACCCACAAGAAAATAATTAGTAATAAGATAAACATGTAAATGTTTATCTCGATTAACATGAAGTAGATGGAGAATAAGCGTTTGTAAAAATAGTTTGTACAAAAGTAGAGAAAGTCATGTTAGTGTAACACGTCAGATTTTTTAGAAAAAGATCCATATGTGTGTCAGTGCATGTGTCAGTGTGTGGTGGTTGTCTTTGAACAGCATAACTCAAAAACGGATAAATACCGAACTTTAAAGTTCAGCCTGTTTAAACGATGCGACATGAAGCTTTTCATTAAAATTCCCCTACCCCAAACTACCCTTTATATGGAATATTTTTCAAAAATATTTTATTTTCTCAAACATGAGTACGATGATTTTGATACGAATACCATATATTTAAGAGATTTACATAACAAATAGAAAGTGTATCTTAAACTTTCTGGGAATAGCCTCCGAAATCCACTTAATTTAGAAGGAATGTTGTGTACTTTTGTATAACTGGTAAGTGTTATGGGATAGAAAAAAGCGCACTACACAAAAAAGTAGATTTCTTTAAAGCACACAGTTTATCTCCAATAACCTTTTTTTTGGCATGAACCATTTCCGAAATGTCCCTTATGTTGGGTTTAATTATTCAATACTTTTTAAGTTTTCTAAAACCCTTTCGTTATTCATTTGTTTCTCGCGATGTCATGTAAACGGTATGGAATTTTAAAGCCATAACGAACCGCTTTTAAACACTCGACTATCCATTCGATTTGTTCTATCCCTCTTGTACCTATAACGAAATGTGTAATAAAACTGTATCTACAAATGCTTATCTGATTAACGTGAAACAGATAGCTAGGCAAATTTGCGTAAAAATAGTAGAAACTTTACGAAAATAAATTATAGTGGATAGAAGTCATGTGAATGTAACACATCAGACATTTTTGCCTTAATGGAGTCTTAAAACGATGCAAAAAACTGCATGTTTGTATTGAAATGTAAGTATGGAATTCTAGGTCGAAAATGTACATCCCTTATTCCACTTTATCTTGTTTTAGTAATGAATATTAAGGGTTTAAAGCTATGCCACATAATATCCAGTATATTCAGCTAATTGGACGGTATATTCAGTAATTAATATAAATTTTTAATTAAACACTACATCCATTATCTTACCTAATCCTGAATTTTTAAACTAATATCCAGTATTTCCAATACCTTCAAAGAGGTTGAGCAAGCAAAAACCCCTAAAACATATTCAGTGCGCACGCATGTATATACGAAATTATTTTATTTATACAATTGAGCATATGGTTCAGAATAAACACATGAAATTATTTAGAGTCTCTGTTCTCGAAATGAGTGCAGGGGACCGTTTCTCTTGGCATAAAGTTTTTAACGAGTTTTTCAGGCATTGAAAAGTTGCGGCAAAGCAAAGCAACATCGCGGGAGACGGAAGAAAAGGGGGAGAAGGAATTGCTTTCCTTCGTTTCTTCCTCTTTCTCCACTGTGTATGCAGCAGCAACAAGAAGAATGGTCAACCTCATCAAAACATAACGAGACCCCTTTACTTCCCAAATCACATTATAACTAATTGAAGTGAGGCTAGCAAGGAGCTATGGGTGAAAAGAAAGCACGAGTAGAAGAGAAACGCTTTACTTCATCCCCCTGAAGAAAGGAAGAAGGAAAAACATAACCATAGTTTGCAAAGAAATGGCCTTTTAATACTGCAGAAACCTTTACATGCATAAAGTAACAAGGAAGAGGGAAAATCAGTGTACTGCTTAGCATCTAATTACACGACATACCCTTACATAAGAGGGTTGTGTTTAAACTTTTTAGTAAGGAAACAGTCGGAACTTAACGAAGATTAGGGCTAAGTAACTTTAATAAATATATAATTTCGTATAATTCATTCGGAAGCACTTTTTAATAACGTACTGCATATTTTAGGGTGTTTTTTGGACACGAATACGACTTACGGCATTAAATTATCCAGTCAGGACTGCTTTTTTTTTTGCTGCAGTGAATGAAACTGGAAAAGTGTGAACACTTATATCTTAAAGCGGAAGTGTACAGTGTAGTTTAAAAAATCTGATGTGTTACACTCACATGACTTTCTCTACTCTTGTACAAACTATTTTTACAAGCGCTTATTCCCCATATGCTTCAAGTTAAACGAGATGTTAATCTTATAGCTGATTTTCTTGTAGATGCAAGGGGAATGTGGTAGGTTTTAAGCGTTAGTCAAATATTTTAAGAGCTGGTTGCTATGTGGCGCATTCCATTCTCTTTGCATGTCCAGGACAAAAATATGAATAACGAATTTGAGAAAAAGTGTATTTGAAAATTTAAGGGAATACCAAGCAATATCTCGAATATGGTTCACCCAACAAAAAAATGTATATGACAAATTGTGTATTTTAACGCGATCTTCATTTTTTGTGTAGTAAAATTTTGTCTATCTCTTATGGTTTACCAGTTATGCAAAAGCTGTTCACAATGAAGAATACTTTTGGAGACATTCCCAGAAAATTCCAGATATACATTTCATTTGTCATGAAAATGTCTTAAACATATGACATTTTAATCAAAATCGTTAGAGGCATTTTTGAGAAAATTAAAATTTTCGAAAAATATTCCATGTAAAGGGTAATCTGGAGTGGGGGATTTTCTTGAAAACCTTTGTGTCGCATCTCTGGAAGATACTGAACCTAAATACCAAGTTTGGTGTTTAGCCGACTGTTCGTTTCTGAGTTATGCTGTTCACAGAGACACACACGGACATGTTTCCAAAAATGCTTTTTTTGGATTCAGGGGGTCTCAAAACATGTACTTCCGGTGAAATCTCGGTATCGAATTTTTGGGTGGAATACAATACTCCCCTACTTACTATACGTAGTAGAGAAAGTAAAAATTACTGAACTAATTTTGAAATTCTTTCACCGCTAAGAAATCTCACTCTTCATGACAGACTTGCATTATAAAATATTCACTAAAATTTTTAAGTTTGAGACTGTTTAGAGGTTTTCATATTTTTATTTCCCAATGCCGTTCTCGCTTTGTTGAGTAGGAATATCAGAGGATATTTTTGGCCTTCTACTGAAACATGGTAAATATTTAATGACTTCCATTGTAAATAGGAGATAACAGAGGGTTTGAAAACCTTTAGAATTGGTTATTGTAGGGGGCAATCCTGTTCATATCACCTAATGTTTCGCTGATTTCGTTGAATATTGTTATCAGGAAATATTCTTTAGACAAAACTTGCATCGCTTGAGTTTCAGAAAATGGCAAATATGATGAGATACTCTACAGCAAGGGTAGCGAAAACGACTTCCTTCCGCGAGTCACCAAATATGCAACACGCACTGCATCACTCAGTAGCATATGAAAATCAAACGGACGGTTGTAGAGAGGGAACTGCGCCTGCGAGTCAAAATAACTCGCGAAGCACGTTTTTGCCATCTCTGCTCTACAGCTTTCATAAACGTCCACTATCCTTATTTTCAACCCCTTACACACACACACATTGACCATTGTGCACTTACGTACACTGTAGGACCTGAGAATTATAAGCTGCCTTACAACTCCATATCTTCAACTTTAATGTAGAAATCTGCATTGTTTAATCCAGTTGGTCAAAATGTTGTACAAGTATACTATGGGGCCTTAGAAAAATCACGGATTACCTTATAACTTCCCAAAACTACCCATCTACCTCTTTATATACATTCACATCTCCTGGCCAATGGGGACATAACTTTGCACACTTATATTATAGGACTGGGCGAAAATTTTAGGCTAACTTAAACATGCTACTCATATTTTCAAACTCTAATGTACAAATTCGATCAACTGTATAAAAATTTGGACGCTTCCCGTTTAGAATTTAACGAAAATGATAGGCTACTCAAAAGTTTCAAGAACTACCCATATACTTATTTTCAGAATGTCCTTGCAATGTTAGAGTAAAATACCGAGTACTAAAAGTATATATAAGTATTCAAAACATAGGCTTAGAATATTATTTCTTAAGTAGAATGTGACGTTTAACTGTATAAATGTATGCTATAGGCTGTTGGAGTAATACTATCAGAAGCAATACATAATATAAAAAAATCTGATGTGTTGCACTCACATGAGTTTCTCTATTCTTGTACAAACTATTTTTACAAACGCTTATTGTCCATCTACTTCATGTTAATCGAGATATTGAGATGTTAATATTGTTGCAATGATGTTTACTAAAACACTCTGTATATACACACACTGGTGTGCGAAACCTAGGGACGAGATGGGTAAAGTAACATAACAAATTAACTACTCGGTGGAAGTAGATGAAGGTGCGGGAGCATGTTGCCAGAGGTCTCTCACACGTGCACAGAAAGCTGGACGTCACATGGCGTGAGTGTAGCGAGCCTATAATGCCAAATGGGTCTGCTCCCGCAACACGGGGCAATTGATGAAACAGGACAAGACGGTGTGCGGCGATTAGCGAGCTGCTACGGTGCACTGTAGTGGTGTTCTTCATTGCAACATGGCCCATAGACACATTTGGATGACTTTACAGGGGAAGAATCATCGGGAAAATCGAAGACTGGCAACAGGCAAGAAGGGATCCACGCCAGACAGCGGGTGCAATTGCAACCACATTTAATAGGACAGCTAGACACGCAATCTCACGATACACAGGGGTACGGCGACTACACAGAGGTGGTCTCTTTGCCCGACGGTCAATACGTTGTGTTCCATTGACATCCGTACATCGGTGGCACCGTTTGCGATGGTCCCAAGAGTATCACAATTGAACCAAAGAGGAATGGGGTCGCGTGCTCTTCTCGAATGAGAACAGATTCAGTCTAAGTAGTGATTGTCGACGTTCCCTCATCTGGCGAGAGGTGGTAACACGTAATGAACCCAGGAACATCCTTGAACATGATCGTTGGTGGTCAGGGTGCTATGGTTTGGGGAGGCATAATGTTGAATGGGCGCACCGACCTCCAAACCTTTTAACACAGTACGCTCGCTGGTCAACGTTATTGTGATACTGTACTCCTTCCCCATATGTGTCTTTTCAGGGGTGCAGCCGGCCCTGACTTCATTTTTATGGATGACAATGCGCGACCGCATCGAACAGCGCAGGTGGAGAATCTCTTGGAACGAGAGAATATTTGGCCAATGGACTGGCCTGTCCTTTCTCCCGATTTAAATCCATCGAACACGTGTGGGATGCTTTGGGGAGACGCATTGCAGCACATCCACATGCACCAACGACCATCCAAAAGTTGTCAACAGCGCTGGTGGAGGAATGGAACGCCCTACCACAAGAATTGCTTACTAACCTTGTGACCAGCATGGGAGCTCGATGCAGATCATGCATTGCTGTCCGTGGTTATCATACACCCTTTTAAGCAGCATGTATCTGTTTCTATAAATCTAGAGAGTCATCATATGTCGTATTGACTTTAGTGTAGCTTATGGTTTTTGAATAAAAGTGGCATTTCTGTTCGTCTCATTGCACATTTCGTTTAGTTGCCTAATGCAGTATACCATCGCAGTTGCCTCTATGTATGATTCAAGTTTCATCGAGCTGTATGTTACTTGGCAGCGTCACAGCATGCGAAGATTACTTTCGTCCTTAGGTTTTGCACACCAGTGTATAGATATATATATACATACATACATATCAGATTTACCTAAATTTTGGGCTTGCTATTTTGGTTTCTGTCATTATAACTCCCAAGTCTAATATCTATAGTTGAGGATGGTAATGACTCGTGGATCGATCAGAAAGGAAACATATCGTGAGCATTAACGCCATAAAAATAATGACATTAACAGGATGCTGTGTAATTGAAAAACAACGTTAATACATAAAACTCCGCTGTGGAATGGACTCTCTTAAATTACAGCGTATAAATATAGTATTTGAATAGTATATAAGTATTCTTATCAAATTGTGATAGTTATTAATATGCGATTTCTATGCAGAACTGTTAGTGGAGACAAGTAAATTAACCACTATGAATACTGTTAATTTAATGATTGTGTAGAATAACACTGTTATGTGGGTTTTTCCGGGCTTATTTTTCTGAAGACGGAAAATAACTCATTCCAAAGTATCACAAAATAATAACCGGTCATCAAGAACTTCCTCCGCATCTTGCTGCTGGCCACCGCTCGATAAAAGATTGGCATCCCTAGGTTTATCGCATTCGATTCCGACGGGATTTTATGATTATCGGCGGGATGTTATGATTGTCGGCGTTATCAACGGCTGCCAGCGCATGAGTTGTTTATTGTAATGGTTAGTATGGTCCACTATACTGTGAGTTCTGACGTGTGCCTGAAGCGAAATCAATGTATTCTACAGAGGAACGTGTGTTTCTAGTGGAAAACTTTTTTAATGAACTTTGAAATTATACTGAGAAAGCGAAACAAAATTTCGTTGTCACGTTCCCTAACTCAAAACTACCGCACCGAGATACTGTGCGTGATTTAATTGATAAATTTCGGGAGTCAGGTTCCGTGCATGATGTAAAAAGTGGAAGACCCAGTGTGCTAACAGAAGAAAAACTATCGGATATATCGGATAGATTGCTTAAAAGTCCACAGAAATCAATAAACAAATTCCCTCAACAATGTAATATTTCTTACGGTTCCGCATACGAAGCAGTCAAAAAAGAACTAGGTTTGTATCCATATAAGGTATCAGTCGTCCACGAATTAAAACCCACAGATCAGGGGAAAAGAGTTCAGTATTGTGAATGGTTTCAGAGATTTATTTTTCACCATGGAATTGACGTGTTAGATAGGACATTTTTTACTGATGAAGCTTGGTTCCACTTATCGGGATGCGTAAATTCACAAAATACGCGAGTATGGTCTACTGAAAATCCTAATGCAATTCAGGAAACCCTTTTTATTCAGAGAAAATTGGTATATGGTGTGCGATCTCTCGCCAATTTGTTTCCATAACTCAATTAATTCAGGTGTTTATTGCTCGGGTATTCTTTTTCCATTTATTTCACAGCTAAATGAAGATGAAGTGAACGGTGCATTTTTTCAACATGATAACGCCACTACTCATACATCACATAAATCCATGGGACTGTTAGTGGAATGTGTTGGGGAAAGACTAATTTCTAAAGGTCTGTGGCCTCCGCGGGCTCCTCATCTTACCCCTCCGGATTATTTTCGTTGGGGAGCCGCTAAAGCTTCGGTCTATAAAGACAATCCAAAAACAATCGATGACCTGAAAACGGCAATAGAAGATTACATAACACCTGTAACAAATGAGACACTATTTACAGTTTTCGAAAATAAATTAAAACGAGTGAGTTTGTGTCTTCAAGAAAAAGGTAAACATTTTCAACATCTTCTTTAAACAGGTTAGTTGCATATTATTTTTCTACACTACCTTTCATGCATGAATATAGTGATCTTAGCAGTTTTCTTAACCAGCGAAACGTTTTCACCATACGCTCGCGCCAGCCAGTGCTGCCACCAGAATTCCCGACTCTAGGGGAACCTTGGTTACATGGGAGGTGCGGAGCGACTTCTCGATGACCCGTTACTATGCCAACAGATTTCGCATATGTTTAGATGTTGTAGCGGAAAACGGTTGCTGGGCTCTATTTGTAGCGGGAAATCGTCGGTCCTTGGGTTGATGATATCTGCTGCAATGCTCTTCCTCGGCTATGGAAGCTCGTCGGCTGTTGCGTTTTCCATTCCTAACTTTTCCCTATTTCTATATCTAACTCTTGGTTCTCAGACTATCGTGGGTGAGACAAATTAAAAATATACTTCATATCCCTTAATAAATTTGGTTTATTCACAATTTAAATATTTATGGGCGGCTAGCTTTTCCCATTATTCCAATTTCACCACTTTAAATAAGTAAGGAGCCTAACTATCTGCACACGCACTCCCACTCTTTTGCACACACGTGCATCTTTCGCTAAGAGCGTAGCACTTCGTACCGATGCAATTCTAGAAGAGAAGAGAAATTGGTCTCTGGAGCCTTGTCTGCCCTTATATACGCTCACCTCTGCGTTTAAAAATGTAACGACGTTTCCAATTGGTCCTCAGACCGCGTTACCTTAACATGTATGAAAATATGTTGCTCCAAATTCGTGCTCACACGTGTCATTCTGGCGCGTTGTGAAGCGGATTCAGTATCTCCGTCTCTTTCTTTTTTCTATCTGTCTCTTTCTATTTCTCCGTACCGTTACCGGTTCCCTGCTTGTTGGCTTGGTGAAAGATGTGCTTTACTTAGAATTCCGTTTTACCTGGAATTTTGCTAGCTCGCCCGTTCTTACAATCTGCTGTGTACAAATGTTGGATGTTGAATATTTTAACATGTTTCTTGGTGAATTATATTATTACTGCACAATTCATATAAATATATATAGTATATCCCCTTCATATGTACCATTCATATATATGTATGGTGTATCCCCTTTTAAATGTCCCGCAGCTATGTTGTTAAAATTCCAGCATGTACATTTTTGGTACATAGATGAATGTACCCGAAAAAACACGATAAATGCATAATATACAAATAATATGCTTAGAATTAACAATAAAATAAGTAATGACAAGTATGTACAATATTATAGACATAGATAATTTAATTGTGCTGTAACGTGAAGTATCTTCGTATTGTTTTAAGTGTCCAGCACGACTGGTGTTTGTTTGTGTGCTGTGTAAGTAGCACAAGGAAAAGAGAAAGAAAAAATTCACTTTTTGCTCTTCGTTTTTGGAAGTGGTTTCACTATAGTTTGCTGTTCCCACTTTACCGAAAACTGGTATTTTTGGCTCTTTTTCACTATTTCACTGATTCACTTGCACTAGCCTTTTGTTGCCTGTATTTCTATGCCACTTCACACTCATATTGTGTGCACTGCTTATAACTAATTACAAATGTGTGTGTAGCTAATTAAGATGATACAGTGTGGGTCGCGGTGTCTGCTCTATGATGTGACATTAATCATAAATTATAGTTGTAAAATACTAAAAGCAAGTTCTAATCATTCTCAGTTAACCCTCAAATTTTAGTTCATTATTTTTGTTGGATTTTTTCAAACTTTTTCATAATGCATTAAATTTACTGTTATCCTTCTTTAGCTATTAAGACATACAAATTATTTGAATGAACCATTATACGTGGAATATTAAAACTATTGTACAAATTATAAATATAAAATTCACATATTAGGTTATTGTTTGCAAGAGTCAAAGTTGTCTTCATACATAAATTAGCGTAAATATTTGCTTAAATTTCTTGTTACTCATGTTCTTCACAAATTCTTTTCTCTCGCCCGTGGTGAATTTACTACTTTTAAGTAAACGGTGACCAGTTCAAAAGTGATCAATGACATTAGACATAAAATATACCCTAAATATTACTACTATGTGTACACAAATGATAAGACTTTTTATGAAAGTTCAGCGCGTTGGAACAACTTGTTTACGCTTTGAATGGTTTTAACAATTGTCGATGATAGGTACCCCAAATTTTGTTATCATCTAAACCCTTTAATTGGTAAGTGTGTGGACCAAGCTGGGCTGTTATCTCCGCTGACCCTCTGTACAGTAGATACA